>CM060963.1:181715140-181870140 GCA_030765045.1 Tenodera sinensis | reverse complement strand
GTTAACCGATTACTGGACACTAATCAGGGATTCACCAGCAGAAAACTACAAACATCAGGCAAAGTGTTGGTGCCTTGAGTGACCTTCCTCCGAGGGATAAAGTTATATAGGCAGCAATGTATAGTTATTATTACTTCAAAACGATGCATTTTCACTAACATTTTCGTAATCAGCACACCTAAAACACTTGTAAAGATTAGCTGTGTTCAAGTCAGTTACAGAAAAAGTAAAATTTTGTTGTCTAGTGTAATAGTAAATGTATAAATCGTAATTAAAGACTTATGACCATAAGCACCACTTAATATACTGTCTGCCCACCAGAAGAAAGCAAACTGGAAGAATGTGTGACGTAAACATTATCATATATATGCATGCTGCTGAATCACATACTCTCTGTTTGTCAGCTCATCATCTCTGGCAGGAGTTCAGCAAGTCAATATGTCAGTAAACAATCCAGGTAAACAGCGATATGTGAAGCTGGACTCGTGCTTCTGGTTGCGCTTACGACAATACTGCCATCCCTTGAAATGTTTATTCACGCCAGATTAAATCAAAAAAGTTGCTCAGAATAGCGAAAATTAGACGTTTTTCAGTTTATGCAACATGTAAGCTTACAAAAAGGATGCACAGATAGGTTATTGTATATTAGACTCCAGCGAGGAAGGGTTAGATGAGAGCGTTCTGCGGGTGTGCCAGTATCAGAGCTAGAGGAATGAGTCAATGTGAGTGTGTCTAACATGAGCTGGAGATTCCTTATCCCGGCGCCAGGGTTCACCATGTAGCCATCAGGACACCGACACAGATCCGCCCCAGCAGAGCAGGTGACCTCGACGCCACCCATACGCCGAGAACATCAGTTGCAATGAGCGGAGTCCTCACAAGTAAGTGTCGACGTCACCTACACTTCAACCATCAAAAGACCGGATTGCATGAAGATGAATGGAAATCGAGGGAAGGGAAATTCAAGGGATGCAAGTACCATCCAAAATATTCGCCTGGTGACCCGGAGAAACTCCTAAAAAATCATGTGTCAGAGAGGTCGGCCACGGGAATTGAACCCTCGACCTCCCAAATGCGAGTCGCACACATTACCATGACTAGGTCATATTAATCCTAAATAATAGTATTTCCGTAGATTCAAGCTTAAGTGAAACTTTCTGCTGTAGTCTTAAAAATCTGATGTGTTGCACTCACACGACTTTCTCTACTCTTTTACTAACCATTCTTACAAACTCTTATTCCTATATCTTCTTCAAGTGAGTTGAGATAAAATTTTACAGAAATTATCTTATTACTTATTTCCTTGTAGGTGCAAGGGGAATATGGGAATACAGTAGGCTTTGTGCGATAGTCAAATCTTTTAAAGCTTTCAGATTCCGTTCTCTTTGCACAGCTAACGTAAAAAACATGAATACAGTTCTTTCATTTGACGAAAGTAAGTATTCCAAAACTCACAAAAATAACAAGGCATATCTCCGCAATGGTTCATTCAAAAAAATGCACATAAATTGTGTGTTTTAGCAAGATTTACATTTTTGTACAGTAAGATTTGGTCTATCTCTAACGGTTTAGCAGTTATGTAAAAGCCATCCAGAGTAAGCGAGGCTACATAGGCTATAGCCAGAAAATTTAAAATATACATTTAATGTCTCATCAAAACATCTTAAACATATGATATTTTAATCAAAATCGTTAGAGCCATTTTGGAGAAAATGAAAATTTTCGAGAAATTTTCCATGTGAAAGGTAGTTTAGGGTGGAGGAATTTTCTTGTCGCATTTTTGAAAGGGATTAAACTTATATACCAACTTTGGTTTTTTACTTACTTTTCGTTTTTGAATTATGCTGTCCACAGACTGACGCACACACACACACACACACACACACACACACACACACACACTCGCACGCACACACACACACACTCGCACGGACTTTTTTGTAAAATACTTTTTTTGGGATTCAGGAGGCCTCAAAACATACATCTCCGATGAAATCCCGACATCGAATTTAGAATACAATACTTCCTCTGTTTACTATACGCAATAGAGAAGATAAATATGGCTTATTTTTTTCCCAAGAATATAGAATGACATGTGCTTGTAAGCATGGGCGTCGGCAGACGTTTTTCAGGGGGGTGCCGCATATTGGAAGTTTGCAATCAAACAACATTAATTCATTATTTTGTTGTCAAAAAAGTTACAGTGTTTGTTGTGGATAGCGGGAGTGATTTGTGCTCAATAAAAATTATTCTATATATGAAAATTAAAACAATAGTCTAATAGTCAGTCACGACTGCACATTAAATTCATTTATTTCCAGGCGTAACACCCCCCCCCTTGTCCCCCTATGTGACATCCATGCTTGTATGTTTATTTTCTAAGAGAAAAGTTGTAATTTACCAGTGATGGAGTAGCGGGAGATACGTATAATATATCTCCCATACTCTACTTAGCATATTGTTAGAAAATATGGTGAACAATTTACTTCCATGACAGGGAAAGAAGGAATGAGTAGTCGTAGAAGAAAGAAGAGGCACATCAAGTTTTCTTAGGATATGGTATTTCTAGCTGAAAAGCAAACACCTTGAGGAAAGTACTAATTGAAAGATAACCAGGAAGTCGAGAGACAATTTGTTACAAAAACGTCAATACATTGGTTAATGAAAGAAAAACAAAAAGGATACGATGGGCATATTACATAAGCTAATGTAGCAAATGGACTTTGGTTGTTTTTGATGTACCATAAGCAGTAATGTGAGATGTTGTCAAGAAGCCAAGCAGAGGACAACAATGGCAAAAGAAGCTTATACAAGAAAGGACATCACTTTTCTAGACCGTTGAAGAAAGAACTAAGGAGATTAGTGAAGTCCTTTGTGTGGAGAAGAATGGGGAATGTGGAATTGGAGGACTGTTTACGAAGTAGTGGACGAACGAAGAACAATGCTAAAACCGATCAGGAAGTGGAAAAGAAATTGCCAGGGGTCGCGGAAGAAAAAAGCTGGTTTCTATGTTGAATGGGTTAAGGGCTCAAAGTGTGCACTCACATGACTTTCTCTACTCTTGTACTAACTATTTTTAGATACTGTTATTCTTCTTCGTGTTAGTCCAGATAAACGTTTTCAACAATTACCTTATTGCTTATTTCATTGTCGGTACAAGGGGACTATGAGAACGTGGAAGATCCGTGGTTCAAATCCCGGCTATGACATTGAATTTTTCAGTTTCTGATTCAATCTCTTAAACATTGCCCACACACGGTTTGTGTGTTTAAAAACACCAGCAGTAAGCTTGTTGGCATAAATAAATAATAATTAACATCTGAAGGCTACTTAAACCCGGGACATAAAGCACTTACAATGTAAGTGACCGGCGGAGCCGTGGCCGAGCGGTTAGCGTGCTCGCCTACCACCTAGGCGGCCCGGGTTCCATCCCAGGGACCCGCATGTGGTATTCGTGGTGGACGAAGCGGCGTCAGGGCGGGTTTTCTCCGGGTGCTCCGGTTTCCCCCGCCATCTCATTCCACCGGTGCTCCATCTTCATTCCATGTATCATCAGTGTCACCGCCTGCGGTGCCGTAGTAGTAAAAGCGGGCATTAAACACTACAACAACAACAACATGTAAGTCGCCCTTGGGTTATTTATCTCTGATGTGATATTCCCTTGTGGTTAACCGGGAAAAGCACGAATCAGCTGGGAAATTTAGTGTCATACTGGCAAGTTGGCCATGGTAGTTTAGTGGTTAAAGCAGCCGCTCGATAAGCGGAAGATCGGTGGTTCAAATTCCGGCTATGGCATTGAATTTTTCAGTTTCCGATTTGACCTCTTATAATTTCAAATTTATTGTTGAGATTATTATAATTTTGATAATTCATTATTATTATTATTATTATTATTATTATTATTATTATTATTATTATTATTATTATTATTATTATTATTATTATTATTATTATTATTATTATTATTATTATTATTATTATTATTATTAGCATTAGTATTATTTCACAAATTTAGAATTAGTCAACTGATACCCCATAGTGACAGAAGCCAAACGTCTGGAGATTAATGCCTCCAATCCTGACACTTTACGTTTGTGGTTATTTATGCAGTGAATTTAGTTCAAAAGTCAACACAGGCGAGTTAAATGCAGAATGAAATATTACTGCAACACATACATATTTCGTCGAAAGCTTAGCCAGCAGCCACGGTTCAAGTGTTTGTGCATCACGCGCCATGGAACCCGGCTTCACTGGAACATGGCGTCATCGCCCAACTTGTAGTATTATATTTAAATCTGTCAGAGCACTAACGAGGCCATCAGTATGCTGGTCTTCCTGCCTCCCACCAGCGGACCAATACGTTGTTGCATATTCGGGGCCTTGAATTTGTTTGCCGCTGAGAAACTTGTATACCAATCTTGCACGTTGTCCCTCGCATTAGCATGGCAACCACAGCTACTGAAGCAACAATGTTTGGAATAAAAATAGAATTAGCTTTAAAACATTATGGGTGAACGTGCTACGTGATCCTGTCAACTATGATTTGTATTCGAAAGTTTCCAGGTCCGATTTACGCTTTAGGACTTATGATGAAGATTTCTCACCACTGAGTGTTATTTACTGGTTATTTTCATCCATAAGCTGGCATTTAGACGGTCCCAGTACAGTACTTGAGACTTCCCAAAGTGAACTCACTGAAAAAATAATTGAGTTCATCACGAGAGCAGAATATTTCACGTTGTGTTGCAGGGCGGTTTGCACAAATCGATATTTCCAACATGCAGCCTCAGACAACCTCTGTTCAATGTTATCATCTGTTAGACACAGAAACAGTGTCTTGAATCACCACTCCCATTTGTATAAGCATTAAAAAAACTAACCCTACCGCAACAACCATTACGGGCCGAGGCTTGTCGCCCGACCGCTGCGTACCCCACCTCTGCCCACAACAGGCTTCACGAGAGGGGTGAGGTACTGGAGGGTGGGACATGGTCAGCGTCCCTAGCCCTGCCGACCAGTTATGCTGCCTTCATCACCTGGGTTCGCTAAGGCATCAAGTACCTCCCCAATTGGCCCTTTCGGAACCGTGTCAGATCTTCCAGCGGAAGAAAAATCTCCACGCCGGTACCAGGGATCGAACCCAAGTCCTCTGCGACAGAGGCAGGCTCTCATTTGTATGCATACTCGCAAATACAAATTGGAGTGGTGATTCAAGACTGCTGAATTTGTTCTGATCTAGCCATTTCATTTATGTCTATAAGAAGTCCCTTGGCCGTTAGGTATTTCATTATATTTTAGTGCTTCTTGTTGAGGTTTGTTCAACTTGTTTGTGGTTTATCTAAATCCTCAAAGTGTTCGGAGTACTGACTTTGTGTTAGGTGAAGCAACAGCGATCCAGAGTAAACAAGACTACATGGGGTGTAGCCACAAAATTCAAAATATATATTTCGTTTTTCATAAAAATAACTTAAAAATGCCATTTTAATAAACATCGTTCGAGCCATTTTTAAGAAAATTAAAATTGTTGAAAAACCTTCCATATAAAAGGAAGTTAGGGTGGGGCTATTTTCTTCAAAATCTTCGTGACGTATCCTTGAAAGACATTAAACTTAAATACCAACTTTGTTTTTTACCCAATTTTTCGTTTTTGAGTTATGCGGTGCACAGACAGACACACACACACGTACTCACACGGACATTTTTCTAAAAATGATTTTTTTTTTGGATTCAGGGGGCCTCAAAACATATATTTCCGGTAAAATCTCGACATCGAATTTTTAGGTGAAATACAATACTTCCTATACTTAACTATACGTAATAGAGAAAGTAAAAATATGATGTGCTGCACTCACATGACTTTCTCAATTCTGGTACAAAATATTTTTACAGACGTTTATTCCTCTATCTTTATGTTAATTCAGCTAAGATTACCTTAAGACGAATATGGGAATACAATAGGGTATAAGCGACAGTCAAATGTTTTAAGAGCTGGTCGCTATGTGATGGCTTTGAAATCCCGTTATCTTGGCACGGCCAAGAGAAAAAATTAATAACGACTTATATTTGAAAAAAGTGTAAGTATTGCAAAATTTAGGCAAAGAACAAGAAATAACCCCGAAATGGTTCACTCCACAAAAAACGTATTAGGCATAAATCGTGTATTTTAACAAGATCTGCATTTTTGTGTTGTAAGATTGTGAAATCTCTTGCAGTTCACCACAAATGCAAAAATCATCCGGATTGTAGAAGGCTTCTGAGAACATTCTGGAAAAATTCAAAATATACGTTTAATTTTGCCATAAAAGTATCTCAAGCATATTAAATATTGTATATTATTATAATCAAAATCATTAGAACCATTTTTTAGAAAATCAAAATGTTCGAGAAAATGTTCCATGTAAAGGCAGTCTGATGTGGAGATATTTTTCTCGAAAATCTTTGAATCGCATCTTAGAAGATGCTAAACCAAAATACCAAGTTTGGTGTGTGTGTGTGTTTGTGTGTGTGTGTGTGTGCGTGCGTGTGTGTGTGTGTTTAGTAAGGCAGGGGAACACCTCGACCCACCGAGACCAACCCCTAGGGGAAAGAGATGAGGCGATGTGAGACCATAGGATTCTTGGATAGCGGAGCCAGCGAAGACCAGAGACGCACTGAAGTCCCTAACAGTTACAGATAGACACAGGCACACAACGGAAGTGTTTACTCTACCTAGGGAGAGGGTGACGAGTGGATTGTTGTAGCCCGCGCAGCAACTTCCAGGAGGGTCAGGTAAGAGGTTACAGAGCGCAAGCATCTTTACTATCTGTCCGCGCAACGTACCGCGCAACTAACCAAACCTGAAAAATGACAAGGAACGGAAATGAGAAATGAAGGGAAAGGAATCCGTGGAGAAGAGAATCCAACTCAGCATTTGCCTGGTGACAAGGGGAAACCACGAAAAAACCCAACTGAGAGTGGTCAGTCGACGAATAAAGAAAGGAATAAACTACAGTGCGCAGAGAAGGTCAAGTGAATATCACACATGCAATATTCTGCCGTCTTAAGCAGATTTATGTTATTGATCCATTAAGTATTACAAATGCAAGTAGGATTTATTAAAATCCATCTCTGTGTGCTTAATTAGATTAAGACTCTTCCTTTGCCAGAATCACAAACTAGTTCAGATTGAAACCACTGACGGACACATTCCAGGATGTGTTGAGAAAAGCATGCTTTGGTTTCTACATATACAATCCTATAATCCGCTGCGTGAAGGAACATAAAATCTAAAACTGGACCATGATTTATTTATTTGCTGCCCGGCTGAAGAACGTTTACATTTCGTAGACCAGAAAAAAAGTCGTATTTCTGCAGCATCTGTCAATGGTGTAGACGCATAAATTTTATTTCTGCACAGAGCATTTAGCGTACACCAAGTTGAAAGACAATTTAGGGAACACGCATTAAAGGAACATGTCAAGTGTAACTGAAGACCACTTTAAAAAAATTAATAGCAGCAAAAGGCTAAATAAGGCTAAAATATACTAACATAATAAAAGCTTGTATTTTATTTGTGTTCAATTTGAATCTCGATCTGCATTATTAAGGAGATTTAATCCAGTTATACGCCAAGTATTTACTCGTATCACGCAGAAGTGCTTCGGATATGCACCATGAATATGCTTTATTTTCTAATACGCTTGGAAGGACTCGATTTTATTGCCAAAACTACTCATTACCCCACGTAGCAGTAATTGAAAAACAACAACCTCAATTGTTAGCTCTAAATCAAGAACAAAAACTGATGTAGAAGATTCACATCATTTTGAATAAACTATTCTGAGAAAGCATTTTCTTCTATTTCCCGTTAATCGAAGTAAACATTTCTAGAAACAGTTTTATCATATTTTCTTTTTCATTTTTACTTTCTCTACTGGTAAGTGGAGGAAGTATTCTATTCCACCCAAACATTCGATGTCGAAATTTCAGCGGAAATATGTCTTGAGACCTCGTGAATCCAAAAAAAAAAGCATTTTTAGTCAGTCTGTGTGTCTGTAAGTATGTGGACAGCATAACTCAAAAATGAAAAGTCGGTTACCAAAGTTAGTATTTAAGTTTAATGTCTTTCAAGGATGCGACACGAAGATTTTGAAGAAAATAGCCCCACCCTAAACTACCCTTTACATGGAAAATTTTTTGAAATTTTTTATTTTCTTGAAATGGGCTCTAACGATTTTGTATATTTTGAATTTTCTAGCTACAGCCTATGTAGTCCTGTTTACTCTGGATGATTTTTGAATAACTGGTAAACCGTAAGAGATAGACAAAATCTTACTGTACGAAAAATGTAGGTCTCGCTAAAACACGCAATTTAAATCTAAATACATTTTTTCTGTAGAGTGAACCATTTCGGAGATATTCCTTGTTATGTGTGTGAGTTTCGGAAAACTTAGAACTTTCGTGAAATGGAACGTAATCTTTTTAGGTTAAGCGTACAAAGAGAATGGGATCTCAAAGCTTTCAAACACTTGACTATCGCTCAAGGCCTACTGTATTCCAATATTCTTCTTACACCTACAAGGAAATTAGCAATTAGATAATTTGTACAAATGCTTATCTCAACTAACACGAAGAAGATATAGTAATAAGAACTTGTAAGAATGGTTAGTACAAGAGTAGACAAAGTCATATGAGTGCAACACATCAGGTTTTTACTTGCTATTAAAGACTTATTGAAAAGTCATAACCACATTATCGAATATTAATTATATTTATCTTATGTATTTAAATATTTTTCAAGCTTAAAGCGTTTTAACTAAGAAGTGATTCCCGATCGGTGGAAGCCAGAGATTCTCCGGGTGAACAATACATTATATTGTGCAAATATGTAAGTCACTTCCTGACCACAGTTTTCCTTACAAAAGACATGCTTAAACGCAGCCCGGATAGCTCAGTCGGTAGAGCATTGGACTTTTAACCTAAGGGTCCAGGGTTGGAGTCCCTGTCCGGGCGTTTGAGTTTTTGTTTCACCTACAAACTATAACACTTGTCTTAAAACAAATTAAGTTAGAGGACATAGGGACCATGTAAACTTGACTAATATTAAAACATGGTATCTGCTTTTATGACAATTTTCATATTCATTTGGATCATTTACATTTTATAACTTGTGCAGTTAAATTTTAAGAGTGGTAAGTTTTGAGTGAAGATGCAGAATAAAGTTAATATACCTGTGTACCTGGAAACCCGTACAGCATTACATATATTAATGTAATCGCATTCCGTGTATTTGCAATAGTACATAGATGATGTATAATCTTGCTTGTTTATGGATCGCTTCTCTCTCAGGGAGAAGTATTATAGTGCTAGTCTAATGGTTAACATGCGGCGCGCCAGAAGATATTCGGTGTCGCGAAAAGCAACGTTGTCATGTTTTTACCGACTACGCGTTCGCATTCCACGCGTGATCATCTACTTATTAGAAGACCACTGTCACGAGAAACGAAACAGAAAACGGGAGATCTTGCAACGCTGTGTTTCACTCCAAGTAGAGTTAACAACTGTCTGTCATTTGTAATTTCTTTGATCTCATTGGCTGAAGTGACACGCTGATTGGTGCAATATGAAACATACATGCGCACCTGAGAGGCTTCTGATGATCCAAGGTAAAGCGCATGTTAAACAAAGCCTTCATATAAGGACCAGCTTTAAGAGATTTGACTGGCGCTCAAAGCCTTGTATCCCCCTTGCACCTACAAGAAAATTACCAGTAACATAAATCCTACAAATGTTTATCTCGACTAACACGAAGAAGATATTGGAATAAGAGTTTGCAAGAATAGTTAGTACAACAGTAGAGAAAGTCACGTGGACCCAACAATTCAGAGTTTACCTTGTTAAAAAATCTTCGCCCCCGGGTGGGCTTGAACCACCAACCTTTCGGTTAACAGCCGAACGCGCTAGCCGATTGCGCCACGAAGGCTACTGTTTTTGCTGCCAAAGTAACTGCATAAATTCAAACCTGATAAGGCACAGGGCAGAGTGCAACATATGTTTTAA
Source organism: Tenodera sinensis (assembly GCA_030765045.1). Classification (NCBI taxonomy): domain Eukaryota; kingdom Metazoa; phylum Arthropoda; class Insecta; order Mantodea; family Mantidae; genus Tenodera; species Tenodera sinensis. Next base: position 181,860,102 of record CM060963.1, on the reverse strand, counting down.
AATCGTGTTTATTTTAACTCTTTTGGAGTTATTGTAAATCCGCTGCATAGTAGTTGAAAGTATTACCAAATGTCTTGATCATGCTTAAATCTTGTATTTAATCGAACACTCTTTCATCTGATGACTTTTCAAGCTTATCGCTGTTACCAAAAGCTTTTGAGGACAGGCTTATAAACAAAATACATATGCCCAGACAGGGATTTGAACCCTGGACCCTTAGGTTAAAAGCCTAATGCTCTACCCACTGAGCTATCTGGGCTGCGTAAAAGCTTGACCTATGAACTCAAACCTAATTGTTACACTGACTATATAAATTACAAATTGGGTTCTGTAGGCTTAGAAACAAAATACACACGCCCAGACAGGGATTCGAACCCTGGACCCTTAGGTTAAAAGCCTAATGCTCTAACGACTGAGCTATCTGGGCTGCGTGGGAACTCGACCCATTGAACCTCAACATAATTGTTGCACTGACTATATAAATTGCAAATTGTGTTCTGTAGGCTAAGAAACAAAATACATGCGCCCAGACATGGATTCGAAACGTGGACCCTTAGGTTAAAAGCCTAATGCTCTACCGACTGAGCTATCTGGGCTGCGTGAAAGCTTTATCTATGAACTCAAACCTAATTGTTGCACTGACTATATAAATTGCAAATTGTGTTCTGTAGGCACAGAAACAAAATACATGCGCCCAGACAGGGATTCGAACCCTAGACCCTTAGGTTAAAAGCCTAATGCTCTACCGACTGAGCTATCTGGTCTGCCTGGGAGCTCCAGCCATTGAAACTCAACATAATTGTTGCACTGACTATATAAATTGCAAATTGTGTTCTGTAGGCTTAGAAACAAAATACATGCGCCCAGACAGGGATTCGAAACCTGGACCCTTAGGTTAAAAGCCTAATGCTCTACCGACTGAGCTATCTGGGCTGCGTGAAAGCTTTATCTATGAACTCAAACCTAATTGTTACACTGACTATATAAATTGCAAATTGTGTTCTGTAGGCTTAGAAACAAAATACATGCGCCCAGACAGGGATTCGAACCCTGGGCCCTTAGGTTAAAAGCCTAATGCTCTACCGACTGAGCTATCTGGGCTGCTTGGGAACAAAAGCCATTGAAACTCAACATAATGCTTGCAAAATTGTGTTCTGTAGGCTTAGAAACAAAATACATGCGCCCAGACAGGGATTCGAACCCTGGACCCTTAGGTTAAAAGCCTAATGCTCTACCGACTGAGCTATCTGGGCTGCTTGGGAACTCGAGCCATTGAAACTCAACATAATTGTTGCATTGACTATATTAATTGCAAATTGTGTTCTGTAGGCTTAGAAACAAAATACTTGTACCGAGACAGGGCTTCGAACCCTGGACCCTTAGGTTAAAAGCCTAATGCTCTACCGACTGAGCTATCTGGGCTGCTTGGGAACACAACCCATTGAAACTCAACATAATTGTTGCAAAATTGTGTTCTGTAGGCTTAGAAACAAAATACATGCGCCCAGACAGGGATTCGAAACCTGGACCCTGAGGTTAAAAAGCCTAATGCTCTACCGACTGAGCTATCCGTGCTGCGTGGGAGCTTGATCTATTGAAACTGAACAAATTGTTGCACTGACTATATTAATTGCAAATTGTCTTCTGTAGGCTTAGAAACAAAGTACATGCGCCCAGACATGGATTCGAACCCTGGACCCTTAGGTTAAAAGCCTAATAAAATACCGACTGAGCTATCTGGGCTGCTTGGGAACTCGAGCCATTGAAACTCAACATAATTGTTGCAAAATTGTGTTCTGTAGGCTTAGAAACAAAATACATGCGCCGAGACAGGGATTCGAATCCTGGACCCTTAGGTTAAAAGCCTAATGCTCTACCGACTGAGCTATTTGGGCTGCTTGGGAACACAAGCCATTGAAACTCAACATAATTGTTGCACTGACTATATTAATTGCAAATTGTGTTCTGTAGGCTTAGAAACAAAATACATGCGCCGAGACAGGGATTCGAAACCTGGACCCTTAGGTTAAAAGCCTAATGCTCTACCGACTGAGCTATCTGGGCTGCGTGAAAGCTTGATCTATGAACTCAAACCTAATGGTTACACTGACTATATAAATTACAAATTGTGTTCTGTAGGCTTAGAAACAAAATACATACCCACACAGGGATTCGAACTCAGGACCCTTAGGTTAAAACTTAATGCTCTGCCGACTGAGCTATCTGGGCTGCGTGACACCTTGAGCTATGAACTCAAACCTAATTGTTACACTGACTATATAAATTGCAAATTGTGTTCTGTAGGCTTAGAAACAAAATACATACGCCCAGACAGGGATTCGAACCCTGGACCCTTAGGTTAAAAGCCTAATGCTCTACCGACTGAGCTATCTGGGCTCCTTGGGAACTCGAGCCATTGAAACTCAACATTATTGTTGCACTGACTATATAAATTGCAAATTGTGTTCTGTAGGCTTAGAAACAAAGTGCATGCGCCCAGACATGGATTCGAACCCAGGACCCTTAAGTTAAAAAGCCTAATGTTCTACCGACTGAGCTATCCGTGCTGCGTGGGAACTCGGCCCATTGAAACTCAACATAATTGTTACACTGACTATATAAATTGCAAATTGTGTTCTGTAGGCTTAGAAACAAAATACTTGTACCGAGACAGGTATTTGAACCCTGGACCCTTACGTTAAAAGCCTAATGCTCTACCGACTGAGCTATCTGGGCTGCTTGGGAACACGAGCCATTGAAACTCAACATAATTGTTGCACTGACTATATAAATTGCAAATTGTGTTCTGTAGGCTTAGAAACAAAATACATATGGCCAGACCGGGATTCGAACCCTGGACCCTTAGGCTAAAAGCCTAATGCTCTACCGATTGATCTATCTGGGCTGCGTGGGAACTCGACCGATTGAAACTCAACATAATTTTTGCACTAACTATATAAATTGCAAATTTTGTTCTGTAGACTTAGAAACAAAATACTTATACCGAGGCAGGGATTCGAACTCAGGAACCTTAGGTTAAAACCTAATGCTCTACCGACTGAGCTATCTGGGCTGCGTGAAAGCTTTATCTATGAACTCAAACCTAATTGTTACACTGACTATATAAATTGCAAATTGTGTTCTGTAGGCTTAGAAACAAAATACATATGCCCAGACAGGGATTCGAACCCTGGACCCTTAGGTTAAAAGCCTAATGCTCTACCGGCTGAGCTATCTGGGCCGCATGGGAACTCGACACATTGAAACTCAACATAATTGTTGCACTGACTATATAAATTGCAAATTGTGTTCTGTAGGCTTAGAAACAAAATACATACGCCCATACAGGGATTCGAACCCTGGACCCTTAGTTAAAAGCCTAATTTTCTACCGACTGAGCTATCTGGGCTGCGTGAAAGCTTGATCTATGAACTCAAACCTAATTGTTACACTGACTATATAAATTGCTAATTGTGTTCTGTAGACTTAGAAACAAAATACATTTGCCCCGACAGGGATTCGAACCCTGGACCCTTAGGTTAAAAGCCTAATGCTCTACCGGCTGAGCAATCTGGGCTGCGTGAAAGCTTGATCTATGAACTCAAACCTAATTGTTACACTGACTATATAAATTGCAAATTGTGTTCTGTAGACTTAGAAACAAAATACTTATACCGAGACTGGGATTCGAACTCAGGTCCCTTAGGTTAAAACCTAATGCTCTACCGACAGAGCTATCTGGGCTGCGTGAAAGCTTGAACTATGAACTCAAACCTAATGGTTACACTGACTATATAAATTGCAAATTGTGTTCTGTAGGCTTAGAAACAAAATACATACGCCCAGACAGGGATTCGAACCCTGGACCCTTAGGTTAAAAGCCTAATGCTCTACCGACTGAGCTATCTGGGCTGCGTGGAAGTTACATTTATTGAAACTCAAACCTAATTGTTACACTGACTATATAAATTGCTAATTGTGTTCTGTAGACTTAGAAACAAAATACATGTACCGAGACTGGGATTCGAACTCAGGACCCTTAGGTTAATACCTAATGCTCTACCGACTGAGCTATCTGAGCTGCGTGAAAGCTTGATCTATGAACTCAAACCTAATGGTTACACTGACTATATAAATTACAAATTGTGTTCTGTAGGCTTAGAAACAAAATACATACCCACACAGGGATTCGAACTCAGGACCCTTAGGTTAAAACTTAATGCTCTGCCGACTGAGCGATCTGGGCTACGTGACACCTTGATCTATGAACTCAAACCTAATTGTTACACTGACTATATAAATTTCAAATTGTGTTCTGTAGGCTTAGAAACAAAATACATACGCCCAGACAGGGATTCGAACCCTGGACCCTTAGGTTAAAAGCCTAATGCTCTACCGACTGAGCTATCTGGGCTGCGTGGAAGTTATATTTATTGAAACTCAAACCTAATTGTTGCACTGACTATATACATTGCAAGTTGTGTTCTGTAGACTTAGAAACAAAATACTTGTACCGAGACAGGGATTTGAACCCTGGACCTTTAGGTTAAAAGCCTAATACTCTACCGACTGAGCTATCTGGGCTGCTTGGAAGCTCAGGTTAAAAAGCGTAATGCTCTACAGAGTAAATTATCCGTGCTATTTTCAAATACACCTCCCGAAATGAAAATCTTGCAGGTGGGAAACCAAACTGCAGTGATATGGGTACGCTGGACTTGGAAACAAACATCGGCCTACCATGGTATCCAGAGAGTGCGGGTTAGCTCAAGCAAGGCGTTGAACTATTATACCTAGGTAATAGGTATGCTGTGTAGGCCCAGGTTCGAATCCCATTGTCGTCGATAGCTTTGTTTTAGAAAACTATGTCGAAATACCAATAAGCATGTATTTCTATGCCTTCCATTAGTTTCCACTATGCAATGTTTCTCATTAAATGATCTCATCATAATAACAGAGGGATAAACCTGCAAGGTCTATTGTTCTTCAGGTCTACGGGCTTCAGTTTGTCAGCTCTACGAAAAACAATTAACTCAAAAAATAATTGCTTAAGATGTTGTATACAAGATAATAATAGAAACTTTTGTTTCATGACAACTCTAGCTTTTCGTGGTTTCATAAGTTTGATGCTACATATTTATTTTATAATTAGAACCCGGATATTTATGACTTGTTTCCAGTTTTCATTCCTTGGTAATCATAAGCAAAGTGCAATTTTATCAATAATGATTAGAATTATGCAAATCTCTTGGGTCATATAAAGTAATATTTTACATTTTCGTATTTTTGTCTATTTCTACTTTCTCACCTATGTTTAGTAAAGTAGAGGAAGTATAAGTTTTTCTTGAAAATGACTCTAACTATTTTGATTAAACGTGACATGACTGAGGTATTTTATGACAAATAAAATGTATATTTTGAATTTTCTGGCTATAGCTTATGTAGCGCTGTTTACTCTGGAGGACTTTTGAATAACTCGTAAAGCGTAAGAGGTAGGCAAAATCTTACTGTACGAAAAGTGTAGGTCTCGCTAAAACACACAATTTATGTCCAAATACATTTTTTCTGTAGAGTGAATCATTTCGGAGATAATCCGTGTTATTTTTGTGAGTTTCGGAAAACTTAAAACCTTCGTGAAATGGAACACCATTTTTAATTTTTTTATGTTAAGGCTGCAAAGAGGACGGGATTTAAAAGCTTTTAAATATTTGACTATCGCTCAAAGCCTACTACACTCTAATATTACTCTTACAACTACAAGGAAATTAGCAATTAGATAATTTGTACAAATGTTTATCTCAACTAACACGAAGAAGATATAGTAATAAGAGCTTGTAAGAATGGTTAATACAACAGTAGAGAAGGTCATATAAGTGCAACACGTCAGGTTTTTACTTTAAACATCGCTATTGAAGACTTATTGAAAGGCCATAACCACATTCTTAAATTATATTTATCTTATGTATTTAAATATTCTTTAAGCTTTTTAATGAATTATAGTCTCATCTAAGAAGTGATCCCCAGGGTGATTCTCAGGATGAACAATAAATTATTTTGTGCAAATATCTAAGTTACCTCATGACTACAGTTTTCCTTACCAAAGACCTGTTTCACGTAGCCCGGATAGCTCAGATGGTAAAGCTTTTAACCTAAGGGTCCAGGGTTCGAGTCCCTGTCCAGGCGTTTGAGTTTTTGTTTCACCTACAAACTATAACACTTGTCTTAAAACAAATTAAGTTAGAGGACATAGGGACCATGTAAACTTGACTAATATAAAAACACGATATCTGCTTTTATAACAATTTTGTAATTCATTTGGATCATTTAAATTTTATAACTTCTGTAGTTAAATCTTAAGAGTGGTGAGTTTTGAGTGAAGATAAAGATAAACATTTAAGGAAGTATATAGTATTCTGAGAACTATCCAGGATAAAGTTAATATATCTATGTACCTGAAAACACGTACAGCATTATATTAATGTAATCGCCTTCCGTGTATTTGCAATAGTGCATAGATGATGTATAATCTTGCTTGTTTATGAATCGCTTCTCTCTCAGGCAGTGGTATTATAGTGCTACTCTGATGGTTAACATGCGGCGCGCCAGAAGATATTCGGTGTCGCGAAAAGCAATGTTGTCATGTTTTTGCCGCCTAAGCGTTCGCATTCCACGCGTGATCATCTACTTATTAGAAGACCAATGTCACACGAAATGAGAGAGAAAGCGGGAGATCTTGCAACGCTGTGTGTCACTCCAATTAGAGTTAACAACTGTCTGTCATTTGTAATTTCTTTGATCTCATTGGCTCAAGTGACACGCTGATTGGTCCAATATGAAACATACACGCGGACCTGAGAGGCTTCTGATGATTAAAGGTAAAATACGTAATAACCAAAGCCTTCGTATAGCGACAAGCTTTAAGAGATTTGACTGGCGCTCAAAGCCTCTATATTCCCCTTGCACCTACAAGAAAATTACCAGTAAGATAATTCCCACAAATGTTTACCTCGACTAACACGAAGAAGATATAGAAATAAGAATTTGTAAGAATAGTTAGTACAACAGTACAGAAAGTCACATGGATGCAACAGTTCAGAGCTTACCTTGTTAAAAAAACTTCGCCCCCGGTTGGGCTCGAACCACCAACCTTTCGGTTAACAGCCGAACGCGCTGGCCGATTGCGCCACGGAGGCTACTTAAGTGCTCTTATATAAAGCCATGCTACTGTTTTCCCTGCCAAAGTAACTGCATAATTTCAAACCTGATAAGGCACAGGACAGAGTGCAACATATGTTTAAAAATCGTGTATCCAAGAATGTGTTGGTCATGCTTAAATCTTGTATTTAATCGAACACTCTCTCATCTGAAGACTTTTCAAGATTATCGCTGTTCCCCAAAGCTTTTGAGGACAGGCAATAAGTTAAAAAACACCTTTATATACACAAAAAACACAGGAAGATGTAGCAGCGTGTGTGGCTCGCAATTGGGAGGACCAGGGCTCGATCCCCGACGACTCCGCAGTCTTATTTGGGTTTACCCATGCCACTAAGGCTAGGTACTTAATTAAAGAAACTTACAGTGACGTATGTTCTGCAAACTGTGTGTTTTAGGCTTAGAAACGAAACACTAGAGCACAGACAAGGATTCAAACCCCGCACCCTTAAGGTTCAAAAAAGGCCTGAGCTATCTGGGCTCCGTCTGTACCTGATCTATTGAAACTCAAACCTCATTATTAAACTGACTGTATAAATTGTAGGCATAGAAACAAAATAAATACGCCCAGACAGGGATTCGTACCCTGGACCCTTAGGTTAAAAGCCTAATACTCTACCGACTGAGCTATCTGGGCTGCGTGGAAGTTATATTTATTGAAACTCAAACCTAATTGTTGCACTTAGTATATAAATTGCAAATTGTGTTCTGTAGGCTTAGATACAAAATACATGCGCCCAGACAGGGATTCGAACCCTGGACCCTTAGGTTAAAAGCCTAATGCTCTACCGACTGAGTTATCTGGGCTGCGTGGAAGTTATATTTATTGAAACTCAAACCTAATTGTTGCACTTAGTATATAAATTGCAAATTGTGTTCTGTAGGCTTAGATACAAAATACATCGCCCAGACAGGGATTCGAACCCTGGATCCTTAGGTTAAAAGCCTAATGCTCTGCCGACTGAGCTATCTGGGCTGCGTGGAAGTTATGTTTATTGAAACTCAAACCTAATTGTTGCACTTAGTGTTCTTGCAAATTGTGTTCTGTAGGCTTAGATACAAAATACATGCGCCCAGACAGGGATTCGAACCCTGGACCCTTAGGTTAAAAGCCTAATGCTCTACCGACTGAGCTATCTGGGCTGCGTGGAAGTTATATTTATTGAAACTCAAACCTAATTGTTGCACTTAGTATATAAATTGCAAATTGTGTTCTGTAGGCTTAGATACAAAATACATGCGCCCAGACAGGGATTCGAACCCTGGACCCTTAGGTTAAAAGCCTAATGCTCTACCGACTGAGCTATCTGGGCTGCGTGAAAGATTGATCTATGAACTCCGCAGGGTGTTCTGTTCTCTGGAGAGGAAAGGGTAAACAGTACCACACTGCAGCTCAGAATGGTGCCATAAATACATATACCATTTTTATTAAATATAGGTTTCTTATATATTTAAACAGCAATTGTTGTATATATTCTGCGCAACTTGGACACGGCTCTAACGATTTCGATCAAATGTTGTATTCAGACAGGGTTTTTCTTACTAAGTTTATCTATAAAGGTGTCACTCCTGGGGACAGAAAAAAGGGAAAGAAAGAAGAAGGAAAAAAAAAAAAAAAAATGCTATTTCACGTATAATACACACAATTACTCTAAACCTTATTTCGGCCATAACTGCTCTGTTAATGGGCCAATTTCAACAAACAGGCCAGGATATTAAAGTGATTCGAACCCTAGACCCTTAGGTTAAAAGCCTAATGCTCTACCAAATGAGCTATCTGGGCTCCTGCTACTTATTTGATTCTAGCTTTCTACTTACATAGGCTACCTAACACTACAATCAAGTGGGTTTTGTAGCTTAGAAACAAAATAACTACCGCCCAGACAGGGATTCGAACCCTGGACCCTTAGTTTAAGTCTACCGACGGAGCTATCTGGGCTCCTGCTGCTTCTTCGATTCTAGGTTTCCACTTATCTAGGCTACCTAACACTACAATCAGGTGGGTTTTGTAAGTTAGAAACAAAATAACAACCGCCCAGACAGGGATTCGAACCCTGGACCCTTAGGTTAAAAGCCTAATGCTCTACCACTGAGCTATCTGGGCTCATGCTGGTCATCTGATTCTAGATTTCCAGTTAGGTTACCTAACACTACATTCAAGTGGGTTTTGTAGTTTAGAAACAAAATAACAGCCGCCCAGACAGGGATTCGAACCCAGGACCCTTAGGTTAAAAGCCTAATGCTCTACCGACTGAGCTATCTGGGCTGCTTGGGAGCTCGAGCCATTGAAACTCAACATAATTGTTGCACTGACTATATAAATTGCAAATTGTGTTCTGTAGACTTAGAAACAAAACACTTTTACCGAGACAGGGATTTGAACCCTGGACCCTTAGGTTAAAAGCCTATTGTTCTACCGACTGAGCTATCTGGGCTGCTTGGGAGCTCGAGCCATTGAAACTCAACATAATTGTTGCACTGACTATATAAATTGCAAATTGTGTTCTGTAGGCACAGAAACAAAATACATGCACCCAGCCAGGGATTCGAACCCTAGACGCATAGGTTAATAGCCTAATACTCTACTGACTGAGCTATCCCGGCTGCTTAGGAGCTTGATCTATGAACTCAAACCTAATTGTTACACTGACTATATAAATTGCAAATTGTGTTCTGTAGGCTTAGAAACAAAACACATACGCCCAGACAGGGATTCGAACCCTGGACCCTTAGGTTAAAAGCCTAATACTCTACCGACTGAGCTATCTGGGCTGCTTGGGAGCTCAGGTTAAAAAGCGTAATACTCTAGCGAGTAAATTATCCGTGCTATTTTCAAATACACCTCCCGAAATGAAAATCTTGCAAGTGGAAAACTAAACTGCAGTGATATGGGTGCGCTAGACTTTGAAACAAACATCGGCCTACCATGGTATCCAGAGAGTGCGCGGATAGCTCAAGCAAGGCGTTGAACTATTATACCTATGTAATAGATATGCTCTGTAGGCTCAGGTTCGGATCCCATTGTCGTCGAAAGCTTTGTTTTAGAAACCATGTCGAAATACCAATAAGTATGTATTTCTATACCTTCCATTAATTTCCGCTATGCAATGTTTCTCATTAAATGATCTCATCATAATAACAGAGGGATAAACCTGCAAGGTCTATTGTTCTTCAGGTCTACGGGCTTCAGTTTGCCAGCTCGACGAAAAACAGCAATTAACTCAAAAAATAATTGCTTAAGAAGTTTAATAGAAGATAATAATAGAAACTTTTGTTTCATGACAACTCTAGCTTTTATCGTGGTTTCATAAGTTTGATGCGTACATATTTATTTTATAATCAGAACCGGATATTTATGACCTGTTTCCAGTTTTCATTCCATGGTAATCATAAGCAAAGTGCAGTTTTATAAATAATGATTATAATTATGCAAATCTCTCGGGTCATATAAAGTAATATTTTACATTTTCGCATTTTTGTCGATTTCTACTTTCTCACCTACGTTTAGTAAAGTAGAGGAAGTATTGTATTCCATCCAAAAATTCGATATGGATATTTCACCGAAAATATGTTTTGAGGCACCTTGAATTTAAAAAAAAAAAAAAAAAAAAAAAAAAAAAAAAAAAAAAAAAAAAAAAAAAAAATTAGAAAAAGGTCCGCGCGCGCCTGTGTGTGTCTGTCAGACTGAACCACATAATTCAAAAACGAAAAGTCGTTTTAAAACCAAAGTTGCTATTTAAGGTTAATGTCTTTCAAAAATGAGACAGGGAGATTTTTAATAAAATTCCTCCACATGTAAAATTTTGCGAACATTTAATTTTTCTTGAAAATGACTCTAACAATTTTGATTAAACGTGACATGTTTGAGGTATTTTAAGACATATAAAATGTATATTTTGAATTTTTTGGCTATAGCTTATGTAGCGCTGTTTACTCTGGAGGACTTTTGAATAACTCGTAAAGCGTAAGAGAGGCAAAATCTTACTGTACGAAAAATGTAGGTGTCGCTAAAACACACAATTTATGTCTAAATACATTTTTTCTGTATAGTGAACCATTTCGGAGATAATCCGTGTTATTTTTGTGAGTTTCGGAAAACTTAAAACCTTCGTGAAAAGGAACACCATTGTTTATTTTTTTTATGTTAAGGCTGCAAAGAGAACGCGTTTTAAAAGCTTTCAAATATTTGACTATCGCTCAAAGCCTACTATATTCTAATATTACTCTTACACCTACAAGGAAATTAGCATTTAGATAATTTGTACAAATGTTTATCTCAACTAACACGAAGAAGATATAGTAATAAGAGCTTGTAAGAATGGTTAGTACAAGAGTAGAGAAAGTCAGGTGAGTGCAACACATCAGATTTTTAATTTCAACTTCGCTATTAAAGACTTATTGAAAAGGCATAACCACATTCTCGAATATTAATTATTTTTATCTTATGTGTTTAAATATTCTTTAAGCTTTTTAAGGAATAATAGTCTCATCTAAGAAGTGATCCCCAGGTTTTTTTTTTAATTTATTTACGTCCTCCAACATTGTTGTCATATCGGACGAATGAATGAAATGAAATGGGTGAAATGATGCTCAAATGGGCCCGAGGGCTATGGAGCTTAAAGTTACCCGACATTCGTCTTCTCAGGGTAGGGAAAACCTCGGCAAAATCCTTACCCGGATAACCTACCCTAAGCGAGATACGAACTCGCGATCTCTTGAACGTGAGGCAGACACGCTAACCATCACGCTACCGAGGCGGGCGCTCCCCAGGGTGATTCTCAGGATGAACAATAAATTATTTTGTGCAAAAATCAAAGTCACCTCCTGAACACAGTTTTCGATACCAAAGATCTGTTATCCAGTAGCCCGGATAGCTCAGTCGGTAGAGCATTGGACTTTTAACCTAAGGGTCCAGGGTTGGAGTCCCTGTCCGGGCGTTTGAGTTTTTGTTTCACCTACAAACTATAACACTTGTCTTAAAACAAATTAAGTTAGAGGACATAGGGACCATGTAAACTTGACTAATATTAAAACATGGTATCTGCTTTTATGACAATTTTCATATTCATTTGGATCATTTACATTTTATAACTTGTGCAGTTAAATTTTAAGAGTGGTAAGTTTTGAGTGAAGATGCAGAATAAAGTTAATATACCTGTGTACCTGGAAACCCGTACAGCATTACATATATTAATGTAATCGCATTCCGTGTATTTGCAATAGTACATAGATGATGTATAATCTTGCTTGTTTATGGATCGCTTCTCTCTCAGGGAGAAGTATTATAGTGCTACTCTAATGGTTAACATGCGGCGCGCCAGAAGATATTCGGTGTCGCGAAAAGCAACGTTGTCATGTTTTTACCGACTACGCGTTCGCATTCCACGCGTGATCATCTACTTATTAGAAGACCACTGTCACGAGAAACGAAACAGAAAACGGGAGATCTTGCAACGCTGTGTTTCACTCCAAGTAGAGTTAACAACTGTCTGTCATTTGTAATTTCTTTGATCTCATTGGCTGAAGCGACACGCTGATTGGTGCAATATGAAACATACATGCGCACCTGAGAGGCTTCTGATGATCCAAGGTAAAGCGCATGTTAAACAAAGCCTTCATATAAGGACCAGCTTTAAGAGATTTGACTGGCGCTCAAAGCCTTGTATCCCCCTTGCACCTACAAGAAAATTACCAGTAACATAAATCCTACAAATGTTTATCTCGACTAACACGAAGAAGATATTGGAATAAGAGTTTGCAAGAATAGTTAGTACAACAGTAGAGAAAGTCACGTGGACCCAACAATTCAGAGTTTACCTTGTTAAAAAATCTTCGCCCCCGGGTGGGCTTGAACCACCAACCTTTCGGTTAACAGCCGAACGCGCTAGCCGATTGCGCCACGAAGGCTACTGTTTTTCCTGCCAAAGTAACTGCATAAATTCAAACCTGATAAGGCACAGGGCAGAGTGCAACATATGTTTTAAAATCGTGTTTATTTTAACTCTTTTGGAGTTATTGTAAATCCGCTGCATAGTAGTTGAAAGTATTCCCAAATGTCTTGATCATGCTTAAATCTTGTATTTAATCGAACACTCTTTCATCTGATGACTTTTCAAGCTTATCGCTGTTACCAAAAGCTTTTGAGGACAGGCTTATAAACAAAATACATACGCCCAGACAGGGATTTGAACCCTGGACCCTTAGGTTAAAAGCCTAATGCTCTACCCACTGAGCTATCTGGGCTGCGTAAAAGCTTGACCTATGAACTCAAACCTAATTGTTACACTGACTATATAAATTACAAATTGGGTTCTGTAGGCTTAGAAACAAAATACACACGCCCAGACAGGGATTCGAACCCTGGACCCTTAGGTTAAAAGCCTAATGCTCTAACGACTGAGCTATCTGGGCTGCGTGGGAACTCGACCCATTGAACCTCAACATAATTGTTGCACTGACTATATAAATTGCAAATTGTGTTCTGTAGGCTAAGAAACAAAATACATACGCCCAGACATGGATTCGAAACCTGGACCCTTAGGTTAAAAGCCTAATGCTCTACCGACTGAGCTATCTGGGCTGCGTGAAAGCTTTATCTATGAACTCAAACCTAATTGTTGCACTGACTATATAAATTGCAAATTGTGTTCTGTAGGCACAGAAACAAAATACATGCGCCCAGACAGGGATTCGAACCCTAGACCCTTAGGTTAAAAGCCTAATGGTCTACCGACTGAGCTATCTGGTCTGCCTGGGAGCTCCAGCCATTGAAACTCAACATAATTGTTGCACTGACTATATAAATTGCATATTGTGTTCTGTAGGCTTAGAAACAAAATACATGCGCCCAGACAGGGATTCGAAACCTGGACCCTTAGGTTAAAAGCCTAATGCTCTATCGGCTGAGCTATCTGGGCCGCATGGGAACTCGACCCATTGAAACTCAACATAATTGTTGCACTGACTATATAAATTGCAAATTGTGTTCTGTAGGCTTAGAAACAAAATACATACGCCCAGACAGGGATTCGAACCCTGGACCCTTAGTTAAAAGCCTAATGCTCTACCGACTGAGCTATCTGGGCTGCGTGAAAGCTTGATCTATGAACTCAAACCTAATTGTTACACTGACTATATAAATTGCTAATTGTGTTCTGTAGACTTAGAAACAAAATACATCTACCGAGACTGGGATTCGAACTCAGGACCCTTAGGTTAATACCTAATGCTCTACCGACTGAGCTATCTGAGCTGCGTGAAAGCTTGATCTATGAACTCAAACCTAATGGTTACACTGACTATATAAATTACAAATTGTGTTCTGTAGGCTTAGAAACAAAATACATACCCACACAGGGATTCGAACTCAGGACCCTTAGGTTAAAACTTAATGCTCTGCCGACTGAGCGATCTGGGCTACGTGACACCTTGATCTATGAACTCAAACCTAATTGTTACACTGACTATATAAATTTCAAATTGTGTTCTGTAGGCTTAGAAACAAAATACATACGCCCAGACAGGGATTCGAACCCTGGACCCTTAGGTTAAAAGCCTAATGCTCTACCGACTGAGCTATCTGGGCTGCGTGGAAGTTATATTTACTGAAACTCAAACCTAATTGTTGCACTGACTATATACATTGCAAGTTGTGTTCTGTAGACTTAGAAACAAAATACTTGTACCGAGACAGGGATTTGAACCCTGGACCTTTAGGTTAAAAGCCTAATACTCTACCGACTGAGCTATCTGGGCTGCTTGGAAGCTCAGGTTAAAAAGCGTAATGCTCTACAGAGTAAATTATCCGTGCTATTTTCAAATACACCTCCCGAAATGAAAATCTTGCAGGTGGGAAACCAAACTGCAGTGATATGGGTACGCTGGACTTGGAAACAAACATCGGCCTACCATGGTATCCAGAGAGTGCGGGTTAGCTCAAGCAAGGCGTTGAACTATTATACCTAGGTAATAGGTATGCTGTGTAGGCCCAGGTTCGAATCCCATTGTCGTCAATAGCTTTGTTTTAGAAAACTATGTCGAAATACCAATAAGCATGTATTTCTATGCCTTCCATTAGTTTCCACTATGCAATGTTTCTCATTAAATGATCTCATCATAATAACAGAGGGATAAACCTGCAAGGTCTATTGTTCTTCAGGTCTACGGGCTTCAGTTTGTCAGCTCTACGAAAAACAATTAACTCAAAAAATAATTGCTTAAGATGTTGTATACAAGATAATAATAGAAACTTTTGTTTCATGACAACTCTAGCTTTTCTTGGTTTCATAAGTTTGATGCTACATATTTATTTTATAATTAGAACCCGGATATTTATGACTTGTTTCCAGTTTTCATTCCTTGGTAATCATAGGCAAAGTGCAATTTTATCAATAATGATTAGAATTATGCAAATCTCTTGGGTCATATAAAGTAATATTTTACATTTTCGTATTTTTGTCTATTTCTACTTTCTCACCTATGTTTAGTAAAGTAGAGGAAGTATAAGTTTTTCTTGAAAATGACTCTAACTATTTTGATTAAACGTGACATGACTGAGGTATTTTATGACAAATAAAATGTATATTTTGAATTTTCTGGCTATAGCTTATGTAGCGCTGTTTACTCTGGAGGACTTTTGAATAACTCGTAAAGCGTAAGAGATAGGCAAAATCTTACTGTACGAAAAGTGTAGGTCTCGCTAAAACACACAATTTATGTCCAAATACATTTTTTCTGTAGAGTGAATCATTTCGGAGATAATCCGTGTTATTTTTGTGAGTTTCGGAAAACTTAAAACCTTCGTGAAATGGAACACCATTTTTAATTTTTTTATGTTAAGGCTGCAAAGAGGACGGGATTTAAAAGCTTTTAAATATTTGACTATCGCTCAAAGCCTACTACACTCTAATATTACTCTTACAACTACAAGGAAATTAGCAATTAGATAATTTGTACAAATGTTTATCTCAACTAACACGAAGAAGATATAGTAATAAGAGCTTGTAAGAATGGTTAATACAACAGTAGAGAAAGTCATATAAGTGCAACACGTCAGGTTTTTACTTTAAACATCGCTATTGAAGACTTATTGAAAGGCCATAACCACATTCTTAAATTATATTTATCTTATGTATTTAAATATTCTTTAAGCTTTTTAATGAATTATAGTCTCATCTAAGAAGTGATCCCCAGGGTGATTCTCAGGATGAACAATAAATTATTTTGTGCAAATATCTAAGTTACCTCATGACTACAGTTTTCCTTACCAAAGACCTGTTTCACGTAGCCCGGATAGCTCAGATGGTAAAGCTTTTAACCTAAGGGTCCAGGGTTCGAGTCCCTGTCCAGGCGTTTGAGTTTTTGTTTCACCTACAAACTATAACACTTGTCTTAAAACAAATTAAGTTAGAGGACATAGGGACCATGTAAACTTGACTAATATAAAAACACGATATCTGCTTTTATAACAATTTTGTAATTCATTTGGATCATTTAAATTTTATAACTTCTGTAGTTAAATCTTAAGAGTGGTGAGTTTTGAGTGAAGATAAAGATAAACATTTAAGGAAGTATATAGTATTCTGAGAACTATCCAGGATAAAGTTAATATATCTATGTACCTGAAAACACGTACAGCATTATATTAATGTAATAGCCTTCCGTGTATTTGCAATAGTGCATAGATGATGTATAATCTTGCTTGTTTATGAATCGCTTCTCTCTCAGGCAGTGGTATTATAGTGCTACTCTGATGGTTAACATGCGGCGCGCCAGAAGATATTCGGTGTCGCGAAAAGCAATGTTGTCATATTTTTGCCGCCTAAGCGTTCGCATTCCACGCGTGATCATCTACTTATTAGAAGACCAATGTCACACGAAATGAGAGAGAAAGCGGGAGATCTTGCAACGCTGTGTGTCACTCCAATTAGAGTTAACAACTGTCTGTCATTTGTAATTTCTTTGATCTCATTGGCTCAAGTGACACGCTGATTGGTCCAATATGAAATATACACGCGGACCTGAGAGGCTTCTGATGATTAAGGGTAAAATACGTAATAACCAAAGCCTTCGTATAGCGACAAGCTTTAAGAGATTTGACTGGCGCTCAAAGCCTCTATATTCCCCTTGCACCTACAAGAAAATTACCAGTAAGATAATTCCCACAAATGTTTACCTCGACTAACACGAAGAAGATATAGAAATAAGAATTTGTAAGAATAGTTAGTACAACAGTACAGAAAGTCACATGGATGCAACAGTTCAGAGCTTACCTTGTTAAAAAAACTTCGCCCCCGGTTGGGCTCGAACCACCAACCTTTCGGTTAACAGCCGAACGCGCTGGCCGATTGCGCCACGGAGGCTACTTAAGTGCTCTTATATAAAGCCATGCTACTGTTTTCCCTGCCAAAGTAACTGCATAATTTCAAACCTGATAAGGCACAGGACAGAGTGCAACATATGTTTAAAAATCGTGTATCCAAGAATGTGTTGGTCATGCTTAAATCTTGTATTTAATCGAACACTCTCTCATCTGAAGACTTTTCAAGATTATCGCTGTTCCCCAAAGCTTTTGAGGACAGGCAATAAGTTAAAAAACACCTTTATATACACAAAAAACACAGGAAGATGTAGCAGCGTGTGTGACTCGCAATTGGGAGGACCAGGGCTCGATCCCCGACGACTCCGCAGTCTTATTTGGGTTTACCCATGCCACTAAGGCTAGGTACTTAATTAAAGAAACTTACAGTGACGTATGTTCTGCAAACTGTGTGTTTTAGTCTTAGAAACGAAACACTAGAGCACAGACAAGGATTCAAACCCCGCACTCTTAAGGTTCAAAAAAGGCCTGAGCTATCTGGGCTCCGTCTGTACCTGATCTATTGAAACTCAAACCTCATTATTAAACTGACTGTATAAATTGTAGGCATAGAAAGAAATACATACGTCAAGACAGGGATTCCAACCCTGGACCCTTAGGTTAAAAGCCTAATACTCTACCGACTGAGCTATCTGGGCTGCGTGGAAGTTATATTTATTGAAACTCAAACCTAACTGTTACACTGACTATATAAATTGCAAATTGTGTTCTGTAGGCTTAGAAACAAAATACATACGCCCAGACAGGGATTCGAACCCTGGACCCTTAGGTTAAAAGCCTAATGCTCTACCGACTGAGCTATCTGGGCTGCTTGGAAGCTCACCTTAAAAAGCGTAATACTCTACGGAGTAAATTATCCGTGCTATTTTCAAATACACCTCCCGAAATGAAAATCCTGCAAGTGGGAAACTAAAACTGCAGTGATATGGGTGCGCTAGACTTGGAAACAAACATCGGCCCACCATGGTATCCAGAGAGTGCGCGGTTAGCTCCAGCAAGGCGTTGAACTATTATACCTATGTAATAGGAATGATCTGTAGGCTCAGGTTCGAATCCCATTGTCGTCGAAAGCTCTGTTTTAGAAACCATGTCGAAATACCAATATGTATGTATTTCTATACCTTCCATTAGCTTCCACTATGCAATGTTTCTCATTAAATGATCTCATCATAATAACAGAGGGATAAACCTGCAAGGTCTATTGTTCTTCAGGTCTACGGGCTTCAGTTCGTCAGCTCTACGAACTCAAAAAATAATTGCTTAAGAAGCTTAATAGAAGATAATATAAACTTTTGTTTCATGACAGCTCTAGCTTTTCGTGGTTTCATAAGTTTGATGCCTATATATTCATTTTATAATCAGAACCCGGATATTTATGACCTGTTTCCAGTTTTCATTCCTTGGTAATCATAAGCAAAGTGCAGTTTTATCAATAACGATTAGAATTATGCAAATCTCTTGGGTCATATAAAGTAATATTTTACATTTTCGTATTTTTGTATATTTTTACTTTACTCACTACGTTTAGTAAAGTAGAAGTATTGTATTCCGTGTGTGTGTGTGTGTGTGTGTGTGTGTGTCTGTGTGTGTGTGTGTGTGTTTGTGTGTGTGTGTGTGTGTCAGACTGAACCGCATAAATCAAAAACGAAAAGTCGGTTTAAAGACAAAGTTGGTATTTAAAGTTAATGTCTTTCAAAAATAAGACAGGAAGAATTTTAATAAAATTTTTGCACACTAAAGTCCACTTTATATGGAAAATTTTGCGAACATTTCATTTTTCTTGAAAATAGCTCTAACAATTTTGATTAGAACGTCATATGTTTGAGATATTTTTATGAAAAATGAAATGTATATCTTGAATTTTCTGGCTATAGCCCATGTACTCCTATTTATTCCGGATGAATTTTGCATAACTGGTAAACAGTAAGAGATATACCAAATCTTACTATACAAAAAGTGTAGATTTTGTAAAAAACACACAATTTATATCTGAATAATTTTTTTTTTGTAGTGTGAACCACTTCGGAGATATTGCTTGTTATTTGTGTGAGTTTTGGAGAATAAATCAACCAAAAAGTTTCCTCAAGTGTTCAGGCACTGGTTAGATGACCATACCTCTACTACCATACTATACGTAGTAGAGAGAGCACGCACGCACGAACACACACACACACACACACACACACACACACACAAACACACACGGAATGACATTTTTCTAAAACTGCTTGTTTTGGATTCAGGTGGCTGAAGACATATATTTCCGGTCAAATCTCATTAACGAAATTTTGGGTCCAATACATTACTTCCCCATTACATTGTAGAGAAAGTAGTAATAAAATTTAATTGTTGACCTCAGTTCGATATACACATATTTTAGTTTTAAACCCCGTATTAATAACACTATTTACAATATTGTCTACTAGTAGAATTTTTCACAAATGTATCATATTTTGTACAAATGTTAACTTTTACTAATCATATTTACGACATTGTTTTCTTCTCTAGTTTAAACAGTGTTCTAAATCCTTAAGTCCATGTTTAGCATTGTTAAAAACTTTAATACTGTAACTCTAAACTCTAAGATTGTTTGGTCTTTATCATGTGAAATAAAATGAGAAACAATACAGTGCGAATCGATATGCCACCCAGATTTTACATTACTTTTTAAAGGTCTTGTTGCAACGAGGCGTGCCTAATAACCGTCATACCGTATATAGCAAAAGCATATATCAAAGCCACTCGCAGATTGTTTTCAAATGCAAATGCAGTTCTTGAGGGCTGCAACGATGACCTCACTTTCAATTCAACTGAAACTGTGATCGTAACAGTCTGTAAGACTGGTTATTATAACTGAATGACAGCCAAAGATTCTGAACGGTAAGGCAAGCATTAGTACATCTGCCAATTTATAGATATAGTCAGCGTTAAGTAGAGGGCCCAGGATTGGGCCGTATTCATCTACTTTAGGCCAACGTCTGCAGGGTGTTCTGTTCTCTGGAGAGGAAAGGGTACACAGTACCACATTACAGCTCAGAATGGTGCCATAAGTACATATACTATTTATATTATATATATAGGTTTCTTATATATTAAAAAAAAAAAAAAAAAAAAAAAAAAAAAAAAAAAAAAAAGCGAATTCACGTATAACAGTCACAATTACTCTAAACCTTATTTCGGCCATAACGGCTCTAATAAGGGTCCAATTTCAACAAACAGGCCAGGATATTAAAGGGATTCGACCCCTGGACCCGTAGGTTAAAAGCCTAATGCTCTACCGACTGAGATACCTGGGCTCTATTGGTGATGCTCCTTATTCGATTCTAGGTTTGTACTTAGGTTACCTAACACTACAATCAAGTGGGTTTTGTAGCTTAGAAACAAAATAACAGCAGCCCAGACAGGAATTCGAACCCTGGACCCGTAGGTTAAAAAGCCCAATGCTCTAACGACTAAGCTATCTGGTCTCCTGCTGCTTATTTGATTCTAGCTTTCTACTTAGGTTACCTAACACTACAATCAAGTGGGTTTTGTAGGTTAGAAATAAAATAACAGCCGCCCAGACAGGGATTTGAACCCTGGACCCTTAGGTTAAAAGCCTAATGCTCTACCTCTGAGCTATCTGGGCTCATGCTGTTTCTATGATTCTAGATTTCTAGTTACGTTACCTAACACTACAATCAAGTGGGTTTTGTAGTTTAGAAACAAAATAACAGCCGCCCAGACAGGGATTCGAACCCTGGACACGTAGGTCAAAAGCCTAATGCTTTACCGACTGAGATACGTGGGCTCTATTGGCGATGATCCTTATTCGATTCTAGGTTTGTACTAACACTGCAATCAAGTGGGTTTTGTAGGTGAGAGACAAAATAAGAGCCGCCCAGACAGGGACTCGAACCCTGGACCCTTAGGTTAAAAAGGCTAATGCTCTACCGACTGAGCTATCTGGGCTCATGCTGTTTCTATGATTCTAGATTTCTAGTTACGTTACCTAACACTACAATCAAGTGGGTTTTGTAGTTTAGAAACAAAATAACAGCCGCCCAGACAGGGATTCGAACCCTGGACACGTAGGTTAAAAGCCTAATGCTTTACCGACTGAGATACGTGGGCTCTATTGGCGATGATCCTTATTCGATTCTAGGTTTGTACTAACACTGCAATCAAGTGGGTTTTGTAGGTTAGAAATAAAATAACAGCCGCCCAGACAGGGATTTGAACCCTGGACCCTTAGGTTAAAAGCCTAATGCTCTACCTCTGAGCTATCTGGGCTCATGCTGTTTCTATGATTCTAGATTTCTACTTAGGTTACCTAACACTACAATCAAGTGGGTTTTGTAGTTCAGAAACAAAGTAACAGCCGCCCAGACAGGGATTCGAACCCTGGACCCGTAGGTTAAAAGCCTAATGCTCTACCTACTGAGATACCTGGGCTCTATTGGCGATGCTGCTTATTCGATTCTAGGTTTGTACTTAGGTTACCTAACACTACAATCAAGTGAGTTTTGTAGCTTAGAAGCAAAATAACAGCCGCCCAGACAGGGATTCGAACCCTGGACCCTAAGGTTAAAAGCCTAATGCTCTGCCACTGAGCTATCTGGGCTCATGCTGTTCATCTGCTTCTAGATTTCTAGTTAGGTTACCTAACATTACAATCAAGTGGGCTTTGTGGGGTAGAAACAAAATAACAGCCGCCCAGACAGGGATTGGAACCCTGAACCCTTAGATTAAAAGCCTAATGCTCTACCATCAAACTATATGGTCTTATACTGTTCATCTGCTTCTAGATTTCTAGATAGGTTACCTAACACTACAATCAAGTGGGCTTTGTGGGTTAGAAACAAAACAACCACCGCCCAGACAGGGACTCGAACCCTGGACCCTTAGGTTAAAAGCCTAACGCTCTACCACTGAGCTATCTGGGCTCATGCTGTGCCTGTGATTCTAGATTTCTAGTTACGTTACCTAACACTACAATAAAGTGGATTTTGTAGTTTAGAAACAAAATAACAGCCGCCCCTACAGGGATTTGAACCCTGGACCCTTAGTTTAAAAGCCTAATGCTCTACCACTGAGCTATCTGGGCTCATGCTGTTCGTCTGATTCTAGATTTCTAGTTAGGTTACCTAACATTACAATCAAGTGGGCTTTGTGGGGTAGAAACAAAATAACAGCCGCCCAGACAGGGATTGGAACCCTGAACCCTTAGGTTAAAAAGCGCAATGCTCTACCGACAAAGCTATCTGGGCTCCTGCTGCTTAGTTGATTCTAGCTTTCTACTTAGGTTACCTAGCACTACAATCAATGGGGTGTTGTAGGTGAGAGACAAAATAAGAGCCGCCCAGACAGGGACTCGAACTCTGGACCCTTAGGTTAAAAAGCCTAATGCTCTACCGACTGAGTTGTCTGGGCTCTTGCTGCTTATTCGATTCTAGATTTCTACTTATGTTACCTAACACTACAATCAATTGGGTTTTGTAGGTGAGAGACAAAATAAGAGCCGCCCAGACAGGTACTCGAACCCTAGACCCTTAGGTTAAAAGCCTAATGCTCTACCACTGAGCTATCTGGGCTCATGCTGTGCCTGTGATTCTAGATATCTAGTTACGTTACCTAACACTACAATCAACTGGGTTTTGTAGTTTAGAAACAAAAGAACAGCCGCCCAGACAGGGATTTGAACCCTGGACCCTTAGTTTAAAAGCCTAATGCCTTACCGTTAAGCTATCTGGTCTTATGCTATTCATCTGATTCTAGATTTCTAGTTAGGTTACCTAACACTACAATCAAGTGGGTTTTGTAGTTTAGAAACAAAATTACAGCCGCCCAGACAGGGATTTGAACCCTGGACCCTTAGTTTAAAAGCCTAATGCTCTACCACTGAGCTATCTGGGCTCATGCTGTTCATTTGATTCTAGATTTCTAGTTAGGTTACCTAACACTACAATAAAGTGGACTTTGTGGTTTAGAAACAAAATAATAGCCGCCCAGACAGGGATTCGAACCCTGAACCCTTAGGTTAAAAGCCTAATGCTCTACCATTAAGCTATCTGGTCTTATACTGTTCGTCTGATTCTAGATTTCTAGTTAGGTTACCTAACACTACAATCAAGTGGGTTTTGTAGTTTAGAAACAAAATAACAGCCGCCCAGACAGGGATTTGAACCCTGGACCCTTAGTTTAAAAGCCTAATGCTCTACCACTGAGCTATCTGGGCTCATACTGTTCCTGTGATTCTAGATTTCTAGTTACGTTACCTAACACTACAATCAAGTGCGTTTTGTAGTTTAGAAACAAAATAACAGCCGCCCAGACAGTGAGTCGAACCCTGGACCCTTAGGTTAAAAGTCTAATGCTCTACCACTGAGCTATCTGGGCTCATACTGTTACTGTTATTATAGATTTCTAGTTAGGTTACCTAACACTACAATCAAGTGGGCTTTGTGTGGTAAAAACAAAATAACAGCCGCCCAGACAGGGATTTGAACCCTGGACCCTTAGATGAAAAGCCTAATGCTCTACCGACTGAGCTATCTGGGCTCATTCTGTTTATATGATTCTAGATTTCTAGTTACGTTTCCTAACAGTACAATCAATTGGGTTTTGTAGGTGAGAGACAAAATAAGAGCCGCCCAGACAGGGATTCGTACCCTGGACTTTTAGGTTAAAAGCCTAATGCTCTACCGACTGAGCTATCTGGGCTCCTGCTGCGTATTTGATTCTAGCTTTCAACTTATGTTACCTAACACTAGAATCAATTGGGTTTTGTAGGTGAGAGACAAAATATGATCCACCCAGACAGGGTCTCGAACCCTGGACCCTTAGTTTAAAAGCCTAATGCTCTACCACTGAGCTATCTGGGCTCATGCTGTTTATCTGATTCTAGATTTCTAGTTGGGTAACCTAACACTACAATAAAGTGGACTTTGTGGTTTAGAAACAAAATTACAGCCGCACAGACAGGGATTTGAACCCTGGACCTTTAGGTTAAAAGCCTAACGCTCTATCACTGAGCTATCTGGGCTCCTGCTGATTATTTGATTCTAGCTTTCTACTTATGTTACCTAACACTACAATCAATTGGGTTTTGTAGGTGAGAGACAAAATAAGAGCCCCCCAGACAGGGACTCGAACCCTGGACCCTTAGGTTAAAAGCTCTGTTGTTGTTAGCTGATGCTGGATTTCTGACAATGAAGTCATTAATCCTCTTGCTCTCCAATATTTTTCACTGATGGATGGGGCACTAGAAGTGGCCGGGCATATTTGAAGGTGGTCTCGATCCATTTCCTCTTGCAGATCACATAGAGGACAGAGTGGTGAAGAATATATCCCAATTCTGTTTAAATGTTTTGCCAGACAATCATGTCCTGTAATCAACCTGAAGGCTGCAACTGCTGTTTTCCGAGGATACTCAGGAATCACTGTTTGAATGTTTGGTAGTTTCCATCTTTTATTCTTTGATTTTTCATAGGAATACTTTGCAATAATTTTTTTGAATTCAGAGTTGACTAATCTTTTAGCTGCATAAAATGGTAGATTAACTATAGATTTTTGTACACCGCTGGTACCCTTTTTTGCAAGAAAATCAGCTTTCTCATTACCACTCAGTCCACAGTGAGCCGGTATCCATTGGAAGTCTAGGTGTTTTTGAAGTGCTGTTAGATGGCTAAGCATCTTCCAACATTCTATAATAGTTTGGTTTTTTGGTGACAACTTGGAAGTAATTGTTATAATTGCTGCCCTGGAATCTGAGAGAATAACTGCTTGCTAAAAATGTGAAATTCTGTACAAAAGATTTTGTAGGGCCATTCGAATTGCTTCAATTTCTCCATCAAAGTTAGTAGTTCCATAACTTAAAGATTTGTAATAGGAAGAGAGGTTAAAAGCTCTACCACTGAGCTATCTGGGCTCATGCAGTTCCTGTGATTCTAGATTTCTAGTTACCTTACCTAACACTACAATTAAGTGGGTTTTGTAGTTTAGAAACAAAATAACAGCCGCCCAGACAGGGATTTGAACCCTGGACCCTTAGGTTAAAAGAAGAATGGTCTACCGACTGAGCTATCTGGGCTCCTGCTGCTCATTTGATTCTAGCTTTCTACTTAGTTTACCTAACACTACAATCAAGGGGTTTTGTAGTTTAGAAACAAAATAACAGCCGCCCAGACAGGGATTTGAACCCTGGACCCTTAGGTTAAAAGCCTAATGCTCTACCACTGAGCTATCTGGGCTCATTCTGTTCATCTGATGCTAGATTTCTACTTAGGTTACCTAACACTACAATCAAGTAATGTCTATGGTTTAGAAACAAAATAACCGCCCAAACAGGGATTGGAACACTGAGCCTCTAAAATCGATCAAGAATTGGTGATGTCGAATTTCAAATGTTATGCTTTAACTAACTAAACCTATGGCAGTGAGCAGGGAGCTGTGAATTGAGAAACAAAACACAACAGCTCACACTGGAATCCAACAAGCGTACTTTTGAGTTTATAAAAACATGAGGGGTTAGCTAATGTATAATCTCTATGCTTAAAGTGTTCCGGGCACAAAAATTAGACGCTTAACCTACTATAAATCGCACAGCCTGTTGTAGGAATAAAATTAAAACCATGCCCTAGTAGCGAATTCGAAACTAGAGTATTAGGCTACACCACTCTTTCTAACGAGATTAGTGTCGACATAGATGCTTCTCTGAAAATAAATGTTTTATTTACAGAACTCTAGGTATACAAGATTTGTACTTCGCGCGCGCGCGCGTGTGTGTGTGTGTGTGTGTTTATGTCTGTGAACAGCATAACATAAAAAAGAAAAAGTCGGTTAAAAACTAAAATTGGCATTTAAGTTTAATATCTCTAAAGGATGCGACACAAAGATTTTGAAAAAATTCCCCCACCTTAAGCTACCCTTTACATGGAACATTTTTAGAAAAAATTTCGATTTTCTCGAAAGTGGCTCCAACGATTTTGATTAAAATGCCATGTATAAGACAGTTTTATGCCAAATGAAATATATATGTAATTTAAATCTTCTGCCTAGGGCCTACGTAGACCTGAATACTGCTGATTAACTTTGCATAGCTGGTAATCGTAAGAGATAGACCCAATCTTAATACACGCAAATACAGACATAGCTAAAATACACGTTATGTCCACATGACTTTTTTTTAAGGTGGAGTGAACCATTTTGGAGATACTCCCTAATATTTCAGTGCGTTTCACAATACACAAACTTGTCTCAAATGGAAGATGGTTTTTATCCCTTGGTCGTGCAAAGAGAACGGCATTTTAAAGATTTAAAAGATTTGACTATTGCTCAAAGCCTCTATATTCCCATATTCCCCTTACAACTACAAGCAAATCAGCGATAAGCTAATTTTTGGAAATATTTATCTGGGCTAACAGGAAGAAGAGAGAGAACGAGGCGAAATAGCTGCCATGTCCTCTGAACAACCAGGGATGCATATGACTAATTTACTTCTCATACCATCTATGCTAGCACGCCCGAGAATTAGGTGACCCTTCGCGCATGTGTCACAGAAGTTGGGTATCTACTTTAGTTAAAGATAGTATAGATCAGGCATGTCAAACATCACCCCGAGGGTGTGAAAAGAGGGGTCTACCCCTCCTTAACTGCAGTAGAACGCGCTAGTAGAAACGGGTTTCACCTTGTTTTACCCGTTTTCCGATTTGATCATCACGGAGGGAGGGAAAATAGGGGAAAATTTTTCACGCCTGGTGAGTGCTGTTTGACACCCCTGGTATAGATGTACCTCTTTGACAAACTCTACGTTCAGTAGCTTTTCTGGCCACTTATAGAGTGTGCTTTCTAATTTAATCTAATCTCTGAGTGGTAAACCAACGAATCAGATTGAATTGACTGAACTGATCTATGTAGTATCTTAGAGATCTGTTCTGCACAGATTCTAAAGGAACCATTTAGTCACCCCCATGCTTAGTTCATACTAATTACATCAATGTACATTAAGAATTATTCACATTTGATCATGGTTTCTGACACAAAACGTACGACGAGAATTGGATTCGAACCCACGCGTGCCAAGCACATTGGATTAGCAGCTCAACGCCTTAACCACTCAGCCACCTGGTCAAGTGAGCAAGTGCTATCAGGAGTTAGAACATGTTATACAGAAACTAAAGTTAAATATATATCTAGGAGAATGGATATTCTTTATTGATCAATCGTTTTGGTGTCTTTTTACTTATAGTACGTAGTACTGAGCACTACAAGAAAGTCGATCTGCAATGGAAATATAGGTTTTTGTAACACAATTAGACAAGTACAGTACAAAACTTGCAGTAACTAGAGTTCAGCAGATGAAGCATTTATTTTCAGAGAAGCAACTATATCGGCACTAATCCAGTTATAAAGATAATTAGCCTAATAGTCTAGGCTTCGAATTCATTACTACTGTAGAAACCTAGAATCAGATTAACAGCAGGAGCACAGATAGCTCAGTCGGTAGAACATTAGACTTTTAGCCTAAGGGTCCAGGGTTCGAATCCCTGTCTGGGTGGTTGTTAGTTTATTTCTAACCTATACAACCCACTTGATTGTAGTGTTAGATAACCTAAGTAGAAACCTAGAATTAAATAAACAGTATGAGCCCAGATAGCTCAGTGGTAGAGCATTAGGCTTTTAACCTAAGGGTCCAGGGTTCGAATCCCTGTCTGGGTGGTTGTTAGTTTATTTCTAACCTATACAACCCACTTGATTGTAGTGTGGGTAATTTAAGTAGAAACCTAGAATTAAATTAACAGCATGAGCCCAGATAGCTCAGTCGGTAGAGCATTAGGCTTTTAACCTAACGGTCCAGGGTTCGAATCCCTGTATGGGTGGTTGTTAGTTTATTTCTAACCTATACAGCCCACTTGATTGTAGTGTTAGGTAACCTAAGTAGAAACCTAGAATTAAATAAACAGTATGAGCCCAGATAGCTCAGTGGTAGAGCATTAGGCTTTTTAACATAAGGGTCCAGGGTACGAATCCCTGTCTGGGGGGTTGTTAATTTGTTTCTAACCTATACAACCGACTTGATTGTAGTGTTAGGAAACCTAAGTAGAAACCTAGATTTAAATTAAAAGCAGCAGCCCAGATAGCACAGTCGGCAGAGCATTAGGCTTTTAACCTAAGGGTCCAGGGTTCGAATTCCTGTCAGGGCGGCTTTTATTTTGTTTCTTACCTACACAACCGACTTGATTGTAGCGTTAGGTAACCTAAGTGGAAACCTAGAATTAAATAAACAGCAGGAGCCAAGATAGCTCAGTCGGCAGAGTGTTGGGCTTTTAACCTAAGGGTCCAGGGTTCGAATTCCTGTCAGGGCGGCTTTTATTTTGTTTCTTACCTACACAACCGACTTGATTGTAGTGTTAGGTAACCTAAGTAGAAACCTAGAATTAAATAAACAGCAGGAGCCAAGATAGCTCAGTCGGCAAGGTATTAGGCTTTTAACCTAAGGGTCCAGGGTTCGAATTCCTGTCTGGGCGGCTGTTATTTTGTTTCTAACCTACACATACCACTTGATTGTAGTGTTAGGTAACCGAAGTAGAAACCTAGAATTAAAAAAACAGCCGGAGCCCAGATAGCTCAGTCGGTAGAGCATTAGGCTTTTAACCTAAGGGTCCAGGGTTCGAATCCCCGTCTGGGCGGCTGTTATTTTATTTCTAACCTACACAACCCACTTGATTGTAGTGTTTGGTAACCTAAGTAGAAACCTAGAATTAAATAAACAGCCGGAGCCCAGATAGCTCAGTCGGTAGAGCATTAGGATTTTAACCTAAGGGTCCACGGTTGAATCCCTGTCTGGGTGGTTGTTATTTTATTTCTAACCTATACAACCCACTTGATTGTAGTGTTAGATAACGTAAGTAGAAACCTAGAATCAAATGAACAGCATGAGCCCAGATCGCTCAGAGGTAGAGCATTAGGCTTTTAACCTAAGGGTCCAGGGTTCCAATCCCTGTCTGGGCGCTTTTTATTTTGTTTCTAACCTATACAACCGACTTGATTGTAGTGTTGAATAACCTAAGTAGAAACCTAGAATTAAATGAACAGCATGAGCCCAGATAGCTCAGTCGGTAGAGCATTACGCTTTTAACCTAAGGGTCCAGGGTTCGAATCCCTGTCTGGGCGGCTGTCATTTTGTTTCTAACCTATACAACCCATTCGATTGTAGTGTAGGTAACTTAAGTAGAAACCTAGAATTAAATAAACAGCAGGATCCCAGATAGCTCAGTCGGTAGAGCATTACGCTTTTAACCTAAGGGTCCAGGGTTCGAATCCCTGTCTGGGCGGCTGTCATTTTGTTTCTAACCTATACAACCCATTCGATTGTAGTGTTAGGTAACCTAAGTAGAAACCTAGAATTAAATAAACAGTATGAGCCCAGATAGCTCAGTGGTAGAGCATTAGGCTTTTAACCTAAGGGTCCAGGGTTCGAATACCTGTCTGGGCGGATGTTATTTTGTTTCTAACCTACAAAACCCACTTGATCGTAGTGTTAGATAACCTAAGTAGAAACCTAGGATGAAACGAACAGCATGAGCCCAGATAGCTCAGAGGTAGAGCATTAGGCTTTTTAACATAAGGGTCCAGGGTACGAATCCCTGTCTGGGGGGTTGTTAATTTGTTTCTAACCTATACAACCGACTTGATTATAGTGTTAGGAAACCTAAGTAGAAACCTAGATTTAAATTAAAAGCAGCAGCCCAGATAGCACAGTCGGCAGAGTATTAGGCTTTTAACCTAAGGGTCCAGGGTTCGAATTCCTGTCAGGGCGGCTTTTATTTCTTTTCTTACCTACACAACCGACTTGATTGTAGTGTTAGGTAACCTAAGTAGAAACCTAGAATTAAATAAACAGCAGGAGCCAAGATAGCTCAGTCGGTAGAGCATTAGGTTTTTAACCTAAGGGTCCAGGGTTCGAATCCCTGTCTGGGTGGTTTTTATTTTATTTCTAACCTATACAACCCACTAGATTGTAGTGTTAGGTAACCTAAGTAGTAACCTAGAATTAAATAAACAGCAGGAGCCCAGATTCATCAGTCGGTAGAGCATTAGCCTTTAACCTAAGGGTCCAGGGTTCTAATCCCTGTCTGGGCAGTTATTATTTTGTTTCTAGAACATACAACCCACTTGATTGTAGTGTTAGGTAACCTAAGTGCAAACCTAAAATGGACTAAGCAGCATCGCCAATAGAGCCCAGGTATCTCAGTCGTTAGTGCATTAGGCATTTAACCTACGGGTCCAGGGTTCGAATCGCTATAATATCCTGGCCTGTTTGTTGAAATTGGTCCAGTAACAGAGCAGTTATGGGCGAAATAAGTTTTAGAGTAATTGTGACTATTATACGTGAAATCGCATTTTTTTCAGGAGTGACACCTCTATAGATATACTTAGTAAGAAAAACCCTGTCTGAATACAATTTGATCGAAATCGTTAGAGCCGTTTCCAAGTTGCGCAGAATATATACAAGAATTGCTGTTTAAATATATAAGAAACTTATATTTGAAATAAATAGTAGATGCATTTATGGCATCATTCTGAGCTGCAATGTGGTATGTTTACCCTTTCCTCTCCAGAGAACAGAACACCCTGCGGACGTTTTCTCTTCAGAGGCCTACAGTAGATGAATACGGCTACATCCTGTTGTCTACTTAACGCTGACTATATCTATAAATTGGCAGATGTACTAATGCTTGCCTTACCGTTCAGAATGTTTGGCTGTCATTCAGTTATAATAAGCACTTCTTACAGATTGTTACGATCACAGTTTCAGTTGAACTGGAAGTGAGGTCATCGTTGCAGCCCTCAAGAACTCCATTAGCATTTGAAAACAATCTGCGAGTGGCTTTGATATATTCTTTTGCTATATACGGTATGACGGTTATTAGGCACGCCTCGATGCAACAAGACCTTTAAAAAGTAATGTAAAATTTGGGTGGCATATCGATTCGCACTGTACTGTTTAAAAAGCGAGTTACTAAAAGTACTCGGGCTCATTTTATTTCACATGATACAGACCAAACAAGCTTAGAGTGTAGAGTTTAAACGGTTTAAACTAGAAAAGAAAACAATGTCGTAAATATTATTAGTAAAAGTTAACACTTGTACAAATTATGATACATTTGTGAAATATTCTACTAGTAGACAATATTGTAAATAGTGTTATTAATACGGGGTTTAAAACTAAAATATGTGTATATCGAACTGAAGTCAACACTTATATTTTATTATTACTTTCTTTACAATGTATAGCGGACGTATTGTATTGGACCCAACATTTCGATGTCGATACTTCACTGGAAATATGTTTTGAGCAACCTGAATCCAAAACAAGCAGTTTTAGAAATATGTCATTCCATGTGTGCCTGTGTGTGTATGTGTGCGTGTGTGTGTGCGTGTGTGTGCGCTTGTGTGTGTGTGTGTGTGTGTGTGTGTGTGTGTGTGTGTGTGTGTGTGGAGTGATACATTTTGGAGATATTCCCTAACATTTTAGTGCGTTTCGCGATACACAAACTTGTCTCAAATGGAAGGTCGTTCTTATCCCTTGGTCGTGCAAAGAGAACGAAATCTCAAAACTTTAAAAGATTTCACTATCTGTCAAAGCCTACTATATTCCCAAATTGCCCTTGCAACTACAAGCAAATTAGCGATAAGTTAATTTTTGCAAATATTCATCTGGGCTAACAGGAATTAGACAGAGAACCAGGCGAAATAGCTGCCATGTCCTCTGAACAACCAGGGAAGCATATGACTAATTTACTTCTCATACCATCTATGCAAGTACGCCCGAGAATTAGGTGACCCTTCGCGCATGTCTCACTGAAGTTGGGTATCTGCTTTCGTTAAAGATAGTATACATGTACCACTTTGACAAACTCTACGCTCAGAGGCTTTTCTGGCAACGTATAGAGTGCTTAGAGTGTGCTTCCTAATTTAATCTAATCTCTGGGTGGTAAACCAACGAATCAGATTGAATTGACTGAACTGATCTTCGCAGTATCTTAAGAATTGTTCTGCAATGATGTTAAACGAACCATTTAGGCACCCCCATGCTTAGTGCATACTAATTACATCAATGTACATTAAGAATTATGCACATTTGATCATGGTTTCAGAAATAAAACGAGAATTGGATTCGAACCCACGCTTGACGAGCACATTGGATTAGCAGCTCAACGCCTCAACCACTCAGCCAGCCGGTCACAGGAGCAAGTGCTGTCAGGAGTTAGAACATGTTATATAGAAACTAAAGTTAAATATATATCTAGGAGAATGGATATTCTTTATTGATCAATCGTTTTGGTGTCTTTTTACTTATAGTACGTAGCACTGAGCACTACAAGAAAGTCGATCTGCAATGGAAATATAGGTTTTTGTGACACAATTAGACAAGTACAGTACAAAACTTGCAGTAACTAGAGTTCAGCAGATGAAGCATTTATTTTCAGAGAAGCAACTATGTCGGCACTAATCTAGTTATAAAGATAAGTAGCCTAATAGTCTAGGTTTCGAATTCATTACTACTGTAGAAACCTAGAATCAAATTAACAGCAGGAGCTCAGATAGCACAGTCGGTAGAACATTAGGCTTTTAACCTAAGGGTCCAGGGTTCGAATTCCTGTCTGGGCGGCTGTTGTTTTGTTTCTAACCTACAAAACCCACTTGATTGTAGTGTTAGATAACCTAAGTAGAAATGTAGAATCGAATAAGCAGCAGGAGCCCAGATAGCTCAGTCGGTAGAGCATTAGGCTTTTAACCTAAGGGTCCAGGGTTCAAATCCCTGTCTGGGCGGCTGTTATTTTGTTTCTAACCTACAAAACCCACTTGATTGTAGTGTTAGATAACCTAAGTAGAAATGTAGAATCGAATAAGCAGCAGGAGGCCAGATAGCTCAGTCGGTAGAGCATTAGGCTTTTAACCTAAGGGTCCAGGGTTCAAATCCCTGTCTGGGCGGCTGTTATTTTGTTTCTAACCTACAAAACCCACTTGATTGTAGCGTTAGATAACCTAAGTAGGAATGTAGAATCGAATAAGCAGCAGGAGCCCAGATAGCTCAGTCGGTAGAGCATTAGGCTTTTAACCTAAGGGTCCAGGGTTCAAATCCCTGTCTGGGCGGCTGTTATTTTGTTTCTAACCTACAAAACCCACTTGATTGTAGTGTTAGATAACCTAAGTAGAAATGTAGAATCGAATAAGCAGCTACAGCCCAGATAGCTCAGTGGTAGAGCATTAGGCTTTTAACCTAAGGGTCCAGGGTTCGAATCCCTGTCTGGGCGGCTGTTATTTTGTTTCTAACCTACAAAACCCACTTGATTGTAGTGTTAGATAACCTAAGTAGAAATGTAGAATCAAATAAGCAGCTACAGCCCAGATAGCTCAGTGGTAGAGCATTAGGCTTTTAACCTGAGGGTCCAGGGTTCGAATCCCTGTCTGGGCGCTTTTTATTTTGTTTCTAACTTATACAACCGACTTGTTTGTTGTGTTAGGTAACCTAAGTAGAAACCTAGAATTAAATTAACAGCATGAGTCCAGATAGCTCAGTCGGTAGAGCATTACGCTTTTTAACCTAAGGGTCCAGGGTTCGAATTCCTGTCTGGGCGGCTGTCATTTTGTTTCTAACCTATACAA
Source organism: Tenodera sinensis (assembly GCA_030765045.1). Lineage (NCBI taxonomy): Eukaryota > Metazoa > Arthropoda > Insecta > Mantodea > Mantidae > Tenodera > Tenodera sinensis. The sequence goes on along the minus strand of CM060963.1, from coordinate 181,825,862 downwards.
CCCATTCGATAGTAGTGTAGGTAACTTAAGTAGAAACCTAGAATTAAACGAACAGCAGGAACCCAGATAGCTCAGAGGTAGAGCATTACGCTTTTTAACATAAGGGTCCAGGGTACGAATCCCTGTCTGGGGGGTTGTTATTTTGTTTCTAACCTATAAAACCCACTTGATTGTAGTGTTAGGTAACCTTAGTAGAAACCTAGAATTAAATAAACAGCAGGAGTCCAGAGAGCTCAGAGGTAGAGCATTACGCTTTTTAACATAAGGGTCCAGGGTACGAATCCCTGTCTGGGGGGTTGTTATTTTGTTTCTAACCTATAAAACCCACTTGATTGTAGTGTTAGGTAACCTTAGTAGAAACCTAGAATTAAATAAACAGCAGGAGTCCAGAGAGCTCAGCCGGTAGAGCACTAGACTTTTTTACCTAAGGGTCCAGGGTTCGAATCAATGTGTGGGCAGTTGTTGATATTTTGTTTCTAACCTATACAACCCACTTGATTGTAGTGTTAGGTAACCTTAGTAGAAACCTAGACTTCAATAAACAGCAGGAGCCCAGATAGCTCAGTCGGTACAGCATTAGGATTTTATCCTAAGGGTCCAAGGTTCGAATACCTGTATGGACGGTTGTTATTTTGTTTCTAACCTATACAACTCACTTGATTGGTGTGTTAGATAACCTAAGTAGTAACCTAGAATTAAATAAACAGCAGGAGCCCAGATAGCTCAGTCGGCAGAGCATTAGGATTTTAAACTAAGGGTCCAGGGTTCTAATCCTTGTGTGGGCAGTTGTTATTTTGTTTCTAACCTATACAACCCACTTGATTGTAGCGTTAGGTAACCTTAGTAGAAACCTAGAATTAAATAAACAGCAGGAGTCCAGAGAGCTCAGTCGGTAGAGCACTACACATTTTTTAACTAAGGGTCCAGGGTTCGAATCCCTGTGTGGGCGGTGGTTATTTTGTTTATAACCTATACAACCCACTTGATTGTAGTGTTAGGTAAACTTAGTAGAAAACTTGAATTAAATAAACAGCAGGAGCCCACATAGCTATGTCGGTACAGCATTAGGATTTCATCCTAAGGGTCCAAGGTTCAAATCCCTGTGTGGACGGTTGTTATTTTGTTTCTAACCTATACAACTCACTTGATTGGTGTGTTAGGTAACCTAAGTAGAAACCTAGAATTAAATAAACAGCAGGAGCCCAGATAGCTCAGTCGGTAGAGCACTAGACTTTGTTACCTTAGGGTCCTGGGTTCGAATCCCTGTGTGGGCGGTTGTTATTTTGTTTCTAACCTATACAACCCACTTGATTGTAGTGTTAGGTAACCTTAGTAGAAACCTAGAATTAAATAACAGCAGGAGTCCGGAATGCTCAGTCGGTAGAGCATTAGCCGTTAACCTAATGGTCCAGGGTTCGAATCCCTGTCTGGGCGGATATTATTTTGTTTCTAGAACATCCAACCCAATTGATTGTAGTGTTAGGTAACCTTAGTAGAAACCTTGAATTAAACAAACAGCAGGAGCCAAGATAGCTCAGACTATAGAGCATTTGGCTTTTAACCTAAGGGTCCAGGCTTCGAATCCCTGTCTGGGCGGCTGTTATTTTATTTCTAACCTATACAACCCACTAGATTGTAGTGTTAGGTAACCTAAGTAGAAACCTAGAATTAAATAAACAGCAGGAGTCTAGATAGCTCATTCGGTAGAGAATTAGACTTTTTTACCTAAGGGTCCAGGGTTCGAATCCCTGTGTGGGCGGTTGTTATTTTGTTTCTAACCTATACAACCCACTTGATTGTACTGTTAGACAACGTACGCAGAAACCTAGGATCAAATGAGCATTAGGCTTTTAACCTAAGGGTCCAGGGTTCGTATCCCTGTCTAGGCGGCTGTTGTTTTGCTTCTACCCTACAAAACCAACTTGATTGTAGTGTTAGATAACCTAAGTAGAAAAATAGGAACAAACGAGCAGCGTGAGCCCAGATAGCTCAGTGGTAGAGCATTAGGCTTTTAACCTAAGGGTCCAGGGTTCGTATCCCTGTCTAGGCGGCTGTTGTTTTGCTTCTACCCTACAAAACCAACTTGATTGTAGTGTTAGGTAACCTAAGTAGAAACCTAGAATTAAATAAACAGCAGGAGCCCAGATAGCTCAGTCGGCAGAGCAATAGGCTTTTAACCTAAGGGTAGAGGGTTCGAATCCCTGTCTGGGCGGCTGTAGTTTTGTCTCTAACCTACAAAACCAACTTGATTGTAGTGTTAGATAACCTAAGTAGGAATCTAGGATAAAATGAACAGCATGAGCCCAGATAGCTCAGTCGGTAGAGCACTGGGCTTTTAACCTAAGGGTCCAGGGTTCGAATCCCTGTCAGGGCGGCTGTTGTTTTGTTTCTAACCTACAAAACGTACTTGATTGTAGTGTTAGATAACGTAAGTAGAAAACTAGGATAAAATGAACAGCATGAGCCCAGATATCTCAGAGGTAGAGTATTAGGCTTTTAACCTAAGGGTCCAGGGTTCGAATCCCTGCCTGTGCGGCTGTAATTTTGTTGCTAACCTATACAACCCAATCGATTGTAGTGTAGGTAACTTAAGTAGAAACCTAGAATTAAATAAAGAGCTGGAGCCCAGATAGCTCAGTCGGTACAGCATTAGGATTTTATCCTAAGGGTCCAATGTTCGAATCCCTGTGTGGACGGTTGTTATTTTGTTTCTAACCTATACAACTCACTTGATTGGTGTGTTAGGTAACGTAAGTAGAAACCTAGAATTAAATAAACAGCAGGAGCAAAGATAGCTCAGTCGGCAGAGCATTAGGATTTTAAACTAAAGTTCCAGGGTTCTATTCCTTGTGTGGGCATTTGTTATATGGTTTCTAACCTATACAACCCATTTGATTGTAGTGTTAGGTAACCTAAGTAGAAACCTAGAATTAAATAAACAGCAGGAGCCCAGCTAGCACAGTCCGTTGAGCATTAGACTTTTTTTTACCTAAGGATCCAGGGTTCGAATCCCTATGTGGGCGGTTGTTATTTTATTTCTAACCTATACAACCCACTTGATTGTAGTGTTAGGTAACCTTAGTAGAAACCTAGAATTAAATAAACAGCAGGAGTCCAGGTTGCTCAGTCGGTAGAGCATTAGCCTTTAACCTAAGGGTCCAGGGTTCGAATCCCTGTCTGGGCGGTTGTTATTTGGTTTCTAACCTATACAACCCACTTGATTGTAGTGTTAGGTAACCTAAGTAGAAACCTAGAATTAAATAAACAGCAGGAGCCCAGATAGTTCAGTCGGTAGAGCAATAGGCTTTTAACCTAAGGGTAGAGGGTTCGAATCCTTGTCTGGGCGGCTGTTGTATTGTCTCTAACCTACAAAACCCACTTGATTGTAGTGTTAGATAACCTAAGTAGAAATGTAGAATCGAATAAGCAGCAGGAGGCCAGATAGCTCAGTCGGTAGAGCATTAGGCTTTTAACCTAAGGGTCCAGGGTTCAAATCCCTGTCTGGGCGGCTGTTATTTTGTTTCTAACCTACAAAGCCCACTTGATTGTAGTGTTAGATAACCTAAGTAGGAATGTAGAATCGAATAAGCAGCAGGAGCCCAGATAGCTCAGTCGGTAGAGCATTAGGCTTTTAACCTAAGGGTCCAGGGTGCAAATCCCTGTCTGGGCGGCTGTTATTTTGTTTCTAACCTACAAAGCCCACTTGATTGTAGTGTTAGATAACCTAAGTAGGAATGTAGAATCGAATAAGCAGCAGGAGCCCAGATAGCTCAGTCGGTAGAGCATTAGGCTTTTAACCTAAGGGTCCAGGGTTCAAATCCCTGTCTGGGCGGCTGTTATTTTGTTTCTAACCTACAAAACCCACTTGATTGTAGTGTTAGATAACCTAAGTAGAAATGTAGAATCGAATAAGCAGCAGGAGGCCAGATAGCTCAGTCGGTAGAGCATTAAGCTTTTAACCTAAGGGTCCAGGGTTCAAATCCCTGTCTGGGCGGCTGTTATTTTGTTTCTAACCTACAAAACCCACTTGATTGTAGTGTTAGATAACCTAAGTAGAAATGTAGAATCGACTAAGCAGCAGGAGCCCAGATAGCTCAGTCGGTAGAGCATTAGGCTTTTAACCTAAGGGTCCAGGGTTCAAATCCCTGTCTGGGCGTCTGTTATTTTGTTTCTAACCTACAAAACCCACTTGATTGTAGTGTTAGATAACCTAAGTAGAAATGTAGAATCGAATAAGCAGCTACAGCCCAGATAGCTCAGTGGTAGAGCATTAGGCTTTTAACCTAAGGGTACAGGGTTCGAATCCCTGTCTGGGCGGCTGTTATTTTGTTTCTAACCTACAAAACCCACTTGATTGTAGTGTTAGATAACCTAAGTAGAAATGTAGAATCGAATAAGCAGCTACAGCCCAGATAGCTCAGTGGTAGAGCATTAGGCTTTTAACCTGAGGGTCCAGGGTTCGAATCCCTGTCTGGGCGCTTTTTATTTTGTTTCTAACTTATACAACCGACTTGTTTGTTGTGTTAGGTAACCTAAGTAGAAACCTAGAATTAAATGAACAGCATGAGCCCAGATAGCTCAGTCGGTAGAGCATTACGCTTTTTAACCTAAGGGTCCAGGGTTCGAATTCCTGTCTGGGCGGCTGTCATTTTGTTTCTAACCTATACAACCCATTCGATGGTAGTGTAGGTAACTTAAGTAGAAACCTAGAATTAAACATACAGCAGGAGCACAGATAGCTCAGAGGTAGAGCATTACGCTTTTTAACATAAGGGTCCAGGGTTCGAATCCCTGTCTGGGCGGTTGTTATTTGGTTTCTAACCTATACAACCGACTTGATTGTAGTGTTAGGTAACCTAAGTAGAAACCTAGAATTAAATAAAGAGCAGGAGCCAAGATAGCTCAGTCGGTAGAGCATTAGGCTTTTAACCTAAGGGTCCAGGGTTCGAATTCCTGTCAGGGCGGCTTTTATTTTTTTTCTTACCTACACAACCGACTTGATTGTAGTGTTAGGTAACCTAAGTAGAAACCTAGAATTAAATAAACAGCAGGAGCCAAGATAGCTCAGTGGGTAGAGCATTAGGCTTTTAACCTAAGGGTCCAGGCTTCGAATCCCTGTCTGGGTGGTTGTTATTTTATTTCTAACATATACAACTCACTAGATTGTAGTGTTAGTTGTTGTTGTAGTGTTTAACGCCCGCTTTTGCTACTACGGCACCGCAGGCGGTGACACTGATGATACATGAAGATGGAGCACCGGTGGAATGAGATGGCGGGGGAAACCGGAGTACCCGGAGAAAACCCGCCCTGACGCCGCTTCGTCCACCACAAATACCACATGCGGGTTCCTGGGATCGAACCCGGGCCGCCTAGGTGGTAGGCGAGCGCGCTGTAGTGTTAGGTAACCTAAGTAGAAACCTAGAATTAAATAAACAGCAGGAGCCCAGATAGCTCAGTCGGTAGAGCGTTAGGCTTTTAACCTAAGGGTCCAGGGCTCGAATCCCTGTCTGGGAAGTTATTATTTTGTCTTTTAGAACATACAACCCACTTGATTGTAGTGTTAGGTAACCTAAGTGCAAACCTAAAATGGAATAAGCAGCATCGCCAATAGAGCCCAGGTATCTCAGTCGTTAGTGCATTAGGCTTTTAACCTACGGGTCCAGGGTTCGAATCCCTATAATATCCTGGCTTGTTTGTTGATATTGGTCCATTAACAGAGCAGTTATGGGCGAAATAAATTTTAGAGTAATTGTGACTATTATACGTGAAATCGCATTTTTTTTTTTTTTTTTTCAGGAGTGACACCTCTATAGATATACTTAGTAAGAAAAACCCTGTCTGAATACAACATTTGATTGAAATCGTTTGAGCCGTTTCCAAGTTGCGCAGAATATATACAGGAATTGCTGTTTAAATATAAATTGTAGATGTATTTATGGCATCATTCTGAGCTGCAATGTGGTATGTTTACCCTTTCCTCTCCAGAGAACAGAACACCCTGCGGACGTTTTCTCTTCAGAGGCCTACAGTAGATGAATACGGCTCAATCCTGTTGTCTACTTAACGCTGACTATATCTATAAATTGGCAGATGTACTAATGCTTGCCTTACCGTTCAGAATGTTTGGCTGTCATTCAGTTATAATAAGCACTTCTTACAGATTGTTACGATCACAGTTTCAGTTGAACTGGAAGTGAGGTCATCGTTGCAGCCCTCAAGAACTCCATTAGCATTTGAAAACAATCTGCGAGTGGCTTTGATATATTCTTTTGCTATATACGGTATGACGCTTATTAGGCACGCCTCGTTGCAACAAGACCTTTAAAAAGTAATGTAAAATCTGGGTGGCATATCGATTCGCACTGTACTGTTTAAAAAGCGAGTTACTAAAAGTACTCGGGCTCATTTTATTTCACATGATACAGACCAAACAAGCTTAGAGTGTAGAGTTTAAACGGTTTAAACTAGAAAAGAAAACAATGTCGTAAATATTATTAGTAAAAGTTAACACTTGTACAAATTATGATACATTTGTGAAATATTCTACTAGTAGACAATATTGTAAATAGTGTTATTAATACGGGGTTTAAAACTAAAATATGTGTATATCGAACTGAAGTCAACACTTATATTTTATTATTACTTTCTTTACAATGTATAGCGGACGTATTGTATTGGACCCAACATTTCGATGTCGATATTTCACTGGAAATATGTTTTGAGCAACCTGAATCCAAAACAAGCAGTTTTAGAAAAATGTCATTCCATGTGTGCCTGTGTGTGTATGTGTGCGTGTGTGTGTGTGTGCGTGTGTGTGTGTGGAGTGATACATTTTGGAGATATTCCCTAACATTTTAGTGCGTTTCGCAATACACAAACTTGTCTCAAATGGAAGGTCGTTCTTATCCCTTGGTCGTGCAAAGAGAACGAAATCTCAAAACTTTAAAAGATTTCACTATCTGTCAAAGCCTACTATATTCCCACATTGCCCTTGCAACTACAAGAAAATCAGCGATAAGTTAATTTTTGCAAATATTCATCTGGGCTAAAAGGAATTAGATAGAGAACGAGGCGAAATAGCTGCCATGTCCTCTGAACAACCAGGGAAGCATATGACTAATTTACTTCTCATACCATCTATGCAAGTACGCCCGAAAATTAGGTGACCCTTCACGCATGTCTCACTGAAGTTGGGTATCTACTTTAGTTAAAGATAGTATAGATATACCGCTTTGACAAACTCTACGTTCAGTAGCTTTTCTGGTCACTTATAGAGTGTGCTTTCTAATTTAATCTAATCTCTGGGTGGTAAACCAACGCATCAGATTGAATTGACTGAACTGATCTACGAAGTATCTTGGACAATTGTTCCGCAATGATGTTAAACGAACCATTTAGTCAGCCCCATGCTTAGTGCATACTTATTACATCAATGCACATTAATAATTATGCACATTTGATCCTGGTTTCTGAAACAAAACGTACGACGATGATGGGCTTCGAACCAACGCGTGCCGAGCACATTGAATTAGCAGTTCAACACCTTAACCATTAAGCCCCCCGGTCACAGGAGCAAGTGCAGTCAGGAGTTAGAACATGTTATATAGAAACTAAAGTTAAATATATATATATATATATATATATATATATATATATATATATATATATATATATATATAGGAGAATGGATATTCCTTATTGATCAATCGTTTTGGTGTTTTCTTACTTATACTACGTAGTACTGCGCACTACAAGAAGGTCGATCAGCAATGGAATAGGTTCTTGTAAAACAATTACACAAGTACAGTACAAAGCTTGCTGTAGCTAGAGTTCAGCAAATGAAACATTTATTTGGAGAGAAGCAACTATGTCGGCACTAATCTCGTTATAAAGATAGGTGCAGCCTAATGGTCTAGATTTCGAATTCTTTACTACTGTAGAAACCTACAATCAAATAAACAGAAGAAGCCCAGATAGCTCAGTCGGTAGAGCATTAGGCTTTTAACCTAAGGGTCCAGGGTTTGAATCCCTGCCTGGGCGGCTGTTGTTTTGTTTCTAACCTACAAAACCAACTTGATTGTTGTGTTAGATAACCTAAGCAGAAACCTAGGATCCAAAGAACAGCATGAGACCAGATAGCTCAGTGGTAGAGCATTAGGCTTTTAACGTAAGGGTCCAGGGTTGGAATCCCTGTCTGGGTGGCTGTTATTTTGTTTCTAACCTACAAAACCCACTTGATTGTAGTGTTAGATAACCTAAGTAGGAACCTAGGATAAAATAAACAGCATGAGCCCAGATAGCTCAGAGGTAGAACATTAGGCTTTTAACCTAAGGGTCCAGGGTTCGAATCCCTGTCTGGGCGGCTGCCATTTTGTTGCTAACCTATACAACCCAATCGATTGTAGTGTAGGTAACTTAAGTAGAAATCTAGAATTAAATAAACAACAAGAGACCAGATAGCTCAGTCGGTAGAGCAATAGGCTTTTAACCTAAGGGAAGAGGGTTCGAATCCCTATCTGGGCGGCTGTTGTTTTGTCTCTAACCTACAAAACCAACTTGATTGTAGTGTTAGAAAACCTAAGTAGAAACCTAGGATCAAATGAATAGCATGAGCCCAGATAGCTCAGTCGGTAGAGCATTGGGCTTTTAACCTAAGGGTCCAGGGTTCGAATCCCTGTCTGGGCGGCTGTTGCTTTGTTTCTAACCTACAAAACGAACTTGATTGTAGTGTTTGATAACGTAAGTAGAAACCTAGGATAAAATGAACAGCATGAGTCCAGATAGCTCAGAGGTAGAGCATTAGGCTTTTAACCTAAGGGTCCAGGGTTCGAATCCCTGTCTGGGCGGCTGTGATTTTGTTGCTAACCTATACAACCCATTCGATTGTAGTGTAGGTAACCTAAGTAGAAACCTAGAATTAAATAAACAACAAGAGCCCAGATAGCTCAGTCGGTACAGCATTAGGATTTTATCCTAAGCGTCCAAGGTTCGAATCCCTGTGTGGACGGTTGTTACTTTGTTTCTAACCTATACAACTCACTTGATTGGTGCGTTAGGTAACCTAAGTAGAAACCTAGAATTAAATAAACAGCAGGAGCCCAGATAGCTCAGTCGGCAGAGCAATAGGATTTTAAACTAAGGGTCCAGGATTCTAATCCTTGTGTGGGCAGTTGTTATTTTGTTTCTGACCTATACAACCCACTTGATTGTAGTGTTAGGTAACCTTAGTAGAAACCTAGAATTAAATAAACAGCAGGAGTCCAGACAGCTCAGCCGGTAGAGCACTAGACTTTTTTACCTAAGGGTCCAGGGTTCGAATCAATGTGTGGACAGTTGTTGATATTTTGTTTCTAACCTATACAACCCACTTGATTGTAGTGTTAGGTAACCTTAGTAGAAACCTAGACTTCAATAAATAGCAGGAGCCCAGATAGCTCAGTCGGTACAGCATTAGGATTTTATCCTAAGGGTCCAAGGTTCGAATACCTGTATGGACGGTTGTTATTTTGTTTCTAACCTATACAACTCACTTGATTGGTGTGTTAGATAACCTAAGTAGTAACCTAGAATTAAATAAACAGCAGGAGCCCAGATAGCTCAGTCGGCAGAGCATTAGGATTTTAAACTAAGGGTCCAGGGTTCTAATCCTTGTGTGGGCAGTTGTTATTTTGTTTCTAACCTATACAACCCACTTGATTGTAGCGTTAGGTAACCTTAGTAGAAACCTAGAATTAAATAAACAGCAGGAGTCCAGAGAGCTCAGTCGGTAGAGCACTACACATTTTTTAACTAAGGGTCCAGGGTTCGAATCCCTGTGTGGGCGGTGGTTATTTTGTTTATAACCTATACAACCCACTTGATTGTAGTGTTAGGGAAACTTAGTAGAAAACTTGAATTAAATAAACAGCAGGTGCCCACATAGCTATGTCGGTACAGCATTAGGATTTCATCCTAAGGGTCCAAGGTTCAAATCCCTGTGTGGACGGTTGTTATTTTGTTTCTAACCTATACAACTCACTTGATTGGTGTGTTAGGTAACCTAAGTAGAAACCTAGAATTAAATAAACAGCAGGAGCCCAGATAGCTCAGTCGGTAGAGCACTAGACTTTGTTACCTTAGGGTCCTGGGTTCGAATCCCTGTGTGGGCGGTTGTTATTTTGTTTCTAACCTATACAACCCACTTGATTGTAGTGTTAGGTAACCTTAGTAGAAACCTAGAGTTAAACAACAGCAGGAGTCCAGAATGCTCAGTCGGTAGAGCATTAGCCGTGAACCTAAGGGTCCAGGGTTCGAATCCCTGTCTGGGCGGATATTATTTTGTTTCTAGAACATCCAACCCAATTGATTGTAGTGTTAGGTAACCTTAGTAGAAACCTTGAATTAAACAAACAGCAGGAGCCCAGACAGCTCAGACTATAGAGCATTTGGCTTTTAACCTAAGGGTCCAGGCTTCGAATCCCTGTCTGGGCGGCTGTTATTTTATTTCTAACCTATACAACCCACTAGATTGTAGTGTTAGGTAACCTAAGTAGAAACCTAGAATTAAATAAACAGCAGGAGTCTAGATAGCTCATTCGGTAGAGAATTAGACTTTTTTACCTAAGGGTCCAGGGTTCGAATCCCTGTGTGGGCGGTTGTTATTTTGTTTCTAACCTATACAACCCACTTGATTGTACTGTTAGACAACGTACGCAGAAACCTAGGATCAAATGAGCATTAGGCTTTTAACCTAAGGGTCCAGGGATCGTATCCCTGTCTAGGCGGCTGTTGTTTTGCTTCTACCCTACAAAACCAACTTGATTGTAGTGTTAGATAACCTAAGTAGAAACATAGGAACAAACGAGCAGCATGAGCCCAGATAGCTCAGTGGTAGAGCATTAGGCTTTTAACCTAAAGGTCCAGGGTTCGAATCCCTGTCTGGGTGGCTGTTATTTTGTTTCTAACCTACAAAACCAACTTGATTGTAGTGTTAGGTAACCTAAGTAGAAACCTAGATTTAAATAAACAGCAGGAGCCCAGATAGCTCAGTCGGTAGAGCATTAGGCTTTTAACCTAAGGGTCCAGGGTTCGAATCCCTGTCTGGGCGGCTGTTATTTTATTTCTAACCTATACAACCCACTTGATTGTAGTGTTAGGTAACCTAAGTAGAAACCTAGAATTAAATAAACAGCAGGAGCCCAGATAGCTCAGTCGGCAGAGCAATACTCTTTTAACCTAAGGGCAGAGGGTTCGAATCCCTGTCTGGGCGGCTGTAGTTTTGTCTCTAACCTACAAAACCAACTTGATTGTAGTGTTAGATAACCTAAGTAGGAATCTAGGATAAAATGAACAGCATGAGCCCAGATAGCTCAGTCGGTAGAGCACTGGGCTTTTAACCTAAGGGTCCAGGGTTCGAATCCCTGTCAGGGCGGCTGTTGTTTTGTTTCTAACCTACAAAACGTACTTGATTGTAGTGTTAGATAACGTAAGTAGAAAACTAGGATAAAATGAACAGCATGAGCCCAGATAGCTCAGAGGTAGAGTATTAGGCTTTTAACCTAAGGGTCCAGGGTTCGAATCCCTGTCTGTGCGGCTGTAATTTTGTTGCTAACCTATACAACCCAATCGATTGTAGTGTAGGTAACTTAAGTAGAAACCTAGAATTAAATAAACAGCTGGAGCACAGATAGCTCAGTCGGTACAGCATTAGGATTTTATCCTAAGGGTCCAATGTTCGAATCCCTGTGGGGACGGTTGTTATTTTGTTTCTAACCTATACAACTCACTTGATTGGTGTGTTAGGTAACGTAAGTAGAAACCTAGAATTAAACAAATAGCAGGAGCCCAGATAGCTCAGTCGGTAGAGCATTAGGCTCTTAAGCTAAGTGTCTAGGGTTCGAATCCCTGTCTGGGCGGCTGTTATTTTATTTCTAACCTATACAACCCATTTGATTGTAGTGTTAGGTAACCTAAGTAGAAACCTAGAATTAAATGAACAGCAGGAGCCCAGCTAGCACAGTCCGTTGAGCATTAGACTTTTTTTTAACCAAGGGTCCAGGGTTCGAATCCCTGTGTGGGCGGTTGTTATTTTATTTCTAACCTATACAACCCACTTGATTGTAGTGTTAGATAACCTAAGTAGAAACCTAGGATCAAATGAACAGCATGAGCCCAGATAGCTCAGTTGGTAGAGCATTAGGCTTTTAAACTAAGGGTCCAGGGTTTGAATCCCTGTCTGGGCGGTTGCTATTTTGTTTCTAACCTATACAACCCACTTGACTGTACTGTTAGATAACCTATGTAGAAACCTAGGATCAAATGAACAGCATGAGCCCAGATTGCTCAGTCGGTAGAGCATTAGTCCTTTAAACTAAGGGTCCAGGGTTCGTATCCCTGTCTGGGCAGCTGTTGTTTTGTTTCTAACCTAGAAAACCAACTTGATTGTAGTGTTAGGTAACCTAAGTAGAAACCTAGGATCAAACGAACAGCAGGAGCCCAGATAGTTCAGTCGGTAGAGCAATAGGCTTTTAAGCTAAGTGTCTAGGGTTCGAATCCCTGTCTGGGCGGCTGTTATTTTATTTCTAACCTATACAACCCACTTGATTGTAGTGTTAGGTAACCTAAGTAGAAACCTAGAATTAAATAAACAGCAGGAGCCCAGATAGTTCAGTCGGTAGAGCAATAGGCTTTTAACCTAAGGGTAGAGGGTTCGAATCCCTGTCTGGGCGGCTGTTGTTTTGTCTCTACCCTACAAAACCAACTTGATTGTAGTGTTAGATAACCTAAGTAGAAACCTAGGATCAAACGAACAGCATGAGCCCAGGTAGCTCAGTTGGTAGAGCATTAGGCTTTTAACCTAAGGGTCCAGGGTTCGAATCCCTGTCTGGGCGGCTGTTGTTTTGTTTCTAACCTACAAAACGAACTTGATTGTAGTGTTAGATACCGTAAGTAGAAACCTAGGGTAAAATGAAAAGCATGAGCCCAGATAGCTCAGAGGTAGATCATTAGGCTTTTTACCTAAGGGTCCAGGGTTCGAATTCCTGTCTGGGCGGCTGTCATTTTGTTGCTAACCTATACAACCCATTCCATTGTAGTGTAGGTAACTTAAGTAGAAACCTAGAATTAAATGAACAGCAGGAGCCCAGATAGCTCAGTCGGTAGAGCATTAGGCTTTTATCCTAAGGGTCCAAGGTTCGAATCCCTTTGTGAACGGTTGTTATTTTGTTTGTAACCTATACAGCTCACTTGATAGGTGTGTTAGGTAACCTAAGTAGAAACCTAGAATTATATAAACAGCAGGAGTCCAGAGAGCTCAGTCGGTAGAGCACTAGACTTTTTTACCTAAGGGTCCAGGGTTCGAATCCCTGTGTGGGCGGTTGTTATTTTGTTTCTAACCTATACAACCCACTTGATTGTAGTGTTAGGTAACCTTAGTAGAAGCCTAGAATTAAACAAACAGCAGGAGCCCAGATAGCTCAGTCGGTAGAGCATTAGGCTTTTAACCTAAGGGTCCAGGGTTCGAATCCCTGTCTGGGCGGCTGTTATATTCTTTCTAACCTACAAAACCAACTTGATTGCAGTGTTAGATAACCTAAGTTGAAACCTAGGATCGAACGAACAGCATGAACCCAGATAGCTAAGAGGTAGAGCATTAGGCTTTTAACATAAGGGTCCAGGGTTTGAATCCCTGTGTGGACGGTTGTTATTTTGTTTCTAACCTATACAACCCACTTGATTGTAGTGTTAGGTAACCTTAGTAGAAACCTAGAATTAAACAAACAGCAGGAGCCCAGATAGCTCAGTCGGTAGAGCATTAGGCTTTTAACCTAAGGGTCCAGGGTAAGAATCCCTGTTTGGGCGGCTGTTATATTATTTCTAACCTATACAACCCACTTGATTGTAGTGTTAGGTAACCTAAGTAGAAACCTAGAATTCAATAAACAGCAGGAGCCCAGATAGCGCAGTCGGTAAAGCATTTGGCCTATTAACCTAAGGGTCCAGCGTTTGAATCCCTGTGTGGGCGGTTGTTATTTTGTTTCTAACCCACAATACCAACTTGATTGCAGTGTTAGATAACCTAAGTTGAAACCTAGGATCGAACGAACAGCATGAACCCAGATAGCAGAGAGATAGAGCATTAGGCTTTTAACATAAGGTTCCAGAGTTCGAATCCCTGTCTGGGCGGTTGTTATTTTGTTTGTAACCTATACAACCGACTTGATTGTAGTGTTAGGTAACCTAAGTAGAAACCTAGACTTAAGTAAAAAGCAGCAGCCCAGATGGCTCAGGCGGTAGAGCATTTGCCCTTAACCTAAGGGCCCAGGGTTCGTATCCCTGTCTGGGCGGCTGTTGTTTTGTTTCTAACCGACAAAACGAACTTGATTGTAGTGTTAGATAACGTAAGTGGAAACCAAGGATAAAATGAACAGCATGAGCCCAGATAGCTCAGAGGTAGAGCATTAGACTTTTAACCTAAGAGTCCAGGGTTCGTATCCCTGTCTGGGCGGCTGTCATTTTGTTGCTAACCTATAGAACCCATTCGATTGTAGTGTAGGTACCTTAAGTAGAAAGCTAGAATTAAATAAACAGCAGGAGCCCAGATAGCTGAGTCGGTACAGCATAAGGATTTTATCCTAAGGGTCCAAGGTTCCAGTCCCTGTGTGGACGGTTGTTATTTTGTTTCTAACCTATACAACTCACTTGATTGGTGTGTTAGGTAACCTAAGCAGAAACCTAGAATTTAATAAACAGCAGGAGCCCAGATAGCTCAGTCGGCAGAGCATTAGGATTTTAAACTAAGGGTCCAGGGTTCTAATCCTTGTGTGGGCAGTTGTTATTTTGTTTCTAACCTATACAACCCATTTGATTGTAGTGTTAGGTAACCTAAGTAGAAACTTAGAATTAAATAAACAGCAGGAGACCAGATTGCTCAGTGGGTAGAGCATTAGCCTTTAACCTAAGGGTCCAGGGTTCGAGATTCTGTCTGCGTTGTTATTATTTGGTTTCTAGAACATACAACCCACTTGATTGTAGAGTTAGGTAACCTTAGTAGAAACCTAGAATTAAATGAACAGCAGGAGCCCAGATAGCTCAGTCGGTAGAGCATTAGGCTTTTATCCTAAGGGTCCAAAGTTCGAATCCCTTTGTGGACGGCTTTTATTTTGTTTCTAACCTATACAATTCACTTGATTGGTGTGTTAGGTAACCTAAGTAGAAACCTAGAATTAAATAAACAGCTGGAGTCCAGATTGCTCAGTCGGTAGAGCATTAGGCTTTGAACGTAAGGGTCCAGGGTTCGAATCCCTGTCTGGGCGGCTGTAATTTTATTTCTAACCTATACAACCCACCTGATTGTAGTGTTAGGTAACCTAAGTAGAAACCTAGAATTAAATAAACAGCAGGAGTCCAGAGAGCTCAGTCGGTAGAGCACTAGACTTTTTTACCTTAGGGTCCAGGGTTCGAATCCCTGTGCGGGCGGTTGTTATTTTGTTTCTAACCTATACAACTCACTTGATTGTAGTGTTAGGTAACCTTAGTAGAAACCTAGAATTAAATAAACAGCTGGAGTCCAGATTGCTCAGTCGGTAGAGCATTAGGCTTTGAACGTAAGGGTCCAGGGTTCGAATCCCTGTCTGGGCGGCTGTAATTTTATTTCTAACCTATACAACCCACCTGATTGTAGTGTTAGGTAACCTAAGTAGAAACCTAGAATTAAATAAACAGCAGGAGCCCAGATAGCGCAGTCGGTAGAGCATTAGGCTTTTTAACCTAAGGCTCCAGGGTTCGAATCCCTGTCTGGGCGGTTATTATTTTGTTTCTAGAACATACAACCCAATTGATTGTAGTGTTAGGTAACCTTAGAAGAAACCTAGAATTAAACAAACAGCATTAGCCCAGATAGCTCAGTAGGTAGAGCATTAGGCTTTTAACCTAAGGGTCCAGGGTTCGAATCCCCGTCTGGGTGGCTGATATTTTATTTCTAACCTATACAACCCACTTCATTGTAGTGTTAGGTAACCTAAGTAGAAACCTAGAATTAAATAAACAGCAGGAGCCCAGATAGCTCAGTCGATAGAGCATTTGGCTTTCTAACCTAGGGTCCAGCGTTTGAATCCCTGTGTGGACGGTTGTTATATTATTTCTAACCTATACAACCCACTTGATTGTAGTGTTAGGTAACCTAAGTAGAAACCTAGAATTCAATAAACAGCAGGAGCCCAGATAGATCATTCGGTAGAGCATTAGGCTTTTAACGTAAGGGTCCAGGGTTCGAATCCCTGTCTGGGCGGCTGTTATTTTATTTCTAACCTATACAACCCACTTGATTGTAGTGTTAGGTAACCTAAGTAGGAACCTAGGATCGAACGAACAGCATGAACCCAGATAGCTGAGAGGTAGAGCATTAGGCTTTTTAACGTAAGGGTCCAGGGTTCGAATCCCTGTCTGGGCGGCTGTTATTTTGTTTCTAACCTACAAAACCAACTTGATTGCAGTGTTAGATAACCTAAGTTGAAACCTAGGATCGAACGAACAGCATGAACCCAGATAGCTGAGAGGTAGAGCATTAGGCTTTTTAACGTAAGGGTCCAGGGTTCGAATCCCTGTCTGGGCGGCTGTTATTTTGTTTCTAACCTACAAAACCAACTTGATTGCAGTGTTAGATAACCTAAGTTGAAACCTAGGATCGAACGAACAGCATGAACCCAGATAGCTGAGAGGTAGAGCATTAGGCTTTTAACATAAGGGTCCAGGGTTCGAATCCCTGTCTGGGAGGTTATTATTTTGTTTGTAACCTATACAACCGACTTGATTGTAGTGTTAGGTAACCTAAGTAGAAACCTAGATTTAAGTAAAAAGCAGGAGCCCAGATGGCTCAGGCGGTAGAGCGTTAGCCCGTAACCTAAGGGTCCAGGGTTCGAATCCCTGTCTGGGCCGCTGTTGTTTTGTTTCTAACTTACAAAACCTACTTGATTGTAGTGTTAGGTAACCTAAGTAGAAACCTAAAATCAACTGAACAGCATGAGCCCAGATAGCTCAGTCGGTAGAGCATTTGGCTTTTAACCTGAGGGTCCAGGGTTCAAATCCCTGTCTTTGCGGCTGTTGTTTTATTTCTAACCTATACAGCCCACCTGATTGTAGTGTTAGGTAACCTAAGTATAAACGTAGAATTAAATAAACTGCAGGAGCCCAGATAGCTCGGTCGGTAGAGCACTATATTCTTTTACCTAAGGGTCCAGGGTTCGAATCCCTGTGTGGGCGGTTGTTATTTTGTTTCTAACCTATACAACCCACTTGACTGTACTGTTAGATAACCTATGTAGAAACCTAGGATAAAATAAACAGCATGAACCCAGATAGCTCAGAGGTAGAGCATTAGGCTTTTAATCTAAGGGTCCAGGGTTCGAATCCCTGTCTGGGCGGCTGTCATTTTTTTGCTAACCTATACAACCCATTCGATTGGAGTGTAGGTAACTTAAGTAGAAACCTAGAATTAAATAAACAGCAGGAGCCCAGATAGCTGAGTCGGTACAGCTTTAGGATTTTATCCTAAGGGTCCAAGGTTCCAGTCCCTGTGTGGACGGTTGTTGTTTTTTGTTTCTAACCTATACAACTCACTATATTTGTGTTTTAGGTAACCTAAGTAGAAACCTAGAATTTAATAAACAGCAGGAGCCCAGATAGCTCAGTCGGTAGAGCATTGGACTTTTTTTTTGCCTAAGGGTCCAGGGTTCGAATCCCTGTCTGGGCTGTTGTTATTTTGTTTCTAACCTATACAACCCACTTGATTGTACTGTTAGGTAACCTAAGTAGAAACTTAGAATTAAATAAACAGCAGGAGTCCAGATTGCTCAGTCGGTAGAGCATTAGCCTTTAACCTAAGGGTCCAGGGTTCGAATTGCTGTCGGGGTGGTTATTATTTTGTTTCTAGAACATACAACCCAATTGATTGTAGTGTTAGGTTACCTTAGTAGAAACCTAAAATTAAACTAACAGCAGGAGCCCAGATAGCTCAGTCGGTAGAGCATTAGGCTTTTAACCTAAGGGTCCAAGGTTCGAATCCCTGTCTGGGCGGCTGTTATTTTATTTCTAACCTATACAACCCACTTGATTGTAGTGTTAGGTAACCTAAGTAGAAACCTAGAATTAAATAAACAGCAGAAGCCCAGATAGCTCAGTCGGTAGAGCATTTGGCTTTGTAACCTAACGGTCCAGCGTTTGAATCCCTGTGTGGGCGGTTATTATTTTGTTTCTAGAACATACAACCCACTTGATTGTAGTGTTAGGTAACCTTAGTAGAAACCTAGAATTAAACAAACAGCAGGAGCCTAGATAGCTTAGTCGGTAGAGCATTAGGCTTTTAACTTAAGGGTCCAGG
Organism: Tenodera sinensis; assembly: GCA_030765045.1. NCBI lineage: Eukaryota > Metazoa > Arthropoda > Insecta > Mantodea > Mantidae > Tenodera > Tenodera sinensis. The sequence continues at coordinate 181,807,507 of CM060963.1, read as the reverse complement.
ATTCGAATCCCTGTCTGGGCGGCTGTTATATTATTTCTAACCTATACAACCCAATTGATTGGAGTGTTAGGTAACCTATGTTGAAACCAAGGATCGAACGAATAGCATGAACCCAGATAGCAGAGAGGTAGAGCATTGGGCTTTTAATATAAGGGTCCAGAGTTCGAATCCCTGTCTGGGCGGCTGTTATTTTATTTCTAACCTATACAACCCACTTGATTGTAGTGTTAGGTAACCTAAGTAGAAACCTAGAATTAAATAAACAGCAGAAGCCCAGATAGCTCAGTCGGTAGAGCATTTGGCTTTGTAACCTAACGGTCCAGCGTTTGAATCCCTGTGTGGGCGGTTATTATTTTGTTTCTAGAACATACAACCCACTTGATTGTAGTGTTAGGTAACCTTAGTAGAAACCTAGAATTCAATAAACAGCAGGAGCCCAGATAGCGCAGTCGGTAGAGCATTTGGCCTTTTAACCTAAGGGTCCAGCGTTTGAATCCCTGTGTGGGCGGTTGTTATTTTGTTTCTAACCCACAAAACCAACTTGATTGCAGTGTTAGATAACCTATGTTGAAACCAAGGATCGAACGAATAGCATGAACCCAGATAGCAGAGAGGTAGAGCATTAGGCTTTTAATATAAGGGTCCAGAGTTCGAATCCCTGTCTGGGCGGTTGTTATTTTGTTTGTAACCTATACAACCCACTTGAGTGTAGTGTTAGGTAACCTAAGTGGAAACCTAGATTTAAGTAAAAAGCAGGAGCCCAGATGGCTCAGGCGGTAGAGCTTTAGCCCTTAACCTAAGGGCCCAAGATTCGAATCCCTCTCTGGGCGGATGTTGTTTTCTTTCTAACCTACAAAACGAACTTGATTGTAGTGTTAGATAACGTAAGTAGAAACCTAGAATTAAATAAACAGCTGGAGCCCAGATAGCTGAATCGGTACAGCATTAGGATTTTATCCTAAGGGTCCAAGGTTCCAGTCCCTGTGTGGACGGTTGTTTTTTTGTTTCTAACCTATACAACTCACTTGATTGGTGTGTTAGGTAACCTAAGTAGAAACCTACAATTTAATAAACAGCAGGAGCCCAGATAGCTCAGTCGGCAGAACATTAGGATTTTAAAATAAGGGTCCAGGGTTCTAATCCTTGTGTGGGCAGTTGTTATTTTGTTTCTAACCTATACAACCCATTTGATTGTAGTGTTAGGAAACCTAAGTAGAGACCTAGAATTAAATAAACAGCAGGAGCCCAGATAGCTCAGTCGGTAGAGCATTAGACTTTTTTTTACCCAAGGGTCCAGGGTTCGAATCCCTGTGTGGGCGGTTGTTATTTTGTTTCTAACCTATACAACCCACTTGATTGTACTGTTAGGTAACCTAAGTAGAAACCTAGAATTAAATTAACAGCAGGAGTCCCGATTGCTCAGTCGGTAGAGCATTAGCCTTTAACCTAAGGGTCCAGGATTCGAATTGCTGTCTGGGTGGTTATTATTTTGTTTCTAGAACATACAACCCACTTGATTGTAGAGTTAGGTAACCTTAGTAGAAACCTAGAATTAAATGAACAGCAGGAGCCCAGATAGCTCAGTCGGTAGAGTATTAGGCTTTTATCCTAACGGTCCAAGGTTTGAATCCCTTTGTGGACGGTTGTTATTTTGTTTCTAACCTATACAACTCACTTGTTTGGTGTGTTAGGTAACCTGAGTAGAAACCTAGAATTAAATAAACAGCAGGAGCCCAGATAGCTCAGTCGACAGAGGATTAGGATTTTAAACTAAGGGTCCAGGGTTCTAATCTTTTTGTGGGCGGTTGTTATTTTGTTTCAAACCTATACAACCCACTTGATTGTAGTGTTAGGTAGCCTAAGTAGAAACCTAGAATTAAATAAACAGCAGGAGTCCAGAGAGCTCAGTCGGTAGAGCACTAGACTTTTTTTACCTAAGGGTCCAGGGTTCGAATCCCTGTGTGGGCGGTTGTTATTTTGTTTCTAGCCTATACAACCCACTTGATTGTAATGTTATTAGTAGAAACCTAGAATTAAATAAACAGCAGGAGTCCAGATTGCTCAGTCGATAGAGCATTAGCCTTTAACCTAGGGGCCCAGGGTTCGAATCCCTGTCTGGGCGGCTGCTGTTTTTTTTCTAACCTACAAAACGAACTTGATTGTAGTGTTAGATAACGTAAGTAGAAACCTAGGATAAAACAAATAGCATGAGCTCAGATTGCTCAGAGGCAGAGCATTAGGCTTTTAACCTAAGGGTCCAGGGTTTGAATTCCTGTCTGGGCGGATGTCATTTTGTTGCTAACCTATACAACCCATTCGATTGTAGTGTAGGTAACTTAAGTAGAAACCTAGAATTAAATAAACAGCAGGAGCCCAGATAGCTGAGTCGGTACAGCATTAGAATTTTTATGCTAAGGGTCCAAGGCTCCAGTCCCTGTGTGGACGGTTGTTATTTTGTTTCTAACCTATACAACCCACTTGATTGTAGTGTTAGGTAACCTTAGTAGAAACCTAGAATTAAACAAACAGCAGGAGCCCAGATAGCTCAGTCGGTAGAGCATTAGGCTTTTAACCTAAGGGTCCAGGGTTCGAATCCCTGTGTGGGCGGCTGTTATATTATTTCTAACCTATACAACCCACTTGATTGTAGTGTTAGGTAACCTAAGTAGAAACCTAGAATTCAATAAACAGCAGGAGCCCAGATAGCGCAGTCGGTAGAGCATTTGGCTTATTAACCTAAGGGTCCAGCGTTTGAATCCCTGTGTGGGCGGTTGTTATTTTGTTTCTAACCCACAAAACCAACTTGATTGCAGTGTTAGATAACCTAAGTTGAAACCTAGGATCGAACGAACAGCATGAACCCAGATAGCAGAGAGATAGAGCATTAGGCTTTTAACATAAGGGTCCAGAGTTCGAATCCCTGTGTGGGCGGTTATTATTTTGTTTCTAGAACATACAACCCACTTGATTGTAGTGTTAGGTAACCTTAGTAGAAACCTAGAATTAAACAAACAGCATGAGCCCAGATAGCTCAGGCTGTAAAGCGTTAGCCCGTAACCTAAGGGTCCAGGGTTCGAATCCCTGTCTGGGCCGCTGTTGTTTTGTTTCTAACTTACAAAACCTACTTGATTGTAGTGTTAGGTAACCTAAGTAGAAACCTAAAATCAACTGAACAGCATGAGCCCAGATAGCTCAGTCGGTAGAGCATTTGGCTTTTACCCTGAGGGTCCAGGGTTCAAATCCCTGTCTGGGCGGCTATTGTTTTATTTCTAACCTATACAGCCCACTTGTTTGTAGTGTTAGGTAACCTAAGTAGAAACGTAGAATTAAATAAACTGCAGGAGCCCAGATAGCTCGGTCGGTAGAGCATTAGCCTTTAACCTAAGGGTCCAGGGTTCGAATCCCTGTCTGGGCGGTTGTTATTTTGTTTCTAACCTATACAACACACTTGATTGTAATGTTAGATAACCTAAGTAGAAACCTAGAAATAAATAAGCAGCAGGAGTCCAGAGAGCTCAGTCGATAGAGCACTATATTTTTTTACCTAAGGGTCCAGGGTTCGAATCCCTGTGTGAGCGGTTGTTATTTTGTTTCTAAACTATACAACCCACTTGATTGTAGTGTTAGGTAACCTTAGTAGAAACCCAGAATTAAATAAACAGCAGGAGTCCAGATTGCTCGGTCGGTAGAGCATTAGCCTTTAACATAAGGGTCCAGGGTTCAAGTCCCTGTCTGGGCGGTTATTATTTTGTTTGTAACCTATACAACCGACTTGATTGTAGTGTTACGTAACCTAAGTAGAAACCTAGATTTAAGTAAAAAGCAGGAGTTTAGATTGCTCAGTCGGTAGAGCATTAGCCTTTAACCTAAGAGTCCAGGGTTCGAATCCCAGTCTGGGCGGTTATTATTTTGTTTCTAGAACATACAACCCAATTGATTGTAGTTTTAGGTAACCTTAGTAGAAACCTAGAATTAAACAACCAGCAGAGCCCAGATAGCTCAGTCGGTAGAGCATTAGGATTTTAACCTAAGGGTCGAGGGTTCGAATCCCTTTCTGGGCGGCTGTTGTTTTGCTTCTAACCTACAAAACGAACTTGATTGTAGTGTTAGATAACGTAAGTAGATACCTAGGATAAAATAAACAGCATGAGCCCAGATAGCTCAGAGGTAGAGCATTAGGCTTTTAACCTAAGGGTCCACGGTTCAAATCCCTGTCTGGGCGGCTGTCATTTTGTTGCTAACCTATACAACCCATTCGATTGTAGTGCAGGTAACTTAAGTAGAAACCTAGAATTATATAAACAGCAGGAGCCCAGATACCTGAGTTGGTATAGCATTAGGATTTTATCCTAAGGGTCCAAGGTTCGAATCCCTTTGTGGACGGTTTTTATTTTGTTTCTAACCCATACAACTCACTTGATTGGTGTGTTAGGTAATCTAAGTAGAAACCTAGAATTAAATAAACAGCAGGAGTCCAGATTGCTCAGTTGGTAGAGCATTAGCCTTTAACCTAAGGGTCCAGGGTTCCAATCCCTGTCGGGGCGGTTATTATTTTGTTGCTAGAACATACAACCCAATTGATTGTTGTGTTAGGTAACCTTAGTAGAACCCTAGAATTAAACAAACAGTAGGAGCCCAGATAGCTCAGTCGGTAGAGCATTAGGCTTTTAACCTAAGGGTCCAGGGTTCGAATCCCTGTCTGGGCGTATGTTATTTTATTTCTAACCTATACAACCCACTTGATTGTAGTGTTGGGTAACCTAAGTAGAAACCTAGAATTAAATAAACAGCAGGAGCCCAGATAGCGCAGTCGGTAGAGCATTTGGATTTGTAACCTAAGGGTCCAGCGTTTGATTCCCTGTGTGGGCGGTTGTTATTTTGTTTCTAACCTACAAAACCAACTTGATTGCAGTGTTAGATAACCTAAATAGAAACCTAGATTTAAATAAAAAGCAGGAGCCCAGATAGCTCAGGCGGTAGAGCATTAGCCCTTAACCTAAGGGTGCAGGGTTCGAATCCCTGTCTGGGCCGCTGTTGTTTTGTTTCTAACCTACAAAACCAACTTGATTGTAGTGTTAGGTAACCTAAGTAGAAACCTAGAATTAAATAAACAGCAGGAGCCCAGATAGCTCAGTCTGTAGAGCATTAGGCTTTTAACCTAAGTGTCCAGGGTTCGAATCCCTGTCTGGGCAGCTGTTATTTTATTTCTAACCTATACAACCCACTTGATTGTAGTGTTAGGTAACCTAAGTAGAAACCTAGAATTAAATAAACAGCAGGAGCCCAGATAGCTCAGTCGGTAGAGCAATAGGCTTTTAACCTAAGGGTAGAGGGTTCGAATCCCTGTCTGGGCGGCTGTTGTTTTGTCTCTACCCTACAAAACCAACTTGATTGTAGTGTTAGATAACCTAAGTAGAAACCTAGGATAAAATGAACAGCATGAGCCCAGATAGCTCAGTTGGTAGAGCATTAGGCGTTTAACCTAAGGGTCCAGGGTTCGAATCCCTGTCTGGGCGGCTGTTGTTTTGTTTCTAACCTACAAAACGAAATTGATTGTAGTGTTAGATACCGTAAGTAGAAACCTAGGGTAAAATGGACAGCATGAACCCAGATAGCTCAGAGGTAGAGCATTAGGCTTTTTACCTAAGGGTCCAGGGTTCGAATTCCTGTCTGGGCGGCTGTCATTTTGTTGCTAACCTATACAACCCATTCCATTGTAGTGTAGGTAACTTAAGTAGAAACCTAGAATTAAATGAACAGCAGGAGCCCAGATAGCTCAGTCGGTAGAGCATTAGGCTTTTATCCTAAGGGTCCAAGGTTCGAATCCCTTTGTGAACGGTTGTGATTTTGTTTGTAACCTATACAGCTCACTTGATTGGTGTGTTAGGTAACCTAAGTAGAAACCTAGAATTATATAAACAGCAGGAGTCCAGAGAGCTCAGTCGGTAGAGCACTAGACTTTTTTACCTAAGGGTCCAGGGTTCGAATCCCTGTCTGGGCGGCTGTTATATTCTTTCTAACCTATATAACCCACTTGATTGTAGTGTTAGGTAACCTAAGTAGAAACCTAGAATTAAATAAACAGCAGGAGCCCAGATAGCGCAGTCGGTAGAGCATTTGCCCTTTTAACCTAAGGGTCCAGCGTTTGAATCCCTGAGTGGGCGGGGGTTCAAACCCGGCCCAGGCCGATGGTTTTTAAGTGTGCTTAAAAACGACAGCTCCATGTCAGTAGATTTACTGGCATGTAAAAGAACTCCTGCGGGACAAAATTCCGGCACACCGGCGACGCTGATGTGATCTTGGCAATTGACAGCGTCGTTAAAAAACAAAATAATTTTTAAAAAAACCTGAGTGGGCGGTTGTTATTTTGTTTCTAACCTACAAAACCAACTTGATTGCAGTGTTAGATAACCTAAGTTGAAACCTAGGATCGAACGAACAGCATGAACCCAGATAGCTAAGAGGTAGAGCATTAGGCTTTTAACATAAGGGTCCAGGGTTTGAATCCCTGTCTGGGCGGTTGTTATTTTGTTTGTAACCTATACAACGTACTTGATTGTAGTGTTAGGTAACCTAAGTAGAAACCTAGATTTAAGTAAAAAGTAGGAGCCCAGACGGCTCAGGCGGTAGAGCATTAGCCCTTAACCTAAGGGTCCAGGGTTCGAATCCCTGTGTGGTCGGCTGTTGTTTTGTTTCTAACCTACAAAACGAACTTGATTGTAGTGTTAGATAACGTAAGTAGAAACCTAGGATAAAACAAACAGCATGAGCCCAGATTGCTCAGAGGCAGAGCATTAGGCTTTTAACCTAAGGGTCCAGGGTTTGAATTCCTGTCTGGGCGGATGTCATTTTGTTGCTAACCTATACAACCCATTCGATTGTAGTGTAGGTAACTTAAGTAGAAACCTAGAATTAAATAAACAGCAGGAGCCCAGATAGCTGAGTCGGTACAGCATTAGGATTTTTATCCTAAGGATCCAAGGCTCCAGTCCCTGTGTGGACGGTTGTTATTTTGTTTCTAACCTATACAACCCACTTGATTGTAGTGTTAGGTAACCTTAGTAGAAACCTAGAATTAAACAAACAGCAGGAGCCCAGATAGCTCAGTCGGTAGAGCATTAGGCTTTTAACCTAAGGGTCCAGGGTTCGAATCCCTGTGTGGGCGGCTGTTATATTATTTCTAACCTATACAACCCACTTGATTGTAGTGTTAGGTAACCTAAGTAGAAACCTAGAATTCAATAAACAGCAGGAGCCCAGATAGCGCAGTCGGTAGAGCATTTGGCCTATTAACCTAAGGGTCCAGCGTTTGAATCCCTGTGTGGGCGGTTGTTATTTTGTTTCTAACCCACAAAACCAACTTGATTGCAGTGTTAGATAACCTAAGTTGAAACCTAGGATCGAACGAACAGCATGAACCCAGATAGCAGAGAGATAGAGCATTAGGCTTTTAACATAAGGGTCCAGAGTTCGAATCCCTGTGTGGGCGGTTATTATTTTGTTTCTAGAACATACAACCCACTTGATTGTAGTGTTAGGTAACCTTAGTAGAAACCTAGAATTAAACAAACAGCAGGAGCCCAGATAGCTCAGTCGGTAGAGCATTAGGCTTTTAACCGAAGGGTCCAAGGTTCGAATCCCTGTCTGGGCGTATGTTATTTTATTTCTAACCTATACAACCCACTTAATTGTAGTGTTAGGTAACCTAAGTAGAAACCTAGAATTAAATAAACTGCAGGAGCCCAGATAGCGCAGTCGGTAGAGCATTTGGCTTTTTAACCTAAGGGTCCAGCGTTTGAATCCCTGTGTGGGCGGTTGTTATTTTGTTTCTAACCTACAAAACCAACTTGATTGCAGTGTTAGATAACCTAAGTAGAAACCTAGATTTAAGTAAAAAGCAGGAGCCCAGATAGCTCAGGCGGTAGAGCATTAGCCCTTATCCTAGGGGTGCTGGTTTCGAATCCCTGTCTGGGCCGCTGTTGTTTTGTTTCTAACTTACAAAACCTACATGATTGTAGTGTTAGGTAATCTAAGTAGAAACCTAAAATCAGCTGAACAGCATGAGTCCAGATAGCTCAGTCGGTAGAGCATTAGGCTCTTAACCTGAGGGTCCAGGGTTCAAATCCCTGTCTGGGCGGCTGTTATTTTATTTCTAACCTATACAACCCACTTGATTGTAGTGTTAGGTAACCTAAGTAGAAACCTAGAATTAAATAAACACCAGGAGCCCAGATAGCTCAGTCGATAGAGCATTTGGCTTTTTAACTTAAGGGTCCAGCGTTTGAATCCCTGTGTGGGCGGTTATTATTTTGTTTCTAGAACATACAACCCACTTGATTGTAGTGTTAGGTAACCTTAGTAGAAACGTAGAATTAAACAAACAGCAGGAGCCCAGATAGCTCAGTCGGTAGAGCATTAGGCTTTTAACCTAAGGGTCCCGGGTTCGAATCCCTGTCTGGGCGTATGCTATTTTGTTTCTAACCTATACAACCCACTTGATTGTAGTGTTAGGTAACCTAAGTAGAAACCTAAAATCAACTGAACAGCATGAGCCCAGATAGCTCGGTCGGTAGAGCATTAGGCTTTTAACCTAAGGGTCCAGGGTTCAAATCGCTGTCTGGGCTTCTGTTATTTTATTTCTAACCTATACAACCCACTTGATTGTAGTGTTAGGTAACCTAAGTAGAAACCTAGAATTAAATAAACAGCAGGAGCCCAGATAGCGCAGTCGGTAGAGCATTTGACTTTTTAACCTAAGGGTCCAGCGTTTGAATCCCTGTGTGGGCGGTTGTTATTTTATTTCTAACCTACAAAACCAACTTGATTGCAGTGTTAGATAACCTAAGTTGAAACCTAGGATCGAACGAACAGCATGAACCCAGATAGCTGAGAGGTAGAGCATTAGGCTTGTAACATAAGGGTCCAGGGTTCGAATCCCTGTCTGGGCCGCTGTTGTTTTGTTTCTAACTTACAAAACCTACTTGATTGTAGTGTTAGGTAACCTAAGTAGAAACCTAAAATCAACTGAACAGCATGAGCCCAGATAGCTCAGTCGGTAGAGCATTGGCCTTTTTAACCTGAGGGTCCAGGGTTCAAATCCCTGTCTGTGCGGGTGTTATTTTATTTCTAACCTATAGAACCACTTGATTGTAGTTTTATTTACCCTAAGATCCAAATTAGAATTTTCGGATCACTGATATCAGTAGAGCACAGAAGGCTAAGTCGTTAGAGTATTAAGCTTTTAACTTAAGGATTCTAAAAATATTAAGTGTTTCGGTCCTCTTTTGGAACACCCTGTATGAATGTGTATGTGTTAGTGTTATTCACAAATGAAATTACATTATGCCTTAGGCACTAATTTGAAACATGCACAATTATGTAAATAGTGGCTTTAGTATTAGCAAAAGCCAGAGAAAGTTATAAAACTTAGTTCTGATGCATACTTATAGAAAATTGTAAATCTGTTCATTTTGTGTTTTAAACACTGTAACATATTCGTAAATATGTGTTCAAATAGTGACTCGTATGCACTTATGAGCAACCATCCAGTGGCGTACAGCCTTTAAAAGCCAAGTGATTTAATAATGCAGGTAATACTATTATTGTTTGTTTTCTTTTTTTTAAAAAAAAAAAAACCTTCACATCACATATTATTTTAGTTCTACTATACAGGCTGTTAACAAAATACAGTGAAATAATTCCAGATGATATGGAGATGTAGTAAACAAGCAATTTGAAACAGGGGCTTATGATATGTTCGTTCAAATTTCGAAGTTACGGCTATGAGTGTCTAAAAGTGCCAGTACGCAACTGACTAATATTAACCTTTTTTTTTTTTTTCTATTTATTTAAATTAGATAAAAGAAGCAATACATTGCAATTACAATCGGGTGTACAATACTAAACCATTTCTGCATTTTGTAATGTTCTTTCACTTGGTAACGCATATTACTGTTCATTGCATGAGGTCAGTTACCTTTGCTGGTCCTCCATTTGGTTTCATCTGGCAACTGGGCGATGACACTTCCGAGATGGTGATACCTCCATCCAGCTGGCACACTCCTTTACACAGAAGTTCATTGCATGATGTAAGTTACCTTTGCTGGTCCTCCATTTGGTTTCATCTGGCAACTGGGCGATGACACTTCCGAGATGGTGATATCTCCATCCAGCTGGCATAATCCTTTACACAGAAAGGATATCTATGTTAGGGTGAAGCATCAAGAGAAAGTCACGTTTTTTCCTTTTGAGGCGCGTCCTATGTTCTGTTAAAAATATCTCAAGTCCACGGACACTAGGAGATGGATCCTGCAACATATAGTGGATATAGCCCATAATAAGCCATATTTGGGCAAAGACGTGTTTTTTCACCTGGATATCTAGCTGCAGGATTGCCCTGCGAATGGTATTTGGGTTATCTGCCCTGGTAATGCAGCGGATTTTATTTTGTATCCAATGCCAAGTTTCGGGAATGCACGTTGTAAGACGGTGTTGAAGGGTGTCAAGGTTGTGGCATCGAGAACAATACGGTGAATTGCAGATGTTGTGGCGATATTGTTTTTCTGCTGTGGGTACTATGGCATTGAGCATCTTGTAGGCAGAGGCCTTCCAGTCCGTCGGGATATCAGCGTAGCGAAAAACTCTCCAGATATTCTTCCAAGGAATATTGGGATATTTTCCCTCTATTGTGGGAGTAGAAGGAATCCGTAACAGCAGATGACGGTAGAGGATCTTTGTGGTAGGAATTGGATCCCCAGAGACGAAATTCGCAGGTAAAGTGGTAATACATTTCACCATCCGGCGATAAATGGCATGGTTCATTAATGTTCCAGTGCTGGAGTGAAGTTGTTTGTTGTCCTTGAATTGTCCCATCTGTAAAGAAGTTCTAATTAACAGTGCTGAACATTTTTCGGAAACCTTAATGAGTCCTAGGCCTCCATTCATGATGGGACGCCACAGCTGAGATTTTGCCACTTTATATACATGTCCATTCCACAGATAATATGACACTGCCAGCTCGATGCGCTGGGAAATCTCTAACGGGATGGGCAGAATTTGGGCCAAATACCAAATCTTGGATAATCCCATGAGGTTAACAAACCAAACTCTCTGGAGAATGTTAAGGTTTCTACTCAAGTTGCGCTGTAGGGAGTAACGGATGCGATTGAGTAAAGATGTCCAATTTATGTTGACCATTTCTGTGACGTTCGTGGTGATTTGGAGTCCTAGAATAGTGACGTGGTCTTTAATGGGCACATCATCCACCGTTAACGTCCGAGGCCAGGTCCCAAAAGGTATCAATGAGGACTTCTGATAATTAATCTTCGCGCAAGATGCCTGTTCATGAAACTGTAATATGTGAGGAAGTAGGAAAACTTGATGATGGTAGCGGAGTAGCAGAGTCATGTCATCGGCATAAGTCTTTATGGTGAGCAGTCTTGTCGGCACTGTAGGTGAAAATAAGTGTTTCTTCATCAATCGCACCAGAGGTTCGGTGCAAACTGTAAACAATAACATTGATAATGGGCAACCTTGTCGTATACCACTCAAAATGGGTATTGGCCTAGTGAAATATCCATTGATATGGATTCTGGAGTATGCAGACTTGTACACTAGTTTAATGGTTTGTAGGATACGATCAGAAATACCCAAGTGCTGCAAGACACCAAAAATGTAATTATGGTCAATATTGTCGAATGCTCTCTCGAGGTCCAATGACAACAAGGCCGCCTCTTCCTCAGGATGTTCCTCGAGATATACCACAGCATCCCTTAATTGTATCAAATTGTGCGAGATTTTCCTGTCTGGAAGTCCACAAGTTTGTTCCGGTCCAATCAAGGCTGGCAGTACTTTACGCAATCTGTTAGCTAAAATCTTTGTAAAAATTTTAAAATCAGTATTCAGTAGTGTTATCGGCCTAAAGCTGTTAAAATGGTGTGGTTTTATACATTTTGGAATTAAAATTACAATTCCTTCATTAAACCCTGACAAGTGGTCGCTCATGGCAAAAGTGGCGTTCATCAGTTGCAGCAGACGGTCTTTAATGATCGTCCAAAATACTTTGTAAAAAGTATAGCTAATACCATCTGGTCCTGGTGCAGAATTGTTGCTGGCTTTAAAAATCACGTCCCGAAGTTCATCCATGGTGATAGGTGCGTCCAATTCATCCTTATCAGTAGGATTCACAGTTTTATTGATAGCCTCATAAAGTACTCTTTTTGAGGAATCAAGAGTAGGATGTTCACCATATTGCTGTCGGAAGTGTTCCTCTGCCCCTCGGAGAATTTCAGGCGTTGTGCGTAGGAGAGTAGCATTGGTAGTAGAAATATCACATATGAATTTACGTTGGTGTCGTTTCTTCTCCGAAGCTACATGGTACAAAGCAGCACGTTCATCATCAGTAATTGAGAGGGCACGAGAACGCACCCGTATACCATCTAAAATGGACTCCTGAATTTTACGAATTTTTAATTTTATCGCAGTTATCCTGCCACTGACGTCGTTGCCTGTCCTCTGTTGATTAGTTAAATCATGTAACAGGGCGTAATAATAGTGTTGGCTATTAGCTCGTTCGGCAGCCTTAGCCTTACCAACACATTTGAAGAAGGACTGTATCGCTGGTTTATAAATCAAAAGCCACTGTTGAAGCTCCTGGTAGCAAGACCTGGACGCTCGTACGTTAAGGCTTTCCCAAGTTTCACGAAACTGTTGTTGTACGTCCTCATAATATAATAAAGCATTATTTAATTTCCAGTAGCTTCTACCAAGGATGGGTAAAGGAGTGGATGCTGTCATCTTCACAATTACGGCATGATGGTCACTTATTGCGGCAGGTACAACAAGGACATTCCGGATGTTGGTTCGATGAAGGCCATTAACATAAATCCTATCAATTCGTGAAGCGGAGGTAGCACGACAGAAAGTGTAGCGAACTTCATTTCCATGTAGATATTCCCAAGTGTCAGTTAACTGCAATTCCGAAGACAGGCGCTGTAGTGCGGGTGACGGATTATAAGTTCCTCGTTGGTCCTTGGCATGTAACACGCAGTTAAAGTCACCACCCAGCAACAAGTAATTATAGCTGTGACGAAAGAAATATGGCATATCATCTGCAATGAGAGATTCACGGTCTCGTCGTTTATTGGAGCCAGATGGCAAGTACACATTCACCACTAAGATGTCATTGTCTATTACCATAGCTAAAATGCGTCCACTAGGATGTTCCTCATGATGGGTAATTCTCAAAGTCGATCTGTATATTATTGCTGTGCCCCTATTGTCAATGCCTACATTGCAAATGTAGTTATACTGAGGACCAAGGAAGTTTAAATTATCGGTGTTCACCTCTTGCAGGAGTAGGATGTCAATATCATGACTGAAAATGAAATTATTGAGAAGGTGTTGTTTAGCAGTACTGCGTATACCATTGACATTTAAGGTGGCATAAATACGGGTATAAGTCATGCAAATTAAGTAGATGAGGTAGAAGAGGAACAGCCAAGAAGAAACATCAGGCATTATGATAGCGGTGTGGGAGTACCCGGGTCATTTTCGAATGATTCTTCAGTTTTCTCTTTCTTTCGGTTACCCTTGCTACTCTCCGTACGTCTCTTTTTCACGCGTGGGTCGCGGCTTCTAATATTATTGGAAATTGTGGGCACTACTTCCATATCTGTCGTTATTGGAGAGAGTGCACATGTTTCTGAGGTTATATTTGAAGTTTCTGGTGTCACCTCGGAGGGTTCCTCTGCCATTGGAATAGTGGTAAAGTTCGTTATCGGGGCATCACTTTGTGCATCATCATCATCCATTAGTAAATTTTCCGCCTGTTCAGAATTGATTACAGTTTCCCTCTGTGTTTCGACCACGGTATCTTTTCCTGAAAACTGAGCTGCAGTTACTTGTTCTTTATCAGTAGTCGTCATTTCTGCCGAGGTCATAACTGTGTCTTGTGGCAAATCCACCGGTACCCGTCTAATGGGGAAGTCTCCCTGCACTAGTTTAGACCATGTGGGCGGGTCTGTTAGACGTGGTGTCTGCGTTATTACCCTCCGTCTGGGACAGTTGTTTCGTAAATGTCCTGTTTCACTACACACCGCACATGTAATTGGTTGACCTTCATAGCTTATAAAGCTTTTATATCCGGCAATATCTATATATGAGGGAATATGCTTTTTTAAATCTATCTTTGCAGTGCGTACTCCGTTACTGGTTTTGTATCGCAGCGTGGGCCCCCAAGTATCCATTGATAGTGCTAGTACTGTGCCGTAGTTTCCTAGATGTTGTCGTACAATTTCTTGGTTTAAATCTTTGGGTAAGTGGTATAATTTAACAATACGAAACCCTAGACCTGCCGTTGTTATTGTTACTTTACTTCTTTGTCCATTACTATAGGTAAAAATTGACTCACCGTTAGTGTCCTCTATGGCCCTTTTTACTCGCATCGCTTCCTTACACTGGATGTATATTTGCCGGGTGTAGTTGTTTATCTGTATCATTTCCAGCTCCTCTTCTTCAAATCGAAATATATCGTGAATCCATTCATGTAGTTCGTATGGAGACGGTTTCGGCACATCACGATCCACAAACGTTAGTACTAATGTGTTCTTTCGTTCTATATACATTTTTACTTTACTAGAAAATCACACTTATTTAACACACAAAAATGTGTAATGAAAACCAGCAAGTTATAGCTGGTGCAAAGTCACGTAAGTTGAAGGTCGAAACAAGCGAACAAGCTTTTGCCACAACACGACCTCTCCCTACACACGCTGCTGCGCGACTGTGCACCTTTGTGGGCGCAACACAGAAACCCTCTGGGGCAATGATTATGGCATAAGATCATCCCATTTTAGAGCTCAAGTCTCGTTCACTTCTTTGTTTTTTGTTTCTTCTTCTTTTCTTCATTTTGAGTAGAGGATACTAATGCTGTTTTCATCTAGATTTTAAATTATGCTTCAATCTATACAGTTTTACTTAAATACGTCATTACAATTGAGGAGCGTTTTTTCAAAACTCGATAGATGCAACATTTTACGAAATTGAGTTATATATAGTATCGGCATATTTTTCACCTTCTGCATCGTTCTGTGGAATCAGATTTTGCAAAATTCGATTCTTGTCCTGTGTAGAAGCTAGGGAATATCAGCAGTTTTTTCAAAACTTGATAGATGCACTTGATCAGTTAAAGCAAAGGTCGATAGATGCAATTTTATGATTTTATAATCCAAAGTGTAGCAACCTCATTTCTATGAAACGCATGTTGGCATTGACTGCCATTTCACTGTTGCGATTCTTGGCATTCTCAATCATTTCTGCAAGCTTTGTACACTGCTGCTTCGTTGGAAATAACTGCGAACTGAGGTTGTGCTCTTGGATTTCACATTCATTTCTGCAAGCTTTTTGTTCCATTTATATCCCTCCTTTAACTGCAGAGGTCATATCGGTGGCCTTGACTATTGGCAATGGTGTTACTCATTTAACAGTGTTTTTTTTTCGGTCTTTGGTGGTTTTTGTACGTTGAATTCACACGCATATTCACACTTTCATTCATACTTCCAGACTCAGGTAAGGATGAAGAATAACTTTGGCTGGAGAAAAATTCCTACCCCCTACTGGGAATTAAACCCGGGACCCCTTACACAGCAGGCTTCTACAAGCTTTGTTATACTTACATGGCATTTTTATTCTTAGTTGAGACACTGCACTGTATTATGCACAATGGACAGGAGCTCAGGTTGTGAAACTGTACCAGTCGTAGAATGTGCTGGAGGTAGGAATTGCAGAAACAAGGGAATCAAAATGAAAGTCAAGGAAAGCTCATACTCCAGTAATTACGTCTTCACATGATCTCGAGTGCACTCCTCGAAATCCTAAAACTAAAGCTTCCAAAGAATCAAGGGGTGTCAAAAGTTAGGTTATCTCTCCTGGCTAGAAAATTTCAGTTATCTGGGAATGTGCCAAAGGAAACCAGAGGAGGTGACAGAACAGGACCATTACAGAAGAGCATTGCTGCTGCTACAATGCAAGATATTAAGAAGTACAGATGTAGAGATAGCCACTATGGAAGAGCAAAATCAAGGAGAGGATATTTACCTCCAGAACTTAATATCAGAAAAAATCAGAAAGTCAACTTCTGCAACGAAAGGAGATTAAGAGATCTACCAGTCTGCTCATTGTCAAAATATAAAAACATATTTTACAACTTCTTCAATCTTTCGTTCCGTGCACCACACACTGACACATGCTCATGGGACTGATGAAGATTAAGACAGAGACAGATGTGGAAAAGAAAAACAAATTAAGAACCATGTACAGACTGCACAAGCACTAATAAAGGTGCAAGCTTACTTATTCATATTGTTTGAAATTTCTTTGTGTGTATTTAATATGTTTATTATATAAATAAAACAAATTATGTGTTATTGTGAATGTAGCAGTACCTACTTAGTTTCCAAGTTTATACCTAATAAAATAATCTTTATAAACATTAATATGTTGGTTGTATAGTACATTATGTGTTGTAAAGAGGTGAAAATAAATAAAAGTATAATAAATGCATAAATAAAAAGCAACAAAAACAATAAATTACAAAAATAACGAAATTTCATGTCTTAATTTCTCTCTCACCCAGAAAAGTTAATCAGCATCTATCGGCTTTTGAAAAATTCCGCATTTTCAAACCCCAAATTTGCACCTCTTAAACTATTATATTTGTTTCTTTTCACATTCAATGAGACAGTATCAGGAAGGAGAAATGAATGATTAATATATTTGCTGTGCTAACCAATTAGTATTGCCAATAAATAGAAAAACCCGTTTTTCTCAGAAAAGCATTTTGTGCATCTAGTATCGAGTTTTGAAAAAACGCTCCTCAATTGATAGTTTAAAGCGCCAAAGAAAGAGTAAAGGCATAAAAACATCTAAGAACTTTACGACATATATATTTGGATAGTCTTGTTTATATGTGTATGCAAATGTGGACATACATATGCTTTTTGGAGCAAGTGAAATACTGAGTAGTGAAGTCTAGGCCTCACTGTTTGTCATGTTATTTAAACCTACATATGCTAGCACTTGTGCTTGATATTTTGTATTCTCAGCACGTGTTAACATAGATATACATGTAATATGTACCACTTTGACAAACTACGTTCAGTGGCTTTCTTGGTCATAGCGATCTTACAGAGTGCTTTCTAATTTCATCTAATCTAACCTCTGGGTAATAAACTAAAGCACCAGACAAGATTGTACTAAAGAGTCTGTTGAATTGATCTACGTAGTATCTTGGAGATCTGTTCGGCAATGATGTTAAAGGAACCATTTGGTTAACTCCATGCGATAGTGGATACTAATTGCAGGAATGTAAATTAATAGTTATTCACATTTCATCGTTGTTTCTGGAACAAAAGCTACGACGAGGATGGGATTCGAACCCACGCGTGCAGAGCACATTGGATTAGCAGTCCAACGCCTTAACCACTCGGCCACCTCGTCACGTGCGATGTTGCTACGGGGAGTTGGAACATATTGTGTTGTAACTGAGGTTGATGTGATTAAGAGCGCTAGGTCATCAGCGCCATGTAAAGTGAACCATTACAAATACCAGAGATAAAGGTTAATGTGAAAGAAAAGTATTAGAAAAAGTCACAAGTTTAAATGAAAATACACAAACAGGATTAAACTAAATGTGCAAACAAAGCTTAAAGAGGGAAAAAGCTAGATAACTGCATTACTGAGCTCCTATTTGCAGGTTTATCAGTGGTAAATATTTAAAAGGTCTTGCAACTACTTGTTCATCGTCTGCCGAGACCTCTGCAAGACTGACCGGCAGTTGCAAGAAGTGCCGAAGGTGTACCAGGCAAACACTGTGGCAGCACGTGGCAGACCGACAAGTTTGCCACACTGCGGACAAATAGGGGCAGGGCCCCGTTTAAAAAGATAACCGTGGGTAAAATGTGAAGTAAAATAAGCATTACCTGAATGGATACTGCTGGTTGAACATTCATTTTTATTTCTATAGCATTTATTTATAATAGAGGAAGTAACGAAAATAATGCAATGTCGAGACTGCAACGGAAATACAATTTTTGAAAGCAATAGGGAAAGTACTGTTTGTGTATATGTGTGTCTGTACAGTCAAGGTCGTTAATGCCGTAACAATAGCAGTATCCCTCCCACCTGGTGTGTCTCCCTCACCTGTGGGTCCCCCCAGGGGCCTACTAAGGCAGGTGCGGATTTGGCGCACCCGGGTCCCGAGCCATACTCTCGATTGGGTTTGACCTAACATATATCTCCCTGAACATAATCTGACGGATAACTTACGCGCGGGTTGTTGGTGTATGAGGTGACGCAAGGGGTGACTGGGTAACCGCGTAATTCCCAACCCCTGGTTATCATGTAGGATTCAATTCAATTCAATTACGGTATTTGGTTGTACAAGCACGCCCGGGCTGTTTAGGGAGTATCCCCTCTTCAGTCTAGTTTTTGTTTTTATTTTGTGGTAGGGCAGAGATACTTTATTTTGGGTGGTACATTTTCCTTTTGTTATGTGGTGATTCTTTCTTCTTTTCGTTCCATGGTCACACAACTTGCTGCCGTCGCCACCCAAGAAGACAGATTTTGTAGATTGCTTACTTTTGTTGTTGTTGTTGTTGCTGCTGCAGCTCTTGTTAATATTTTATTTATGTTTATTATGGTTTGTTCGGTAAATTTAGTTTTTTAAATGCTTGCGAAATGTTGTAAGAGTTCTTGTAGTAGTTGTTGTTGGGCTTCTTGCTGTTTATCGTAGATGTGGATGAGAAAGAGTAATGGTGGATTTTTTTCTGGTTGATTTGGTTTAATGGTGTTCATCTTCTGAGCTGTATTAATTGATTAATCGTCTGTATGGTCTGGTATGGGCATTATCAATGTAGTTCAGTATTAGTTTTACTATATGTTGATCAATGGGGATGGTTCTGGTATAGTTATATATGTTGCTGTTATTGAAGTTTGGTAGGAGTTTAAATGTGATGCGCAGACATTTCTTTCAAAAGCTTGAATATTTTTCATAGATTCAGGTGTGATGAACAGCATGGTGGCTACTGCTGCGTAGGTTAAGTTGGGGCGAATAAAGGCTATGTAAAGATACATACATACATACATAGATGAAGAATTTGTGCTGCTATACGCTGATAAAGGTCACTCCCGGGGAGGGGCCATTGCATGAGCTGATGCACTCCTGAAAGGTCCCTCTGTCTATACAACTGGGAGGCGTGACTCTAGCGTGAACAAGGTCCAGGCCAGGACTGTCACCTAAGCCGGGGTGGCGCCCAGGATGTGAGCATGGCATCGGAGACATTGCAATGTTGGAGGATGTACTCGCATGACCAATTCAAAAAAATTAAATAAACAATACAAGGATTGTGTAACGGAAGTAGCAGAGTCGAGTGGTCCTCGCTACTTAGCCATTATTAGAACAGAGGAAGGTAAAACATTTCGCATGGTTACCTATTTGAAAGAGAATCTGCCCCTCTTTGTCCTCTGTGAGACAACCTTTTGTCAGTCCGTCACGTGCTGCTAGTGTTCCTCTCCAGGGCATCTTCAAGGCTCTCTGCAGCTGCCTGCCAGACTTGCAGACGTCTTGGCGGACGACAAACAAGCGGTGAAAATAGTGTTAGAGTAGCATGAGTTGCAGGACTTGAAACTTTAGATATCGAGCTTTTATACCTTTTCGACATCCTTACCACTTTGCTTTAATTCTGACATTTACCTCTGTTTTGTATCTGTATGTATACATTTTCTTCTTTTCTAAAAACTGTATTGTTTATTGAAGTTTATAACTGAAGTTTATTGAAGTGTTTACCATGAATTGTTTTTTTAAGAGCGCTAATGTCCATGTATTTGAGTACCCCATTGAGTACGGTTGTTCTCTTATTTTGAAATTTAAATGAGTTAGGGCAAGTGACACTTGGATTTTATCGGGAGCTAACTCGAAAAATCTCAATTGGCGCAGTGAGGGTTTTAAGAAGAATTTCAGCACTCCAACTGCAGTGCGGTGGACACAGCTTGATTGTAGAAATAGTAGGAGATCCAATGAACGCGAGAACTTCCTCTTCCTCCTTCTCTTCCTCTTCCCTCCCTGTCTGGGTGGTTGTAGTTTTGTTTCTGATCCCACAACACCAAGTGCAAATTCTGATTCTGGTAGAGGGTAAAGGGTAAAGGCTACAGAGGGGGACACTTCGCTGATTCTGGTAAGGAGAGGTAACAACAGAGCCCGGCTACCTCAGTTGATAGAACTTTAGCCTTTTTAGCTTAAGAGTTCAGGGTTCGAATCCCTCTCTCGGCGGTCATTGTTTTGTTTCCAAATCCACAGCATAAGTGCAAATTCTGAATTTCATAAGCAAGCCTATAAATTCAGCAGAGGTATCTCAGTCGGTAGAGCATTAGGCTTTAGCCCAATGGTCCGGGGTTCGAATCCATGTCTGGGCGGTTGTTAATTTGCTTTCAAATCCACAGCACTAGGTGCATTGTCAGAATTTTGTAAGTGGTGTTGCTATTGGTATCCACATAGCTTAGTTGTAGAGCATTAGGCTTTAAATGAAAACTCTAGGGTTCGAATCCTTGTTTGTGCAGTTGTTATTTATAGCATCAAGTAGAAAGTGTGAATCTCGCGAGCAGCATTATCACCAGAGTTCATGTAGCTCAGTCGGTAGAGAATTAAGCTTTTAACGTAAGGGTGAAGGGTTCGAAACCCTGTCTGGGCGCTATTATTTTGTTTCCAAATGCACAGCACTAGCTGCAATGTCTGAATTTTGTTAGCAGTGTTGTTAGTAGAACCCACAATTGGGCTAAATGTGTACAGTGATTGAGGCAAGACAAACAGCCCGGGAAGGCCCCAGCCAATAACCTCTGGGTAACAAGGGACATTTATTCTACAAAAGTGTTAGTACGGTCTTTTGTCAACTGCATGGTTTGGGAAAAAAGACATCCGACGAGGATGGGACTCGAACCCACGCGTGCAGAGCACATTGGATTAGCAGTCCAATGCCTTAACCACTCGGCCACGTCGTCGTTTGAAATAACCTCGCTAGAGTTTAGTACATATCGTATACCAAATGTGGTTATATTCATTGCATTTTGTGAAGTTTATTAATGGTTTTCATTTGCAGTGACGTACATCTAGTAATATGAAAACCTTCATAGAACATGAAAGCCCTTACTGTATTACACAGAGCAGGTGAAACAGTAGATCTCCTTTTAGCCTAGAGTTGGAATACGTAGGTTATTGTTGTTATTATTATTATTATTATTATTATTATTATTATTATTATTATTATTATTATTATTATTATTATTATTATTATTATTATTATTATTATTATTATTATTATTATTATTATTATTATTATTATTATTATTATTATTATTATTACTATTACTATTACTATTACTATTACTATTATTATTAATCAACAGAGACTTAGCTGACAATGTCTACCAGGGAACACCGCGTGGAAATGTTCTCTTTGCGTTTCCCATTTTTTCTTTCTTCTCTTTTTATGTTTAAGGTTATTAGAAATCAACATTTCCAGTGGAAATAGTCACTTTCATACTTGTTGTCAAGGATATATATGATTATGTATTACTTCCCCAGTGGACCGGTCAAACTGATTGATGGGATTCCACCGCTCTCTTTGTAGCGTTAGTCATTTGATTCTCAACTTTGTTGGCTGCAACATCCGGAACACACACATGTAGCTGTTGTTAGTCGAAAGCAGTTTATCTTCTTGTAATTTGCACAGTGCCAATGAGTGACGTTTCCTTAATTTGTATAGCTGTGTATATATTTATATCCATTACAGATCAACAGTGGCTTAGCCTTGCTAGTTTCGATGAACTCCATAAAATCAGATGTGAAAACAACGAAAATAAGGTTCAACCTATCTGGACTGAGTAATTTAACTAACAAACCCAGCTTCAGGTAAGAACAGGGGTCATTTCCCCCATGAACCCGTACTCCCGCCTCATAATTTACGCTCGACATTGAGATTTTCTCAGAAATGAACTGGAACTGTCACTAAATTGTACTGGAGTGCAACTGTCACTAAGTATAAGTGTTACCGATGCTTTACACATACATTTCTGATCTAAAACAAGCAGCAGATTGATCAACTGAGCTTAACGTTTAAGTAAAGAAATTTCCATCCATTTTGATCTACGAAGATTAGACATTAACATTTAACCCTCTTGGTTCCTCAAAACGACAATCTTTGAGTTAATTTCTGTGAAACGTGATATGTACATTAGTTTTAAATACTTTACTGAATTTAAAGTTAAGACATGATATACTTAAGTACTATAACTTTCCTGCTTGGGCGAATAAGGTAAATGTTATACCTCATATTGGGCAAAATCATTCACCTTTGTTGGCTTTAAGCCACTAGCCTTCCGTTAACAGCCCAAAGGTGCTAGCCGACTGCACTACTGAAGTTGTTGTAAGAGCAGTGTAAATATCACTGCCATGTCCCTTCTCACACTTTACCGCTATTTATATCTCCCAGGCACTATTCTGGAAACTTCAGGAAAGTTCAGTTATTATTGTGGTGAAATACAAAGCAGAAAATTCCAGAAGTCTCTATCCCTTTCTCTCTTTCGGCAAGCGACCCAACAATGCGGCCATTCTCTGTCTCTTCCCTTCGGCTCCTTTGCGGTAGTGCCGACAATAATGCGATGGGCGACAGTATTTAACAGACCATTGCATGAACTAAGTGCGGTGTTGGAAGTAAACCTGACTTCGTTTTTGAGCTCTGTGGGACAGTGGTTATCAATAAAATTTTAAATTTTGAAATATATTCTTACTGGCATCTCAGTATTGTTTGTGAAACAAAACGTGCTATGGGATTCGAACCCACGCGTGCAGAGCATATTGTATTAGCAGTCCAACACCTTAACCACTCGGCCACCTCGTCTTGTGTGAGATCGCCGCGAGGAGTTAGAAGTTGTAGTAAGTGAAGTTAAATAGGTATTAGGGGAATAGATACTGTTCGTGGATCAATCGTTTTCATTTCTGTCTACTTAAGTAATACTGCACATTACAAAAGTCGATGTTGAGACTGCAGCAGAAATACATGTTTATATAATACAATTAGACGAAGATCTGTGTTTGCCTGACTAGTGTCTGTACACTCGACCCCATTAATGCTGCCACAACAGCAGTGTGCCCACAACCCTGCATATCTCTGTTAGCTGTGCGGCTTTGTGTGCACAGTGCTGCCAAAATAAGAAAGCCACTTGAAGTACGCAAACACTCGAAGAGATGTAAGCACGTGACAGCAAAGAAGGCTCTTGATTGGTTCCTGACCGAAGCTCTCTGAGGAAGAGCACTAAATGCATCCATTTTTTAATCTTACTGCTGTTTTACTGCTGTTTTTTACATTAGCGGTGTTGATGTTAAGTGGCTTTCTTAGGCCGGATTTACTTACAGCAGCTGTTTGTTGCAGTGGGCAAAAGGCAGACAGCTCCCTTAGAGGTGTGACCGAACGCAACGCTTGGAGGTACCTAGTGCGGAAGATAACACTTTAGAACGGCAGAACGGAACACTACTCTCCGGCGCATAGCGATAATTTGTTCACACCGTATGCTAATCAAAATTGTGAAATCCCGAACATCCATGAAAACACATTCTTACGGTTATTACGGTAGCGAGTAAAGCAGAACAGTTTTCGGGAAAAATAGTTTTTTATTCTACGCAGTCGAGTGCTTTCCTCCAGATCCAGGACGTCCCACACCCTGATACATAGATAAGAGTCATCCATGTAAGAGCGACCTAAAGAAAACCTCGACTTCCCATAGCTTAACTCTTCCATCATGAGTAACAAATTCAGAGGTACTGAGTTGGTTCATTCAGTGAAACCGGACAGCCTCATTGTGCAATGGCGTTCTGTGACACATGGCATTTGCGTGTTTGCAGTTTGAGCAGACGACAATACGTTGTAAGGATTTCACCTGCAGGATATATTTGGATGTGGAGTATTAATTGCATGCAGAACATATTTATTTCAGCGATGCCAAAATGGAATGTGAATTTATTTCCTTTTCTTCTTCGTTATGTTTAAAAATGATTGTTTTGCTGTCCTGTAGCTGCAAACCTTGAAGTAAGTTATTATAAATTATGCTTTAAACTTATTTGTATGATTCTTCACATTGGTAGTGTAACACCTGAAGATTGCTTAAGACACAATGATTAATATTACCAGGCTACCAATGTGGAAGCATCTGATATATACGACAGGAGCAGTGAAGTAGTAACTCCCGGCAGGTCTTTGAATATTTCTTTTTTTAATAAATTACCACAATATCTTCTTATTCTTTATCTGATTATCCGACCCGTGTAGAGGACTTACACCCCATAGGCCTGTGCCTAGGGTCAGATACCAACGTGGAGCAGACGAACCTATGGGCCGGACAGAGTGAAGACCTGGAAGCGGACGTGCACCCAACACCAGGTGTCAGAATTATATGAAATGCGGTCGAAATTGATTATTGTAAACGTGGTGATGGAGCAATTGGTGGAATAAGTGGCGGAGACAACAGGAGAATCCGGAGTAAATCCGCCCAGACGCCGCTTCGTCCAACATGCATACCACATGCGGATCCCTGGGATAAAATCCGGGCCGTCTTGGTGATAGTAAACAGACCCGGCCACGGCGCCACCCACATGAACTTCATAGTTAAAATCAGATGTGTTGCATTCACATGACTTTCTATACTCTTGTATAAAGTATTCTTACAACTTCTTCTTCCTCTATCTTCTTCATGTTAGTCGATATAAGCGTTTATAGAAATTATCTTGTAGGTGCAAGGGGAATATGGTAATCCAGTGGGCTCTGAGTGATAGTCAAATGTGTTAAAGCTTTCAAATTCCATTCTTTTGCACAGCTAATGAATAAAAATTATGAATAACGAATGATGAATGACTATCTTGCATTTGAGAAAGTTTAAGTATTAAAAAAGTCACGCAAACAGCAAGGAATATCCTCAAAATGGCTCACTCTACACTAAAAAAGCACACCAATTGCGTGTTTTAGCAATATCTACATTTTTTGCACAGTGAGGTTTGGTCTGTCTTTTATGGTTTGCCAGTTATTCAAAAGTCATCCAGAGTAAACAGGACTACATAAGCTATAGCCAGTAAATTCAAAATATATATTTCATTTGTCATAAAAATGTCTTAAACATATGGCATTTTAGTCAAAATCTTTAGAGCCATTTTCGAGAAAATTAAAATTTTCGAAACATTTTGCATGTAAAGGTTAGTTTAGAGTGGAGCAATTTTATTCAAAATCTTCAAGTCGCATCCTTAAAGGATATTAAACTTAAATACCAACTTTGGTTTTTAACAGACATCCACAGACACACACCTGAACCTTTTTCTAAAAATGATTTTGTTTTTGATTCCGGGGGCCTCAAAACATACATTTCCGGTGAAATCGAATCTTTGTGTGAAATACAGTACTTACTATACGTAGTAGAGAAATTAAAAATAGAATTAGGAATTGGTTAATCTATAACCTTTTGAATGACAAGAACGTATTGTGACATTGGTGGGTGTAAAGTAAAGAAGACAGATGTAGTCGAGATAAAGAAACACTTATATTTCCGTAAACAGTAACTTGTACACTCGTTGCAACAGCAAGAAAGTCTTTTCCGATTCACCAACAGCACGGCTCCGAATTCGTAACACAAAGAACTGTCCCTTCTCCGTCGGCATGACTCCTCAACGTCTGTCCTTTTCGTCGGCACGACTACTCAACACTTCACATACGTCTGTCCGTCCGTCTGTCGCACTTTACCGCTATTTATATCTCCCAGGCACTACTCTGGAAAGTTCAGTTATTGCGGTGAAATACAAAGCAGAAGATTCCAGAAGCCTCTATCATTTTCTCTCTTTCGGCAAGCGCCCCAACAATGCGGCCATTCTCTGTCTCTTTCCTTCGGCTCCCTTTGCGGTAGTGCCGACAATAATGCGATGGGTGACACTGCTCCCTCCTCAGAGTTGGTCGTCCCGACCAGCACTGTCACTGCGGCATCTCCCTTGCGCACCGGTGCACTAACCCATCGAACCTCTTCTCCAGGAGGCACGATCCTAGAAATCGCTGTTGGATAGTGTCCCTTGGTCCGGGTAGGACGATGTATGCCATCCTGCTTCGAAATTCTGCAACAGTACCGCCGGTCTTGACGGTCCCTCGTCCAGTTGCCCTTCTTCCTGGTGTGTTGACGGGCCATCCTGCGCACTTGGAAACGGTTCACTGAGTACCATGTCCGCCGACCTCTCTGGCGCACCTTCGCAGCCACCTTGCTTCCGATGGGTCCGGTAACAACCCCCGCCACATCCACGCGAGTCACGTCCACCGCTGCACTCGTGTTCACTCGTGCTCGGCACGGCCTCTCCTGTATCCTGCCGTCCACGATGATGGCCGCCATTCTTCCGTTCATGGCACTATGCGTCAGGTGATTGGATGGCTCCGACGGTCCCCCCATGTCCCACGCCAAGTTGGTTCTCGCGTGTTGTTCGTTTGCTTGTGCACTTCCCTGCTGATCGTCCTCCACGTCATATCCTGGTTGGTTACGTACCCGACACACTCCTCCAGAGGATCCTCGACGACGTCCCTGAACTGCCATTTGTCTTCCCCGAGACGTACACTTTCGTTATCTGAAACGGGCGCAACTGTCGCCTCGGCCACTAGGTGCTCCCTCCCCGGGTCCGCGCTATTCCGACTGCCCCTGGCATCCAGTACTTTGACACTCTCGTCAACTCTTACTACCAGGGCGCCAAGACGTTCACCGTCGTCCTCCACGACGTCCACATGCTGGCAGAGGCCTTCCACCTTTTCGCCGAGTTCTTCCACGTCTTCCGTCACGCCAGTCAGTTCGCCGAGTTGTTCCACGTCTTCCGTCACGCCAATCAGTTCGCCGAGTTGTTCCACGTCTTCTCTCATATCATCTGAAACGGGCGCAACTGTCGCCTCGGCCACTAGGTGCTCCCTCCCCGGGTCCGCGCTATTCCGTCTGCCCCTGGCATCCAGTACTTTGACACTCTCGTCAACTCTTACTACCAGGGCGCCAAGACGTTCACCGTCGTCCTCCACGACGTCCACATGCTGGCAGAGGTCTTCCACCTTTTCGCCGAGTTCTTCCACGTCTTCCGTCACGCCAGTCAGTTCGCCGAGTTGTTCCACGTCTTCCGTCACGCCAATCAGTTCGCCGAGTTGTTCCACGTCTTCCGACATGCCAATCAGTTCGCCGAGTTGTTCCACGTCTTCCCTCATATCGTCTGAAACGGGCGCAACTGTCGCCTCGGCCACTAGGTGCTCCCTCCCCGGCTCCGCGCTATTATGTCTGCCCCTGGCAACCAGTATTTTGACGCTCTCGTCAACTCTTACTACCAGGGCGCCAAGACGTTCCCCATCGTCCTCCACGACGTCCACATGCTGGCAGAGGTCTTCCAACTTTTCGCCGAGTTCTTCCACGTCTTCCGTCACGCCAGTCAGTTCACACACAATTTTCGCCGATAGCTTCGTCTTCAGCTCTTTCAGCTCGGCAACGAGGTTGTCGTTTCTCGTCTTCACTTCGGCGAATAATTCTTTCATCACTGCCATCATCCTGGTTTCCGAATCTCCCTCCATCTTGGTTCTAACGTTGCAACTTCTAACGACGATGTAACGAAACTAGAAGCAATTCGACGAATCCCAATTCTGACACCAGTGTGACATTGGTGGGGTGTAAAGTAAAGAAGACAGATGTAGTCGAGATAAAGAAACACTTTTATTTCCGTAAACAGTCACTTTGTACACTCGTTGCAACAGCAAGAAAGTCTTTTCCGAGTCACCAACAGCACGGCTCCGAATTCGTAACACAAAGAACTGTCCCTTCTCCGTCGGCATGACTCCTCAACGCCTGTCCTTTTCGTCGGCACGACTGCTCAACGCTTCACATACGTCTGTCCGTCCGTCTGTCGCACTTTACCGCTATTTATATCTCCCAGGCACTATTCTGGAAAGTTCAGTTATTGCGGTGAAATACAAAGCAGAAGATTCCAGAAGCCTCTATCCTTTTCTCTCTTTCGGCAAGCGCCCCAACAATGTGGCCATTCTCTGTCTCTTTCCTTCGGCTCCCTTTGCGGTAGTGCCGACAATAATGCGATGGGTGACAGTATTTTGCATCTTCTGGATACGTCTTGTTTCGTTGTTCTCTTGTGGTTATATGTCTTTTCGACAGTATAAACTCAGACTCTTGCCTGCATGATAACATAAATGCTGTATTACAAACCTTAGAGAACGCCACTGCTCGATTTCCAGTCACACAACGCTGGGGGTGACATTACTTGGGTTGTCACGAATTTGTAAGCATAATTAATTTTAGTAATTAAGTGAGATAAGTCGGATTGGACATCTTAAGAGAATGGAAGATCTAAAGCTGGTGAAAGGAATATATATATATATATATATGTATATATATATATATATATATATATATATATATATATATATATATATATATATATATATATGGAACTCTTGGGTATTAGAGCAGCTGGTAAACCGAAAATCTGTTGGGTAGATGATGTTATGAACGATATGAGAAAATTAAAATAAAAGAATCAAACTGAACAGTGACTGGTCAGAAATGTGTGGAAAAGAATTGCTGAGAAGGCCAAGATATTCAACTTTGAGGTAGTGGTGCCTTGACAAAAAGAAGAAAAATAGGCATAGCCTAGGTCGCTCAGTCGGCAGAGAACTAATTTTTTTTTTTTTTTTTTTTTTTTTTTAAAAAAAACCCTAACGGTGCAGTGTTCGAATACCTGTCTTGGCCGTTGTAATTTTGTTTCTAAGCCCCGCAGCATCAAGTGAAAGTTACGAATTCTTTAATCAGCGTTGTCAACAGAACCCAGATAATTCTGTCGGACCTAAAGATCCAGGGTTCGAATCCCTGTCTGGGCGTTTCTAATTTTATTTCTAATCCCACAGCACCAAAGGAAATTCTGAATCTCGTAAGCAAAGCTATAAACAGAGCCCAGATAGCTCAGTCGGTGAAGCATTAGGCTTTTAACCTAATACAGTCAGTCCGTCACGTGCTGCTAGTGTTCCTCTCCAGCGCATCTTCGAGATTCTCTGCAGCTGCCTGCCAGACTTGCACACGTCTTGGCGGACGACAAACAAGCGATGAAAAGAGCTTTAGAGTAACATGACTTGCAGGACTTGAAACTTTATATATCGAGCTTTTATACTCTTGACATCCTTATCACTTTGTTTTAATTCTGGCATTTGCCACTTTTTGTATCTTTAGGTATATATTTTCCTTTTTTCTAGAAATTGTATTTTTATTGAAGTTTATAACTGAAGTTTATTGAAGTTTTTACCGTGAATTGCTTTTTTAAGAGCGCTAATGTCCATGTAGCTGAGTACCCTGTTGAGTGCGGTTGTTCTCTTATTTTGAAATTTAAATGGGTTAGGGCAAGTGAAACTTGGATTTTATCGGGAGTCTCAATTGGCGCAATGAGAGGACATGTAGGGTTTTAAGAAGGATTTCAGCACTCCAACTGTAGAGTTGTGGACACATCTAGATTCTAGAAGTAGTAGGAGATCCAATGAACGCGAGATCTTACTCTTACTCCTTCTCTTCCTCTTCCCTCCCTGTCTTGGTGGTTGTAATTTTGTTTCTAATCCCACAGCACCAAGTGCAAATTCTGATTCTGGTAAAGGGTAAAGGGTACAGGTATAGAGGGGGACACTTCGCTGATTATGGTAGGAGAGGTAACAACAGAGCCCGGCTACCTCAGTTGATAGAATATTAGCCTTTTTAGCTTAAGAGTTCAGGGTTCGAATCCGTCTCTGGGTGGTCATTGTTTTGTTTCCAAATCCACAGCATTAAGTGCAAATTCTGAGTTTCATAAGCAAGCCTATAAACTCAGCAGAGGTATCTCAGTCGGTAGAGTCTTAGGCTTTAGTCCAATGGTCCAGGGTTCGAATCCATGTCTGGGCGGTTGTTAATTTGGTTTCAAATCCACAGCACTAGCTGCAATGTCTGAATTTTGTTAGCGTTGTTAGTAGAACCCACAATTGGGCTAAATGTGTACAGTGATTGAGCAAAACAAACAGCCCGGGAAGGTCCCAGCCAATAACCTCTGGGTAACAAGAGAAATTTATTCTGCGAAAGTGTTAATACAGTCATTTTGTCAAGTGCATGGTTTGGGAAAAAAAGACATCCGACGAGGATGGGACTCGAACCCACGCGTGCAGAGCACATTGGATTAGCAGTCCAACGCCTTAACCACTCGGCCACCTCGTCACTTGAAATAACTGGGCTAGAACTTAGTACATCTCGTATACCAAAGGTGGTTATATTAATTGCATGTTTTGAAGTTTATTAATGGTTTTTCATTTGCAGTTACGTACATCTAGTAATATGAAAACCTTCATAGAACATGAAAACCGTTACTGTATTATACAGAGCAAGTAAAACACTAGGTCTCCTTTTAGCCTAGGGTGGGAATACGTTGGTTATTGTTGTTGTTATCATCATCATTGTTATTATTATTATTATTATTATTATTATTATTATTAGTATTATTATTATTATTATTATTATTATTATTATTATTATTATTATTATTATTATTATTATTATTATTATTATTATTATTATTATTATTATTATTATTATGATGATTATTATTATTATTATTATTATTATTATTATTATTATTATTATTATTATTATTATTATTATTATTATTATTATTATTATTATTATTACTATCATTATTATTACTATTATTATTGATGTTAATCAACAGAGACTTAGCTGACGCATATTTACCAGGGAACACCGCGTGGAGGTGTTCTCTTTGCGTTTTCCATTTTTTCTTTCTTCTCTTTTTATGTTTAAGGTTATTAGAAAGCAACATTTCCAGTGGAAAGAGCCATTTTAATATTTGTTGTCTATTTTTTATTTTTACCTTTAAAGTGTATTAGATATCAAATTTCCAGTTGAAATAGTCACTTTCATATTTGTTGTCAAGGATATATATTTTTTTTCAGTAGGACCGGTCAAGCTGATTGATGGGATTCCAGCGCTCGCTTTGTAGCGTTAGTCATTTGATTCTGAACTTTGTTTGCTGCAACATCGGAACACACACATGTAGCTGTTGTTAGTCGAAAGCAGTTTATCTTCTTGTAATTTGCACAGTGCCAATGAGTGACGTTTCCTTAATTTGTATAGCTTTGTATATATTTATATCCATTACAGATCAACAGTGGCTTAGCCTTGCTAGTTTCGTGAACTCCATAACATCAGACGTGAAAACAACTTAACAATTTGATCCATGCAAGGGCGACCTAAGGAAAACCCCAACTTCCCGTATACTCAGCACATCTCAGATAGGTCAGTCGGTAGGGCATTAGGCTACTTAGTCTAAAGATCCAGTGTTCGAATCCCTGTCTCGTTATAAGGAACGGTGTAGTCTATTAGTACTTTGCTTAGTTTTTAAGTCCATAGCGGTCAAATTGTTTACCCTTTTACATTCTCTGCTGCGAAGAGTAAATAGAGAAAATGTATTCCTCCAAAAATTCAATGTCGAGATTTCAACGGAAATATGTTTCGAAGCCCTCTGAATCCAAAAAAAGCATTTTTAGAAAAAAGTCAGCCGGTGTGTGTGTGTGTGTGTGTGTGTGTGTGTGTGTGTGTGTGTGTGTGTGTGCGTGCGTGCGTGCTTGCGTGTGTGTGTGTGTCAGTGTGTGTGTGTGTCAGTGTGTGGGCAACATAACTCATAAACGAAAAGTCAGTTAAAAACCAAAGTTGGTATTTAAGTTTAATGTCTTTTAAGGATCCACCATTACCAACCCTTTACATGAAACATTTTCGGAACTTTACATTGAGATATTGAGATATATCATGCAGTTCTGTTTACTTTTGATGATTTTTGCATGACTGGTACACCGTAAGACATAGGTCGAATTTTACTACACATATATGTAGAGCTTCCTAAAAAACACAAGTTCTCCATTTTTTTAGACAAACATTTCGGCTATATTCCCCTTTATTTGTGTGAGTATTGCAATACTTATACTTTCCTCAAACGGGTAAGAAAAATAAAAAAAAAAAAAAAAAAATTTCAAATCCTTAAAATTGTGACCAGCTTTAAAAGATTTCAGTATCTCTAAAAGTCCACCGTATTCCCATATTCACCTTGAAACTACAACGAAATTAATAATTAGGTAGTTTCTGCAAATATTTAAGATAGAGGAATAAGAGTTTGTAAGAATAGCACAAAACCAGAACAAGTCCTGTGAGTAGTCATATTTTTTTGTTTCTAAATCCACAGCATTAAATGAAAAGTGTGAATATTGTGAACAACCCAAGCAGCCGAGCCCAGATAGCTCAGTCGGTAGAGCATTAGGCTTTTAACCTAAGGGTCCAGTGTTGGAATCCCTGTCTGGGCGACTGTAATTTTATTTCTAATCCCACAGCACCAGCCACAAATTCTGAATCTTGTAAGCAAAACTATCAACAGAGCCCAGATAGCTCAGTGGTAGAGCATTATGCTTTTAACCTAAGGGTCCAGGGTTCGAATCCCTGTCTGGGCGATGGTAATTTTATTTCTAACCCCACAGCACCAACCGCAAATTGTGAAACTTGTAAACAAAGTGATCAATAGACTCCAGATAGCTCAGTTGGTAGAGCATTAGATTTTTTAACCTAAGGGTCCAGGGTTCCAATCCCTGTCTGTGCGATTGTAATTTTATTTCTAATCCTACAGCTCCAACCGCAAATTGTGAATGTCGAAAGAATAGCTCTCAACAGGGTGCAGATAGCTCAGTCGGTAGAGCATTGGGCGTTTAGCTTAAGGGTCCAGGGCTCGAATCTCTTTCTGGGCGTTTGTAATTCTGTTTTTTAATCCCACAGCACTAATTGGATCAGATAAATTCTGGATCTTGTAAGCACACCTGTGAACAAAATCCAATTAGTTCAGTAGGTACACATTATAGTTTTTATTCTAATGATGGGGGTTCGAATCCGTGTCTGGGCGGTTGCACGTTTGATTCTAAATACACAGAACGAAGTGCAAATTCTCAATCTGGTAAGCACGCCTGTTTAACAGTAGCTAGGTTTTAGGCTTTTAACCCAATAATGTAGGGTTCGAATCCCTGTCTATAAGGTTGTTGTTTTATTTCTAAATCCACAGCACAAGAGGAAAGCCTGAATGACGTAAATAGTCCTGTTATTGAGGCCAGATAGCCTAAGGGGCCGGAGCTCGAATGCTTAGGGTAAGTTGTCTGGGTAAAATTTTTTTCCGACTTTTTCATTTAGAGTTACGCGCATCATTTATTATGCAAACGTTCATTGCAAATGAAAGCCCGTACTGAATTAAACAGAGCAAGTGAAGCACTGTGCCTTGTTCCTGTTCTTCTTCTTCCTCTTATTTTTTTAACCTAAGGGTTCAGGGTTAAAATATCTCTCTGGTAATTGAGTTTTGCTTGAATGTCCATAGATGTAGATTTAGCAACTGAAATGTATTTGTTTTCATTAACTTATGTCTAACATTACATACAGCTCAGTCGGCGTTTTCGAGTATTCGTGCTTTTGCCTTGTTTCTAAATAAAGAGCATACTGCTGCAGTAGGTTTGTTTACCACAAGTGAAGTTTTTAGTTATTATCAGGAATGTCTCTAATAGAGTCATGAGAGCTCCTTCGGTAGGATATTAAAGAGGTTTTTAGTCTATGGGTCCCAGGTTCGTATCCATATCGTGGTTGGCAGTTGCATACGTACCTTCCTCATACACGAAAGACAGCAGATTGTTCAACCTAAGTTAACATTTAACTAAAATTTTCATTTACGAAGGTTACAAATTAACATTTAAACCGTCTTTGTGGGCTAGAAATGTGCATTCTTTGAGTTAATTGCTGGAACACTTGGTGTATAAATTACGTTTAAATATTTCACAGAATTTCTGATTAAGAAATAATATACTTATTTGCCATAACTTTTCTATCTGAAAGAAAAAGACAAATTCTATGCTTTGTATTGATCAAAGTTAATCGCCTTTATTGTTTTTAAGCCTTCAGTCTTTCGCTAAAAGCCAAAATTACTAGCGTGCCTAGCCACTAAAATTAATATTTGATCACTGAATTCAGTTTTGAACTCTATGGAGCAGAGGTTGTCAATGAAACTGTAGATTTCGAAATAGATATTGATATTTAAAATTTTTTTGGGGGGGGAAACAAAACGTATGACGAGGATGGGATTTGAACCCACGCGTGCGGAGCACATTGGAGTAGCAGTCCAACGCCTTAACCACTCGGCCACCTCGTCACACGACACTGTGTGTCAGGAAAAAGAGCATTTTATCTAATAAACTGATAACGGAAGGGAAATGACCCTGTGTGGACTGCTATAATTTTTATTTCTAATCCAGAGCACCAGGTGGACATTATGAATCTCGTAAGCAGAACTATAAATACAGCCCAGATAGCTCAGTCGGTAGAGCATTAGGCTTTTAACCTAAGGGTCCAGGGTTCGAATCCCTGTCTGGGCGGCTATTTTTTTGTTTCTAACCTACAGAACCGCTTTATGGTAGTGTTAGCTAACCTAAGTAGTAACCTAGAATCAAATAAACATCATGAGCCCGGATAGCTCAGTCGTTAGAGCATTAGGCTTTAAGCCTAAGGGTCTAGGGTTTGAAGCCCTGTCTGTGCGGCTGTTATATTGTTTCTAACCTATAAAACCACTTGATCGTATTTGAGTTACCCTAAGATCCAAATTAAAACTTACAGATCACTGATGTCAGGAGAGCCCAGAAGGCTAAGTCGTTAGAGTAGTAAGCTTTTAACTCAAGGATTCTAAGGATGCTAAGTGTTTCGGAACACCCAGTATGAGTGTGTATGGGTTAGTGTTATTCTAGATGAAATTACGTTATACCTTAGGCACTAGTTTGAAACATGCACAGTTATGTAAATAGTAGCTTTAGTATTAGCAAAAGCCAGAGAATGTTATAAGACTTTGTTCTGCTGTATACTTATACAAAATTGGAAATCTGCTTATTTTGTATTTTAAACACTGTAACATATTCGTAAATATGTGTTCAAATAGTGACCCGTATGCACTTCTGAACAACCATCCAATGACAGTTAAGAGTCAAGCGATTTAATAATACAGATAATACTATTATTTTTTTTTAAAAAAAAAAGATCTGCATACCACTTAGCATTTAATTCTACTATACAGGCTGTTAACGAAATACCCTGAAATATTTACAGAGGATAAGGACATGTATTAAACAAGCAATTTGAAACAGGGGCTTATGATATGTTCGTTCAAATTTCGAAGTTACAGCTATGGGTGTCTAAAGTGCCAGTAAGCCACTGACCAATATCAACCTTTGTGGGCGCAACACAGATATCCTCTGGGGCAATGATTACCTATGGCATAAGATCATCCCATATGGCACGTCTCGTTCACTTCTTTGTTTTTTTTTTTTCTTCTTCTTTTCTTCATTTTGAGTAGAGGATACTACTGCTGTTTTGATCGAGATTTTAATTTATGCATCAATCTATGCAGTTTTGTTTAAAGATGTCAGTACTATTGATAGTGTAAATTGTCAAAGAAAGAGTAAAGGCATAAAAACATATAAGAACTTTACGTCATACATATTTCGATATTTTTGTTTATATGTGTATGCAAATGTGGACATACATATGCTTTATGGAGCAATTGAAATACCATCTAGGCCTCACTGTTTGTCATGTTATTTTAACCTACATATGTTATCACTTGTGCTTGATATTTTGTATTTTCAGCACGTGTTAACATAGATACACATGTAATATGTACCACTTTGACACTCTACGTTCAGTGGATTTTCCGCTCAAAGCGAACTTACAGAGTGCTTTGCAATTTAATCTAATCTAACCTCTGAGTAATAAACTAAAACACCAGCATAGATTGTACTAAAGAGTCTGTTGAATTGAGTACATAGTATCTTGGAGATCTGTTCGGCAGTGTTCCATGCGAGGGTACATACTAATTGCAGGAATGTAAATTAATAATTCCAAAGCAGTTTATCTTCTTGTAATTTGCACAGTGCCAATGAGTGACGTTTCCTTAATTTGTATAGCTTTGTATATATTTATTACCATTACAGATCAACAGTGGCTTAGCCTTGCTAGTTTCAGTGAACTCCATAACATCAGACGTGAAAACAACTTAACAATTTGATCCATGCAAGAGCGACCTAAGGAAAACCCCGACTTCAGTGTAATCAGCACATCTCAGATAGCTCAGTCGGTAGTGCACTAGGTTATTAAGTCTAAAGAGCTAGTGTTCGAGTCCCTGTCTCCTTATAAGGAACGGTGTAGTCTATTAGTACTTTGCTTAGTTTTTAAGTCCATAGCAATCAAATTGTTTACCATTTTACATTCTCTACTACGTACAGTAAATAGAGAAAATATTGTATTCCTCCAAAAATTCGATGTGGAGATTTCAAGGGAAATATGTTTCGAGGCCCTCTAAGTCGAAAAAAAACATTTTTAGAAGAAGGTCCGCCGATGTGTGTGTGTGTTCGTGTGTGTGAGCGCGTGTGTGTGTTTGTGTGTGCGTGCGTGTGTGTGCGCGCGTGCGTGTGCGTGTGTGGGTGCGTGTGTGTGTCAGTGTGTGGGCAACATAATTCATAAACGAAAAGTCGGTTAAAAACCTAAGTTGGTATTTAAGTTTAATGTCTTTTAAGGATCCACCATTACCTACCCTTTACATGAAACATTTTCGAAATTTTTCATTGAGATATTGAGATATATCATGCAGTTCTGTTTACTTTTGCATTTCTGGTACATCGTAAGACATAGGTCGATTTTACTACACAAATATGTAGAGCTTGCTAAAACTCACAAGTTATGTCCATTTCTTTAAGAGAAAAATTTCGGCGATATTCCCCTTTATTTGTGTGAGTTTTGCAATTCTTATACTTTTCTCAAACGGAAGCAAATTTCAAATCCTTAAAATTGTGAGCAGCTTTTAAAGATTTCAGTATCTCTAAAAGTCCACTGTATTCCCATATTCACCTTGCAACTACAACGTAATTAATAATAAGGTAAGTTTCTGCAAATGTTTAAGATAGAGGAATAAGAGTTTGTAAGAATAGTACAAAAGTAGAACAAGTCTTGTGAATAGTCATATTTTTTGTTTCTAAATCCACAGCACTAAATGAAAAGTGTGAATCTTGTGAACAATCCAAGTAACCGAGCCCAGATAGCTCAGTCGGTAGAGCATTAGGCTTTTAACCTAAGGTTCCAGGGTTCGAATCCCTGTCTGGGCGGCTGTTGTTTTGTTTCTAACCTACAAAATCCACTTGATTGTAGTGTTAGGTAACCTATGTAGAACCCTAGGATCTAATGAACGGCAGGAGCCCAGATAGCTCAGTGGTAGAGCATTAGGCTTTTTAACCTAAGGGTCCAGGGTTCGAATCCCTGTCTGGGCGGCTGTTGTTTTGTTTCTAACCTACAAAATCCACTTGATTGTAGTGTTAGGTAACCTATGTAGAACCCTAGGATCTAATGAACGGCAGGAGCCCAGATAGCTCAGTGGTAGAGCATTAGGCTTTTTAACCTAAGGGTCCAGGGTTCGAATCCCTGTCTGGGCGGCTGTTGTTTTGTTTCTAACCTACAAAATCCACTTGATTGTAGTGTTAGGTAACCTATGTAGAACCCTAGGATCTAATGAACGGCAGGAGCCCAGATAGCTCAGTGGTAGAGCATTAGGCTTTTTAACCTAAGGGTCCAGGGTTCGAATCCCTGTCTGGGCGGCTGTTGTTTTGTTTCTAACCTACAAAATCCACTTGATTGTAGTGTTAGGTAACCTATGTAGAACCCTAGGATCTAATGAACGGCAGGAGCCCAGATAGCTCAGTGGTAGAGCATTAGGCTTTTAACCTAAGGGTCCAGGGTTCGAATCCCTGTCCGGGCGGCTGTTGTTTTGTTTCTAACCTACAAAATCCACTTGATTGTAGTGTTAGGTAACCTATGTAGAACCCTAGGATCTAATGAACGGCAGGAGCCCAGATAGCTCAGTGGTAGAGCATTAGGCTTTTTAACCTAAGGTTCCAGGGTTCGAATCCCTGTCTGGGCGGCTGTTGTTTTGTTTCTAACCTACAAAATCCACTTGATTGTAGTGTTAGGTAACCTATGTAGAACCCTAGGATCTAATGAACGGCAGGAGCCCAGATAGCTCAGTGGTAGAGCATTAGGCTTTTTAACCTAAGGGTCCAGGGTTCGAATCCCTGTCTGGGCGGCTGTTGTTTTGTTTCTAACCTACAAAATCCACTTGATTGTAGTGTTAGGTAACCTATGTAGAACCCTAGGATCTAATGAACGGCAGGAGCCCAGATAGCTCAGTGGTAGAGCTTTAGGCTTTTAACCTAAGGGTCCAGGGTTCGAATCCCTGTCTGGGCGGCTGTTATTTTGTTTCTAACCTACAAAACCCACTTGAATGTAGTGTTAGGTAACCTAAGTAGAAACCTAGGGTATATGAATAGCATGAGCCTAGATAGCTGAGAGGTACAGCATTAGGCTTTTAACCTAAGGGTCCAGCGTTCGAATCCCCGGCTAGGCGGATGTTATTTTGTTTCTAACCTATAGAATCACTTGATTGTAGTTTTAGTTACCCTAAGATCCAAATTAGAACTTACCGATCACTGATATTAGCAGATCCCAGAGGGCTAAGTCGTTAGAGCATTAAGCTTAAGGATTCTAAGGATACTAAGTGTTTCGGTCCTCCTTTGGATCACCCAGTATGAGTGTGTATGGGTTGGTGTTATTCACAAATCAAATCACTTTACGCCTTAGGCACTAGTTTGAAACATGCACAATTATGTAAATAGTAGCTTTAATATTAGTAAAAGCCAGAGAATGTTATAAGAGTTCCTTGTGCTGCATACTTACACAAAATTGTAAATCTGTTGATTTTGTATTTTAAACACTGTAACATATTCGTAAATATGTATTCAAATAGTGAGTTGTATGCACTTTTGAGCAACCATCGAGTGACACTTAAAAGTCAAGTGATTTAATAATACAGGTAATACCTTTTTTTTGTTGTTTTTTTTGTTTTTTTGTTTTTTGGGAGCTGCATACCACTTATCATTTTAGTTCTACTATACAGGCTGTTAACGAAATAACTTGAAATATTTCCAGAGGATAAGGAGATGTATTAAACAAGCAATTTGAAACAAGGGCTTATGATGTTCGTTCAAATTTCGAAGTGTCTAAAGTGCCAGTATGCCACTGACTAATATCAACCTTTGTGGGCGCAACACAGATATCCTCTGGGGCAATGATTACCTATGGCATAAGATCATCCCATGTTTGAGTTCGAGTCTCGTTCACCTTTTTTTTTTTTATTATGTTTCTTCTTCTTTTCTTCATTTTGAGTAGAGGATACTACTGCTGTTTTGATCTAGATTTTAAATTATGCATCAATCTATGCAGTTTTGTTTAAAGATGTCAGTACTATTGCTAGTGTAAATTGTCAAAGAAAGAGTAAAAGCATAAAAACATATAAGAACTTTACGTCATACATATTTCGATATTCTTGTTT
This sequence comes from Tenodera sinensis, assembly GCA_030765045.1. Taxonomy (NCBI): domain Eukaryota; kingdom Metazoa; phylum Arthropoda; class Insecta; order Mantodea; family Mantidae; genus Tenodera; species Tenodera sinensis. Next base: position 181,767,885 of record CM060963.1, on the reverse strand, counting down.
ATATGTGTATGCAAATGTGGACGTACATATGCTTTATGGAGCAATTGAAATACCATCTAGGCCTCACTGTTTGTCATGTTATTTTAAGCTACATATGTTAGCACTTGTGCTTGATATTTCGTATTCTCAGCACGTGTTAGCATAGATATACATGTAATATGTACCACTTTGACACTCTACGTTCAGTGGATTTTCCGCTCAAAGCGAACTTACAGAGTGCTTTGTAATTTAATCTAATCTAACCTCTGAGTAATAAACTAAAGCACCAGCCTAGATTGTACTAAAGAGTCTGTTGAATTGAGTACATAGTATCTTGGAGATCTGTTCGGCAGTGTTCCATGCGAGGGTACATACTAATTGCAGCAATGTAAATTAATAATTATTCACGTTTCATCGTTGTTTCTGGAACAAAAGCTACGACGAGGATGGGATTCGAACCCACGCGTGCAGAGCACATTGGATTAGCAGTCCAACGCCTTAACCACTCGGCCACCTCGTCACGTGCGATGTTGCTACGGGGAGTTGGAACATATTGTGTTGTAACTGAGGTTGATGTGATTAAGAGCGCTAGGTCATCAGCGCCATGTAAAGTGAACCATTACAAATATCAAAGATAAAGGTTAATGTGAAAGAAAAGTATTTTGGGAAAAGCCACAAGTTTAAATGAAACTGTACAAACAGAATTAAACTAAATGTGCTAACAAATTTAAAGAGGGAGAAAGCTAAATAACTGCACGACTGAGCTCCTATTTTGAAGTTTATCAGTGGCAAATATTTAAAAGGTCTTCCGACTACTTGTTCATCGTCCGCCGAGACCTCTGCAAGACTGACCGACAGTTGCAAGAAGTTCCGTAGGTGTACCAGGCAAACACACTCTTGTTGTGTTTGTCACACTGCGGACAAAGAGGGGCAGGGACCCGCTTAAAAAGATAACCGTGAGTAAAAAGTGAAGTAAAATAAGCATTACCTGAATGGATATTGCTGGTTGAACATTCATTTTCGTTTCTATAGCATTTTATTCATAATAGAGGAAGAAACGAATAAATGCAATGTCGAGACTGCAACGGAAATGCAATTTTTTGAAAGCAATTGGGAAAGTATTGTTTGTGTATATGTGTGTCTGTACAGTCAACCCCGTTAATGCCGTAACAATAGCAGTATCCCTCCCTCGCTTGTATGTTTCCGTCACCTGTAGGTGCCCCCAGGGGCCTACTACGGTAGGTGCGGATTTGGTGCACCCAAGTCCCGAGCCATACTCTCGATTGGGTTTGACCTTCTAGCATATACCTCCCTGAGCATAATCTGAGGATAACTTAAACGAGAACCTGCTCCTCTTTGTGCTGTGTGCGACAACCTTTTGTCAGTCCGTCACGTGCTGCTAGTGTTCCTCTCCAGGGCATCTTCGAGATTCTCTGTAGCTGCCTGCCGGACTTGCACACGTCTTGGCGGACGACAAACAAGCGATGAAAAGAGTTTTAGAATATCGATCTTTTATACTCTTGACATCCTTATAACTTTGTTTTAATTCTGGCATTTGCCACTTTTTGTATCTTTAGGTATATATTTTCCTTTTTTCTAGAAATTGTATTTTTATTGAAGTTTATAATTGAATTTTATTGAAGTTTTTACCATGAATTGCTTTTTAAGAGCGCTAATGTCAATGTAGCTGAGTACCCTGTTGAGTGCGGTTGTTCTTTTATTTTGAAATTTAAATGAGTTAGGACAAGTGAAACTTGGATTTTATCGGGAGTCTCAATTGGCGCAAAGAGAGGACATGTAGGGTTTTAAGAAGGATTTCAGCATTCCAACTGTAGAGTTGTGGACACATCTAGATTCTAGAAGTAGTAGGAGATCCAATGAACGCGAGATCTTACTCTTACTCCTTCTCTTCCTCTTCCCTCCCTGTCTTGGTGGTTGTAATTTTGTTTCTAATCCCACAGCACCAAGTGCAAATTCTGATTCTGGTAAAGGGTAAAGGGTACAGGTATAGAGGGGGACACTTCGCTGATTATGGTAGGAGAGGTAACAACAGAGCCCGGCTACCTCAGTTGATAGAATATTAGCCTTTTTAGCTTAAGAGTTCAGGGTTCGAATCCGTCTCTGGGTGGTCATTGTTTTGTTTCCAAATCCACAGCATTAAGTGCAAATTCTGAGTTTCATAAGCAAGCCTATAAACTCAGCAGAGGTATCTCAGTCGGTAGAGTCTTAGGCTTTAGTCCAATGGTCCAGGGTTCGAATCCATGTCTGGGCGGTTGTTAATTTGGTTTCAAATCCACAGCACTAGCTGCAATGTCTGAATTTTCTTAGCGTTGTTAGTAGAACCCACAATTGGGCTAAATGTGTACAGTGATTGAGCAAAACAAACAGCCCGGGAAGGCCCCAGCCAATAACCTCTGGGTAACAAGAGAAATTTATTCTGCGAAAGTGTTAATACAGTCATTTTGTCAAGTGCATGGTTTGGGAAAAAAAAGACATCCGACGAGGATGGGACTCAAACCCACGCGTGCAGAGCACATTGGATTAGCAGTCCAACGCCTTAACCACTCGGCCACCTCGTCACTTGAAATAACTGGGCTAGAACTTAGTACATCTCGTATACCAAAGGTGGTTATATTAATTGCATGTTTTGAAGTTTATTAATGGTTTTTCATTTGCAGTTACGTACATCTAGTAATATGAAAACCTTCATAGAACATGAAAACCGTTACTGTATTATACAGAGCAAGTAAAACACTAGGTCTCCTTTTAGCCTAGGGTGGGAATACGTAGGTTATTGTTGTTGTTATCATCATCATTGTTATTATTATTATTATTATTATTATTATTATTATTATTATTATTATTATTATTATTATTATTATTATTATTATTATTATTATTATTATTATTATTATTATTATTATTATTATTATTATTATTATTATTATTATTATTATTATTATTATTATTATTATTATTATTATTATTATTATTATTATTATTATTATTATTATTATTATTATTATTATTATTATTATTATTATTATTATTATTATTATTATTATTATTATTATTATTATTATGATTATGATTATTATTATTATTATTATTATTATTATTATTATTATTATTATTATTACTATCATTATTATTACTATTATTATTGATGTTAATCAACAGAGACTTAGCTGACGCATATTTACCAGGGAACACCGCGTGGAGGTGTTCTCTTTGCGTTTTCCATTTTTTCTTTCTTCTCTTTTTATGTTTAAGGTTATTAGAAAGCAACATTTCCAGTGGAAAGAGCCATTTTAATATTTGTTGTCTATTTTTTATTTTTACCTTTAAAGTGTATTAGATATCAAATTTCCAGTTGAAATAGTCACTTTCATATTTGTTGTCAAGGATATATATTTTTTTTCAGTAGGACCGGTCAAGCTGATTGATGGGATTCCAGCGCTCGCTTTGTAGCGTTAGTCATTTGATTCTGAACTTTGTTTGCTGCAACATCGGAACACACACATGTAGCTGTTGTTAGTCGAAAGCAGTTTATCTTCTTGTAATTTGCACAGTGCCAATGAGTGACGTTTCCTTAATTTGTATAGCTTTGTATATATTTATATCCATTACAGATCAACAGTAGCTTAGCCTTGCTAGTTTCGTGAACTCCATAACATCAGACGTGAAAACAACTTAACAATTTGATCCATGCAAGAGCGACCTAAGGAAAATCCCAACTTCCCGCATACCCAGCATCTCAGATAGCTCAGTCGGTAGGGCATTAGGCTACTTAGTCTAAAGATCCAGTGTTCGAATCCCTGTATCGTTATAAGGAATGGTGTAGTCTATTAGTACTTTGCTTAGTTTTTAAGTCCATAGCGGTCAAATTGTTTACCCTTTTACATTCTCTGCTGCGAAGAGTAAATAGAGAAAATGTATTCCTCCAAAAATTCGATGTCGAGATTTCAACGGAAATATGTTTCGAAGCCCTCTGAATCCAAAAAAAGCATTTTTAGAAAAAAGTCCGCCGCTGTGTGTGTGTGTGTGTGTGTGTGTGTGTGTGTGTGTGTGCGTGCGTGTGTGTGTGTGTCAGTGTGTGGGCAACATAACTCATAAACGAAAAGTCAGTTAAAAACCAAAGTTGGTATTTAAGTTTAATGTCTTTTAAGGATCCACCATTACCTACCCTTTACATGAAAATTTTTCAAAACTTTACAGTGAGATCTTGAGATATATCACGCAGTTCTGTTTACTTTTGATGATTTTTGCATAACTGGTACACCGTAAGACATAGGTCGAATTTTACTACACATATATGTAGAGCTTCCTAAAACACACAAGTTATGTCCATTTTTTAGACAAACATTTCGGCTAAATTCCGCTTTATTTGTGTGAGTATTGCAATACTTATACTTTTCTCAAACGGAAATAAAAATTTCAAATCCTTAAAATTGTGACCAGCTTTAAAAGATTTCAGTATCTCTAAAAGTCCACTGTATTCCCATATTCACCTTTCATCTACAACGAAATTAATAATAACGTAGTTTGTGCAAATATTTAAGATAGAGGAATAAGAGTTTGTAAGAATAGTACAAAACCAGAACAAGTCTTGTGAGTAGTCATATTTTTTTGCTTCTAAATCCACAGCATTAAATGAAAAGAGTGAATCTTGTGAACAATCCAAGCAGCCGAGCCCAGATAGCTCAGTCTGTAGAGCATTAGGTTTTTAACCTAAGGGGCCAGGGTTCGAATCTCTGTCTGGGCGATTGTAATTTTATTTCTAATCCGACAGTACCAACCGCAAATTTTGAAACTTGTAAGCAAAACTATCAACAGAGCCCAGATAGCTCAGTGGTAGAGCATTAGGCTTTTTAACCTGAAGGTACAGGGTTTGAATTCCTGTCTGGGCGATTGTAATTTTATTTCTGATCCCACAGCACCAACCGCAAATTCTGAATCTCATAAGCAAAGCTAACAACAAAGCCCAGAGAGCTAAGACGGTAGAGCATTAGGCTTTTAACCTAAGGGTCCAGGGTTCGAATCCCTGTCTGGGCGACTGTAATTTTATTTCTAATCCCACAGCACCAGCCGCAAATTCTGAATCTTGTAAGCAGAACTGTCAACCGAGCCCAGATAGCTCAGTCGGTAGAGCATTAGGCTTTTAACCTAAGGGTCCAGGGTTCGAATCCCTGTCTGGGCGACTGTAATTTTATTTCTAATCCCACAGCACCAGCCGCAAATTCTGAATCTTGTAAGCAGAACTATCAACCGAGCCCAGATAGCTCAGTCGGTAGAGCATTAGGCTTTTAACCTAAGGGTCCAGGGTTCGAATCCCTGTCTGGGCGACTGTAATTTTATTTCTAATCCCACAGCACCAGCCGCAAATTCTGAATCTTGTAAGCAGAACTATCAACCGAGCCCAGATAGCTCAGTCGGTAGAGCATTAGGCTTTTAACCTAAGGGTCCAGGGTTCGAATCCCTGTCTGGGCGACTGTAATTTTATTTCTAATCCCACAGCACCAGCCGCAAATTCTGAATCTTGTAAGCAGAACTATCAACCGAGCCCAGATAGCTCAGTCGGTAGAGCATTAGGCTTTTAACCTAAGGGTCAAGGGTTCGAATCCCTGTCTGGGCGACTGTAATTTTATTTCTAATCCCACAGCACCAGCCGTAAATTCTGAATCTTGTAAGCAGAACTATCAACCGAGCCCAGATAGCTCAGTCGGTAGAGCATTAGGCTTTTAACCTAAGGGTCCAGGGTTCGAATCCCTGTCTGGGCGACTGTAATTTTATTTCTAATCCCACAGCACCAGCCGCAAATTCTGAATCTTGTAAGCAGAACTATCAACCGAGCCCAGATAGCTCAGTCGGTAGAGCATTAGGCTTTTAACCTAAGGGTCCAGGGTTCGAATCCCTGTCTGGGCGACTGTAATTTTATTTCTAACCCCACAGCACCAGCCGCAAATTCTGAAACTTGTAAACAAAGTGATCAATAGAGCCCAGATAGCTCAGTCGGTAGAGCAATAGGTTTTTTAACCTAAGGGTCCAGGATTCGAATCCCTGTCTGCGCGATTGTAATTTTATTTCTAATCCTACAGCACCAACCGCAAATTGTGAATGTCGAAAGAATAGCTCTCAACAGGGTGCAGATAGCTCAGTCGGCAGAGCATTAGGCTTTTAGCTTCAGGGTCCAGGGCTCGAATCTCTTTCTGGGCGTTTGTAATTCTGTTTTTTAATCCCACAGCACCAATTGGATCAGATAAATTCTGGATCTTGTAAGCACACCTGTGAAGAAAATCCAGTTAGTTCAGTAGGTACACATTATAGTTTTTATTCTAATGATGGGGATTCGAATCCGTGTCTGGGCGGTTGCACGTTTGATTCTAAATACACAGAACGAAGTGCAAATTCTCAATCTGGTAAGCACGCCTGTTTAACAGTACCTAGGTTTTAGGCTTTTAACCCAATAATGTAGGGTTCGAATCCCTGTCTATAAGGTTGTTGTTTTATTTCTAAATCCACAGCACAAGAGGAAAGCCTGAATGACGTAAATAGTCCTGTTATTGAGGCCAGATAGCTTAAGGGGCCGGAGCTCGAATGCTTAGGGTAATTTGTCTGGGTAAGGTTTTTATCCGACTTTTTCTCTTATCCTGAGAATACGAATGTTGTGTAACTTAACGTTGTATGGACCTCGGGCTCACTTGAGCTTCATTTCAGTCACCCAACGTCCGATATGACAGTACGTTGAGGGATTTAAAAAAAAAAAAAACCTGGTCGCTTGTGGTGTTTTGGCTGGGATTTAGTGTATACCATTATATCAGCTGCATATTTTAACCCGATTGATAGTTTTTCATTTAGAGTTACGTGCATCATTTAATATGCAAACCTTCATTGCAAATGAAAGCCCGCACTGAATTAAACAGAGCAAGTGAAACACTGTATCTTGTTCCTGTTCTTCTTCTTCCTCTTATTTTTTAACCTAAGGGCTCAGGGTTAAAATATATCTCTGGTAATTGAGTTTTGCTTGAATGTCCAGAGATGTAGATTTAGCAACTGAAATGTATTTGTTTTCATTAACTTATGTCTAACATTACATACAGCTCAGTCGGCGTTTTCGAGTATTCGTGCTTTTGCCTTGTTTGTAAATAAAGAACATACTGCTGGCAGTAGGTTTGTTTACCACAAGTGAAGTTTTTAGTTATTATCAGGAATGTCTCTAATAGAGCCATGAGAGCTCCTTCGATAGGACATTAAAGACGTTTTTAGTCTATGGGTCCGAGGTTCGTATCCATATCGTGGTTGGCAGTTGCATACGTACCTTCCTCATACAGGAAAGACAGCGGATTGTTCAACCTAAAGTAACATTTAACTAAATTAATTTTCATATACGAAGGTTAGAAATTAACATTTAAACCGTTTTGATGGACTAGAAATGTGCATTCTTTGAGTTAATTGCTGGAACACTTGGTGCATAAATAACGTTTAAATATTTCACAGAATTTGTAATTAAGAAATATCATACTTATTTGCTATAACTTTTCTATCTGAAAGACGACAAATGCTTGCTTTGCTTTGCTTTCTATTGAGCAAAATTAATCACTTTTATTGTTTTTTAGCCTTCAGTCTTTCGTTAAAAGCTAAAATTACTAGCCGGCCTCGCCAGGGAAATTAATATTATGATCACCGAGTTCAGTTTTGAACTCTATGGAGCAGAGGATATCAATAAAACTGTAGATTTCGAAATAGATATTGATATCTAAAATTTTTGGGGGGAAACAAAACGTATGACGAGGATGGGATTTGAACCCACGCGTGCGGAGCACATTGGAGTAGCAGTCCAACGCCTTAACCACTCGGCCACCTCGTCACACGACACTGTGTGTCAGGAAAAAGAACGTTTTATGTAATAAACTGATAACGGAAGATAAATAGGTATTAGGGAAATGGCTGCTGTTTTTCTTCAATTGTTTTCGTTCTCCTTGCTTATAGTACAAATAAATTCTGAATCTCGTAATGAGCATGGTCAACACAAGGTAGCTTCTCGGTAGAGCAATGGGCTTTTAATCTTAGGGTCCAGGTTTCGAATCCTTGTCTGGGCGGTTGTTGGTTTAGTTTCCTAATCAACAGCACCAACTCGAGCGTCTCCATTTCATGAGTAGTTTAATCAGCTAGGCCAGATAGCCCAGCCACTAGAGCGTTATGCTTTTAACCTAAGGGTCCAGGGTTCGAATACCTGTCTGGGCGGCTATAATTTTGTTTTTAATTATTTCTAATCCAGACCACCAGGTGGACATTATCAATCTCGTACGCGAGTCTATGGAGCCCAGATAGCTCAGGTGGTAGAGCATTAGACTTATTAACCTAGGGGTGCAGTGTTCGAACCCCTGTCTGGGCGGCTATAATTTTATTTCTAATCCAGAGCATCAGGTGGACATTATGAATCTCGCAAGCAGAAGTGTAAACATAGCCCAGATAGCTCAGTTGGAAGAGCATTACTTTTTTTTTAACTTAAGGGTCCAGGGTTCGAATCCCTGTCTGGGCTATTGTAACTTTATTTCTAACCCCACAGCACCAGCCGCAAATTCTGAATCTTGTAAGCAACACCATCAACACAGCCCAGATAGCTCAGTCGGTAGAGCATTAGGCTTTTAATCTAAGGGTCCAGGGTTCGAATCCCTGCCTGGGCGATTGTAATTTTATTTCTAATCCCATAGCAACAACGGCAAATTCTGAATCTCGTAAGCAGATATATCAAGAGAGCCCAGATAGCTCAGTCGGTAGAGCATTAGGCTTTTAACCTAAGGGTCCAGGGTCGAATCCCTGTCTGGGCGATTGTAATTTTATTTCTAATCCCACAGCAACAACCGCAAATTCTGAATCTCGTAAGGAAAGCTCTAAACACAGCCCAGATAGCTCAGTCGGTAGAGCATTAGGCTTTTAACCTAAGGGTCCAGGGTTCGAATCCCTGTCTGGCGATTATAATTTTATTTCTAATTGCACAGCAACAACCGCAAATTCTGAATCTCGTAAGCAAATACGTCAAGAGAGCCCAGATAACTCAGTCGGTAGAGCATTAGACTTTTAATCTAAGGGTCCAGTGTTCGAATCCATGTCTGGGCGTTTCTAATTTTATTTCTAATCCCACAGCACCAAAGGAAATTGTGAATCACGTAAGCAAATCTATCAACAGAGCCCAGATAGCTCAGTCGGTAGAGCATTAGGCTTTTAACCTAAGGGTCCAGGGTCGAATCCCTGTCTGGGCGATTGTAATTTTATTTCTAATCCCACAGCAACAACCGCAAATTCTGAATCCGTAAGGAAAGCTCTAAACACAGCCCAGATAGCTCAGTCGGTAGAGCATTAGGCTTTTAACCTAAGGGTCCAGGGTTCGAATCCCTGTCTGGGCGTTTCTAATTTTATTTCTAATCCCACAGCACCAACAGCAAATTCTGAATCTCGTAAGCAAAGCTATAAACACAGCCCTGATAGCTCAGTCGGTAGAGCATTAGGCGTTTAACCTAAGGGTCCAGGGTTCGAATCCCTGTCTGGGCGATTGTAATTTTGTTTCTAAATACACAGCACGAAGTGCAAATTCTGAGTCTCGTAAGCACACCTTTTTATCAGCAACCAGATAGGATTACATTAGGCTTTTAAGCTAATGATGTGGGGTTCGAATCCCTGTCTAGATAGTTTTATTTCTAAATCCACAGCACAAGGGCAAAGACTGATTGACGTAAACAGTCCTGTTATTGAGGCCAGATAGCCAGTTGGTGGAGCATTAGGCTGTTTAACCTAAGGGTCCGGAGTTCGAATGCTTAGGGTAAGTTATCTGGGTAAGGTTTTTTCGAGGTTTTCCCTTATCCTGAGAATACGAATGTCAGCTAACTTAAAGCTCTATGGACCTCGGGCTCATTTGAGCATCATTTCACGCATTTCACTCACCCACCGTTCGATATGACATTACGTTGGAGGACTTTAAAAGAAAGAAGCAATAAAAAAAAAAGAAGTCTAACGGTCAGTTGCTCGCTTGAAGTGCTTTGGCTGGGATTTAGTGTATACCATTATATTAACAGTATCTTTTAACCTGATTCATAGTTTCTCATTTAGAGTTACGTACTTCATTTAATATGCAAACCTTCATTGCAAATGAAAGCCCGTACTGAATTAAACAGAGCAAGTGAAACACTGTGTCTTGTTCCTGTGCTTCTTCTTCCTCTTTTTTTTTAACCCAAGGGCTCAGGGTTAAAATATCTCTCTGGTAATTGAGTTTTGCTTGAATGTCCAGAGATGTAGATTTAGCAACTGAAATGTATTTGTTTTCAGGAACTTATGTCTAACATTACATACAGCTCAGTCGGCGTTTTCGAGTATCTGTGGTTTTTGCCTTGTTGCTAAATAAGAGCATACTGCTGGCAGTAGGTTTGTTTACCGCAAGTGAAGTTTTTAGTTGTTATCAGGAATGTCTCTAATAGAGCCATGAGAGCTCCTTCGGTAGGACATTAAAGAGGTTTTTAGTCCATGGGTCCCAGGTTCGTATCCATATCGTGGTTGGCAGTTGCATACGTACCTTCCTCATACACGAAAGACAGCAGATTGTTCAACCTAACTTAACATTTAACCTGAAATTTTCATTTACGAAGGTTACAAATTAACATTTAAACCGTCTTTGTGGGCTAGAAATGTGCATTCTTTGAGTTAATTGCTGGAACACTTGGTGTATAAATATTTAAATATTTCACAGAATTTCTGATTAAGAAATAATATACTTATTTGCTATAACTTTTCTATCTGAAAGAAAAAGACAAATTCTGTGCTTTGTATTGAGCAAAATTAATCGCCTTTATTGTTTTTAAACCTTCAGCCTTTCCTTAAAGCCAAAATTACTAGCCGCCCTAGCCACTAAAATTAATATTATGATCACCGAGTTCAGTTTTGAACTCTATGGAGCAGAGGATATCAATAAAACTGTAGATTTCGAAATAGATATCGATAGGTAAAAATTTTTTTGGGGGAAACAAAACGAATGACGAGGATGGGATTTGAACCCATGCGTGCGGAGCACATTGGAGTAGCAGTCCAACGCCTTAACCACTCGGCCACCTCGTCACACGACACTGTGTGTCAGGAAAAATAACGTTTTATGTAATAATCTGATAACGGAAGGGAAATGACTGCTGCTTTTCTTCAATTGTTTTCGCTCTCCTTTCTTATAATACAGTTAAATTCTGAATCTCGTAATGAGCCTGGTCAACACAACGCAACTTCTCGGTAGAGCATTGGGCTTTTAACCTTGGGGTCCAGGTTTCGAATCCCTGTCTGGACTGCTATAATTTTATTTCTAATCCAGAGCACCAGGTGGACATTATGAATCTCGTAAGCAGAACTATAAATACAGCCTAGATAGCTCAGTTGGTAGAGCATTAGGCTTTTTAACTTAAGGGTGCAGGGTTCGAATCCCTGTCTGGGCTGCTATAATTTTATTTCTAATCCAGAGCACCAGGTGGACATTATGAATCTCGTAAGCAGAACTATAAATACAGCCTAGATAGCTCAGTTGGTAGAGCATTAGGCTTTTTAACTTAAGGGTGCAGGGTTCGAATCCCTGTCTGGGCTGCTATAATTTTATTTCTAATCCAGAGCACCAGGTGGACATTATGAATCTCGTAAGCAGAACTATAAATACAGCCCAGATAGCTCAGTCGGTAGAGCATTAGGCTTTTAACCCAAGGGTCCAGGGTTCGAATCCCTGTCTGGGCGGCTATTTTTTTGTTTCTAACCTACAGAACCACTTGATCGTATTTGAGTTACCCTAAGATCCAAATTAAAACTTACGGATCACTGATATCAGGAGAGCCCAGAAGGCTAAGTCGTTAGAGTAGTAAGCTTTTAACTCAAGGATTCTAAGGATGCTAAGTGTTTCGGAACACCCAGTATGAGTGTGTATGGGTTAGTGTATTCAAGATGAAATTACATTATACCTTAGGCACTAATTTGAAACATGCACGGTTATGTAAATAGTAGCTTTAGTATTAGCAAAAGCCAGAGAATGTTATAAGACTTTCTTCTGCTGTATACTTATACAAAATTGGAAATCTGCCTACTTTGTATTTTAAGCACTGTAACATATTCGTAAATATGTGTTCAAATAGTGACCCGTATGCACTTCTGAGCAACCATCCAGTGACAGTCAAGAGTCAAGTCATTTAATAATACAGGTAATACTATTATTGGTTTTTTTTTTTTTAAAAAAAAAAAGACCTGCATACCACTTAGCATTTAATTCTACTATACAGGCTGTTAACGAAATACACTGAAATATTTACAGAGGATAAGGACATGTATTAAACAAGCAATTTGAAACAGGGGCTTATGATATGTTCGTTCAAATTTCGAAGTTACAGCTATGGGTGTCTAAAGTACCAGAAAGCCACTGACTAGTATCAACCTTTGTGGGCGCAACACAGATATCCTCTGGGGCAATGATTACCTATGGCATAAGATCATCCCATATGGCACGTCTCGTTCACTTCTTTGTTTTTTTTTTCTTCTTCTTTTCTTCATTTTGAGTAGAGGATACTACTGCTGTTTTGATCTAGATTTTAAATTATGCATCAATCTATGCAGTTTTGTTTAAAGATGTCAGTACTATTGCTAGTGTAAATTGTCAAAGAAAGAGTAAAAGCATAAAAACATATAAGAACTTTACGTCATACATATTTCGATATTCTTGTTTATATGTGTATGCAAATGTGGACGTACATATGCTTTATGGAGCAATTGAAATACCATCTAGACCTCAGTGTTTGTCATGTTATTTTAACCTACATATGTTAGCACTTGTGCTTGATATTTTGTATTCTCAGCACGTGTTAACATAGATACACGTGTAATATGTACCACTTTGACACTCTACGTTCAGTGGATTTTCCGGTCAAAGCGAACTTACAGAGTGCTTTCTAATTTAATCTAATCTAACCTCTGAGTAATAAACTAAAGCACCAGCCTAGATTGTACTAAAGAGTCTGTTGAATTGAGTACATAGTATCTTGGAGATCTGTTCGGCAGTGTTCCATGCGAGGGTACATACTAATTGCAGCAATGTAAATTAATAATTATTCACGTTTCATCGTTGTTTCTGGAACAAAAGTTACGACGAGGATGGGATTCGAACCCACGCGTGCAGAGCACATTGGATTAGCAGTCCAACGCCTTAACCACTCGGCCACCTCGTCACGTGCGATGTTGCTACGGGGAGTTGGAACATATTGTGTTGTAACTGAGGTTGATGTGATTAAGAGCGCTAGGTCATCAGCGCCATGTAAACTGAACCATTACAAATATCAAAGATAAAGGCTAATGTGAAAGAAAAGTATTTTGGGAAAAGCCACAAGTTTAAATGAAACTATACAAACAGAATTAAACTAAATGTGCTAACAAATTTTAAAGAGGGAGAAAGCTAAATAACTGCACGACTGAGCTCCTATTTTGAAGTTTATCAGTGGTAAATATTTAAAAGGTCTTCCGACTACTTGTTCATCGTCCGCCGAGACCTCTGCAAGACTGACCGGCAGTTGCAAGAAGTTCCGAAGGTGTACCATGCAAACACACTCTTGTGTTTGTCACACTGCGGACAAAGAGGGGCAGGGACCCGCTTAAATAGATAGCCGTGCGTAAAAACTGAAGTAAAATAAGCATTACGTGAATGGATATTGCTGGTTGAACATTCATTTTCGTTTCTATAGCATTTTATTCATAATAGTTAGAGGAAGAAACGAATAAATGCAATGTCGAGACTGCAACGGAAATGCAATTTTTTGAAAGCAATTGGGAAAGTATTGTTTGTGTATATGTGTGTCTGTACAGTCAATCCCGTTAATGCCGTAACAATAGCACTATCCCTCCCTCGCTTGTATGTTTCCGTCACCTGTAGGTGCCCCCAGGGGCCTACTACGGTAGGTGCGGATTTGGTGCACCCAAGTCCCGAGCCATACTCTCGATTGGGTTTGACCTTCTAGCTTATACCTCCCTGAGCATAATCTGAGGATAACTTAAATGAGAACCTGCTCCTCTTTGTGCTGTGTGCGACAACCTTTTGTCAGTCTGTCACGTGCTGCTAGTGTTCCTCTCCAGCGCATCTTCAAGACTCTCTGCAGCTGCCTGCCAGACTTGCACACGTCTTGGCGGACGACAAACAAGCGATGAAAAGAGTTTTAGAATATCGATCTTTTATACTCTTGACATCCTTATAACTTTGTTTTAATTCTGGCATTTGCCACTGTTTTGTATCTTTAGGTATACATTTTCGTTTCTTCTAGAAATTGTCTTTTTATTGAAGTTTATAACTGAAGTTTATTGAAGTTTTTACCATGAATTGCTTTTTAAGAGCGCTAATGTCAATGTAGCTGAGTACCCTGTTGAGTGCGGTTGTTCTTTTATTTTGAAATTTAAATGAGTTAGGACAAGTGAAACTTGGATTTTATCGGGAGTCTCAATTGGCGCAAAGAGAGGACATGTAGGGTTTTAAGAAGGATTTCAGCACTCCAGCTGTAGAGTTGTGGACACATCTAGATTCTAGAAGTAGTAGGAGATCCAATGAACGCGAGATCTTACTCTTACTCCTTCTCTTCCTCTTCCCTCCCTGTCTGGGTGTTTGTAATTTTGTTTCTAATCCCACAGCACAAAGTGCAAATTCTGATTCTGGTGGAAGATAAAGGGTACAGGTATAGAGGGGGACAATTCGCTGATTCTGGTAGGAGAGGTAACAAGAGAGCCCGGCTACCTCAGTTGATAGAACATTAGCCTTTTTAGCTTAAGAGTTCAGGGTTCGAATCCCTCTCTGGGCGGTCATTGTTTTGTTTCCAAATCCACAGCATTTAGTGCAAATTCTGAATTTCATAAGCAAGCCTATAAACTCAGCAAAGGTATCTCAGTCGGTAGAGTCTTAGGCTTTAGCCCAATGGTCCAGGGTTCGAATCCATGTCTGGGTGGTTGTTAATTTGGTTTCAAATCCACAGCACTAGCTGCAATGTCTGAATTTTGTTAGCAGTGTTGTAAGTAGAACCCACTGTTGGGCTAAATGTGTACAGTGATTGAGCAAAACAAACAGCCCGGGAAGGCCCCAGCCAATAACCTCTGGGTAACAAGAGAAATTTATTCTGCGAAAGTGTTAATACAGTCATTTTGTCAAGTGCATGGTTTGGGAAAAAAAGACATCCGACGAGGATGGGACTCAAACCCACGCGTGCAGAGCACATTGGATTAGCAGTCCAACGCCTTAACCACTCGGCCACCTCGTCACTTGAAATAACTGGGCTAGAACTTAGTACATCTCGTATACCAAAGGTGGTTATATTAATTGCATGTTTTGAAGTTTATTAATGGTTTTTCATTTGCAGTTACGTACATCTAGTAATATGAAAACCTTCATAGAACATGAGAACCGTTACTGTATTATACAGAGCAAGTAAAACACTAGGTCTCCTTTTAGCCTAGGGTGGGAATACGTAGGTTATTGTTGTTGTTATCATCATTGCTTCTCCATGTCATTAAGACTCTTTGATTTTCAAGGAGGTTGCCATAGAGACAGTTTGAGTTGTTAAAGATGAAGAGACAGAAACTGGTATTGTGTGAGAGTTTGGAAAGATTAAGAGAGAGAAACGAGTAGTGTGGCTGTACTAGTATGGTGTGAGAAAATAAAAAGATTTGCTAAATTTGTTACATTTAAATTTGTTACATTTGGTGTCAGAAGTGGGATGGAGGGATATTCGGAAACCAGGATGATGGCAATGATGAAAGAATTATTTGCCAAAATGGAAACGAGAAACGACAACCTCGCTGCCGAGCTGAAAAAGATAAAGACGGAGCTATCGGCGAAAATTGACGAGCAACTGGCTGGCGTGACGGAAGGCGTGGAAGAACTCGGCGAAAAGGTGGAAGACCTCTGCCAGCATTTGGACGTCGTGGAGGACGACGGGGAACGTCTTGGCGCCCTGGTAGTAAGAGTTGACGAGAGCGTCAAAGTACTGGATGCCAGGGGCAGACGGAATAGCGCGGAGCCGGGGAGGGAGCACCTAGTGGCCGAGGCGACAGTTGCGCCCGTTTCGGACGATCAGCAGGGAAGCGCACAAGCAAACGAGCAACACGCGAGAACCGACTTGGCGTGTGACATGGGGGGACCGTCGGGGCCATCCAATCACCTGACGCATAGTGCCGTGAACGGAAGAATGGTGGACATCATCGTGGACGGCAGGATACAGGAGAGGCCGTGCCGAGCACGAGTGAACACGAGTGCAGCGGTGGACGCGACTCGCGCGGATGTGGTGGGGTTTGTTGCCGGACCCATCGGAAGCAGGGTGGCTGCGAAGGTGCGCCAGAGAGGTCGGCGGACATGGTACCCAGTGAGCCGTTTCAAAGTGCGCAGGATGGCCCGTCAACACACCAGGAAGAAGGGCAACTGGACGAGGGACCGTCAAGACCGGCGGTACTGTTGCAGAATTTCGAAGCAGGATGGCATACATCGTCCTACCTGGACCAAGGGACACTATCCAACAGCGATACCTAGGATCGTGCCCCCTGGAGAGCGAGGTCCTACTGGCCCTCAAGGTTTACAAGGATTCCCTGGCCCTCAGGGTCTGGTAGGCTTGCCTGGAATGAAGGGTGAACGTGGATTCCCAGGAATGAAAGGTGAACAGGGCAATCCAGGACCTCCAGGACAAGCTGGTGCACCAAGACCTGAAGGACCTAAGGGTGACTCAGGCTCTCAAGGACAACATGGAGCTCCAGGACAACCTGGTCCACAGGGCCCTCCAGGAGACAGAGGACTTCCAGGATTACCCGGCCCAACAGGACCTGCTGGCCTCAGAGGTCAGAGAGGTGCACAAGGTGAGACAGGTCCACCAGGGAAGCCAGGCAGTGAAGGACCTCCAGGACCACAAGGTATTGCAGGACCTCTAAGACCACCGGGACCAATTGGAGAACAGGGACCAGAGGGAGCACCAGGTAAAGCAGGAACACCTGGTATTGCAGGAAGACCGGGAGATAAGGGACCTGTAGGACCTTCAGGACCTCCGGGAACTCCAGGGGCACCAGGTCTTCCAGGGCCACCTGGTCCAAATGGACCTCCAGGACCAGCAGGAGAACGGGGTCTTCGAGGAGAAACTGGACCACAGGGTGTAGAAGGGCCACAGGGAGCTAGAGGAAAGCCAGGACCTCCAGGGCCAGAGGGAGGTAAGGGTGATAGAGGAGAAGAAGGTCCAAAGGGTGCAAAAGGACACCGTGGTCTCATTGGTCTACAAGGGTTACCTGGACCTCAGGGACCTCCAGGAGACAAAGGCATGACTGGACCTCCAGGATTGTCGGGAAAAGATGGTGAACCTGGAACTAAAGGTATGCCTGGAAGAGATGGAAACCCAGGACCTCAAGGTATACCAGGACCACCAGGCCCTCGTGGACCACCAGGAGAAGAGGTTCGATGGGTTAATCCACCGGGGCGCAAGGGAGATGCCGCAGTGATAGTGCTGGTCGGGACGACCAGCTCTGAGGAGGGAGCAGTGTGACATGGCTTCTCCATGTCATTAAGACTCTTTGATTTTCAAGGAGGTTGCCATAGAGACAGTTTGAGTTGTTAAAGATGAAGAGACAGAAACTGGTATTGTGTGAGAGTTTGGAAAGATTAAGAGAGAGAAACGAGTAGTGTGGCTGTACTAGTATGGTGTGAGAAAATAAAAAGATTTGCTAAATTTGTTACATTTTAAATTTGTTACATTATTATTATTATTATTATTATTATTATTATTATTATTATTATTATTATTATTATTATTATTATTATTATTATTATTATTATTATTATTATTATTATTATTATTATTATTATTATTATTATTATTATTATTATTATTATTATTATTATTATTAATTATTATTATTATTATTATTATTATTATTATTATTATTATTACTATCATTATTATTACTATTATTATTGATGTTAATCAACAGAGACTTAGCTGACGCATATTTACCAGGGAACACCGCGTGGAGGTGTTCTCTTTGCGTTTTCCATTTTTTCTTTCTTCTCTTTTTATGTTTAAGGTTATTAGAAAGCAACATTTCCAGTGGAAAGAGCCATTTTAATATTTGTTGTCTATTTTTTATTTTTACCTTTAAAGTGTATTAGATATCAAATTTCCAGTTGAAATAGTCACTTTCATATTTGTTGTCAAGGATATATATTTTTTTTCAGTAGGACCGGTCAAGCTGATTGATGGGATTCCAGCGCTCGCTTTGTAGCGTTAGTCATTTGATTCTGAACTTTGTTTGCTGCAACATCGGAACACACACATGTAGCTGTTGTTAGTCGAAAGCAGTTTATCTTCTTGTAATTTGCACAGTGCCAATGAGTGACGTTTCCTTAATTTGTATAGCTTTGTATATATTTATATCCATTACAGATCAACAGTGGCTTAGCCTTGCTAGTTTCGTGAACTCCATAACATCAGACGTGAAAACAACTTAACAATTTGATCCATGCAAGGGCGACCTAAGGAAAACCCCAACTTCCCGTATACTCAGCACATCTCAGATAGCTCAGTCGGTAGGGCATTAGGCTACTTAGTCTAAAGATCCAGTGTTCGAATCCCTGTCTCGTTATAAGGAACGGTGTAGTCTATTAGTACTTTGCTTAGTTTTTAAGTCCATAGCGGTCAAATTGTTTACCCTTTTACATTCTCTGCTGCGAAGAGTAAATAGAGAAAATGTATTCCTCCAAAAATTCGATGTCGAGATTTCAACGGAAATATGTTTCGAAGCCCTCTGAATCCAAAAAAAGCATTTTTAGAAAAAAGTCCGCCGGTGTGTGTGTGTGTGTATGTGCGTGCGTGCTTGCGTGTGTGTGTGTATGTGTGTGTGTGTGTCAGTGTGTGGGCAACATAACTCATAAACGAAAAGTCAGTTAAAAACCAAAGTTGGTATTTAAGTTTAATGTCTTTTAAGGATCCACCATTACCTACCCTTTACATGAAAATTTTTCGAAACTTTACATTGAGATTTTGAGATATATCATGCAGTTCTGTTTACTTTTGATGACTTTTGCATGACTGGTACACCGTAAGACATAGGTCGAATTTTACTATACAAATATGTAGAGCTTCCTAAAACACACAAGATATGTCCATTTTTTTAGAGAAACATTTCGGCTATATTCCCCTTTATTTGTGTGAGTATTGCAATACTTATACCTTTCTCAAACGGAAATAAAAATTTCAAATCCTTAAAATTGTGACCAGCTTTAAAAGATTTCAGTATCTCTAAAAGTCCACCGTATTCCCATATTCACCTTGCAACTACAACGAAATTAATAATAAGGTAGCTTCTGCAAATATTTAAGATAGAGGAATAAGAGTTTGTAAGAATAGTACAAAAGTAGAACAAGTCTTGTGAGTAGTCACATTTTTTTGTTTCTAAATCCACAGCACTAAATGAAAAGTGTGAATCTTGTGAACAATCCAAGCAGCCGAGCCCAGATATCTCAGTCTGTAGAGCATCAGGCTTTTTAACCTAAGGGTCCAGGGTTCGAATCCCTGTCTGGGCGATTGTAATTTTATTTCTAACCCCACAGCACCAGCGGCAAATTCTGAATCTTGTAAGCAAAACTATCAACAGAGCCCAGATAGCTCAGTCGGTAGAGCATTAGGCTTTTTAACCTGTTGGTCCAGGGTTCGAATCACTGTCTGGGCGATTGTAATTTTATTTCTAATCCCACAACATCCACAAATTCTGAATCTTGCAAGCAAAACTATCAACAGAGCCCAGATAGCTCAGTCGGTAGAGCATTAGGCTTTTAACCTAAGGGTCCAGGGTTCGAATCCCTGTATGGGCGACTGTAATTTTATTTCTAACCCCACAGCACCAGCGGAAAATTCTGAATCTTGTAAGCAAAACTATCAACAGAGCCCAGATAGCTCAGTCGGTAGAGCATTAGGCTTTTTAACCTGTTGGTCCAGGGTTCGAATCGCTGTCTAGGCGATTGTAATTTTATTTCTAATCCCACAACAACAGCCGCAAATTCTAAATCTTGTAAGCAAAACTATCAACAGAGCCCAGATAGCTCAGTCGGTAGAGCATTAGGCTTTTAACCTAAGGGTCAAGGGTTCGAATCCCTGTCTGGGCGGTTGTTGGTCTTGTTTCATAATCCACAGCACCAACTCGGAAGTCTCGATTTCATGAGTAGTTTAATCAGCTAGGCCAGATAGCTTAGTCGCTAGAGCGTTATGCTTTTTAACCTAAGGGTCCAGGGTTCGAATCCCTGTCTGGGCGGCTATTATTTTATTTCTAATCCAGAGCATCAGGTGGACATTATGAATCTCGCAAGCAGAAGTGTAAACTAAGCACATATAGCTCAGTTGGTAGAGCATTACCTTTTTTTTTTTTTAACTTAAGGGTCCAGGGTTCGAATCCCTGTCTGGGCGATGGTAATTTTATTTCTAATCCTACAGCACCAAACGCAAACTGTGAATCTCTTAAGCAAAGCTATAAACAGAGCAAGGATAGCTCAGTTGGTAGACCATTAGGCTTTGAATCTAAGGGTCCAGGGTTTGAATCCCTGTCTGAGCGATTATAATTTTATTTCTAATCCTACAGCACCAACCGCAACTTGTGAATCTCGTTAGCAAAGTTGTCAGTAGAGCCCAGATAGCTCACTCGGTACGGAATTAAGCTTTTAACCTAAGAGTCCAGGGTTCAATTCCCTGTATGGGCGTTTGTAATTTTATTTCTAATCCTACAGCACCAACCGCAACTTGTGAATCTCGTAAGAAAAGCTCTCAACAAGGCCCAGATAGCTCAATCGGTAGAGCATTATGCTTTTTAGCTTAAGGGTCCAGGGTTCGAATGCCTGTCTGAGCGTTTGTAATTCTGTTTTTTAATCCCACAGCACCAAGCATAAATTCTGGATCTCGTAAGCACACCTGTAAACAGAATCCAATTAGCTCAGTAGGTAAACATTATATTTCTTATTCTCCTGGCGGGTATTCGAATCCGTGTCTGGGTGGTTGTGCTTTTGTTTCTAAATACACAGCACGAAGTGCAAATTCTGAATCTGGTAAGCACACCTTTTTAAGAGCACCCAGATAGCATTGCATTAAGCTTTTAACCTAATGATGTAGGGTGCGAATCCCTGTCTAGATGGCTGTTGTTTTGTTTCTAAGTCCACAGCACAAGGGCAAAGACTGTCCTAAACAGTACTGTTATTGAGGCTAGATAGCCAGTTGGTGGAGCATTAGGCTATTTAACGTAAGGGTCCGGAGTTCGAATGCTTAGGGTAAGTTATCTAGGTAATGTTTTTTCCGAGGTTTTCCCTTATCCTGAGGATACGAATGTTGGGTAACTTAAAGCTCTATGGACCTCGGGGTCATTTGACCATCATTTGACGCATTTCATTCCCCCACCGTCAGATATGACATTACGTTGGAGGACTTTAAAAGAAAGAAACAAAAAGAGACCTCTAACGGCCACCTGGTCGCTTGAAGTGCTTTGGTTGGGACTTAGTGTATACCATTATATCAGCTGCATATTTTAACCTGATTGATAGTTTTTCATTTAGAGTTACGTACATCATTTAATGTAGAATCCTTCATTGCACATGAAAGCCCTTACTGGATTAAACAGAGCAAGTGAAGCACAGTGTCTTGTTCCTGTTCTTATTCTTTTTCTTTCTCGTCTTCTTCTTCTTTTTTTTAACCTAGGGGCTCAGGGTTAAAATATCTTTGTGGTAATTGTTCTTTGCTTGAATGTCCAGAGATGTAGATATAGCAACTGAAATGGATTCCTGGGTTCGAATCCATGTCTGGGCGGCTATAATTTTATTTCTAATCCAGAGCACCAGGTGAACATTATGAATCTCGTAAGCACATCTGTAAACAGAGCCCAGATAGCTCAGTGGTAGAGCATTAGGCTTTTAACCTAAGGGTCCAGGGTTCGTATCCCTGTCTGGGCGGATATAATTTTATTTCTAATCCAGAGCACCAGGTGAACATTATGAATCTCGTAAGCACATCTATAAACAGGGCCCAGATAGCTCAGTGGTAGAGCATTAGGCTTTTAACCTAAGGGTCCAGGGTTCGAATCCCTGTCTGGGCGGCTGTAATTTTATTTCTAATCCAGAGCACCAGCTGGACATTATGAATCTCGTAAGCACATCTATAAACAAAGCCCAGATAGCTCAGCGGTAGAGCATTAGGCTTTTAATCTAAGGGTTCAGGGTTCGAATCCCTGTCTGGCTATAATTTTATTTCTAATTCAGAGCACCAGCTGGACATTGTGAATCTCGTAAGCAGACCTGTAAACATAGCCCAGATAGCTCAGTCGGTAGAATATTAGGCTTTTTAACTTAGGGGTCCAGGATTCGAATCCTTGTCTCAGTGATTTCTTTACTTAAAAATCCACTGTAGTTAGGGCATATGGAACTTTTATATTTTATCTGGAACTGACTCCAGAGATTGCAATTTGCCCAAAGAGAGAATCATTAGATGTTCAACAAGTGTACCAGCGTTGGAGGCCCTGGTATATTTGTGAGACTTTTGCTGATAAGAGCAATGCACAAACCTCTTGAAATGTGTTCATTTGTGTTAAGAGTGGAATGTAATAGGAAGTAAATTCATACTTAAATGCATTTCTACTTAGAAATAAACATGTCCACTAGACAGTTCCTGCCCAACTGGGCTAAATGCATACAGTGTTTGGGGAAAATAATCGGCTCGATAACTCAAGGCTTTAAAACCTGGGTAATAAAGATACACGCCATCGAATTGCGCCACGGAGTTTACTAAAACATGGTTCAAATATGTCTATCACGTGATGTACTTAAGTGCCCGTAGAACTAAACTACTTAATATCTTTGAGGTTTACTCCACAGCGGTGTTAATAAAACAATTTTGTTAGCCCCATGATTTCTGAGACAAAAGTTACGACGAGGATGGGATTCGAACCCACGCATGCAGAGCACATTGGATTAGCAGTCCAACGCCTTAACCACTCGGCCACCTCGTCACTTGAAGTAGTATGAGTGGAATTTGGTACATATAGCAAATAATGGTATATTTTGTGGTTCCTTAATAGTTTTTCATTTAGTTATGTACATAAGTAATATGATAAACTTCATGTGACCTGAAAAACCCGAATTACACAGAGCTCTCTGTTATTGTGCTTTGTTTCAATGCTCACAGATATAGATTTAGTTGAAGTAAGTGAACTGTTGAGGGTTTTTAAAATGTTTAAAGTGTATTTATTTATTCAGCAATGCATTACAAAGATATCAGTTGGCGTTTTCACCTTTAGTGTCAGGGTTTGAGTCTGTTGTTGTGTTTGTTTCTAAATAAACTTCATAAACTCATAAATGTTTAATAGGTACATTTTCGTTAAATTCACTAAATGTACTTAAATGTAAACAACTATCCATGGCAACACATCACCGTAAGATATGATGAATCGTAGCTTTCTATGAATGAGTACGTTAATAAAGTTCCCGGGTTGAACATAGAAATACATTGAACGTAGACATTCATTAATAAATATTAATAACGCGAAAACGAAGCATTTTGGGACATAGGTTTATATGGGCTGTTTTTCTTGTTTCTGTGCAAGGAATCCATCCTCAAACTTTGTAACATTCTGAAATAACATTTGGTTTACTGTTACTGTTGCAAAAATATATTGTCTCGTTCTTTCTGGCGAACTCAGTCAGTTGTACTGTTTAAAACATATCGCCCCCGGGTGGGCTCGAACCACCAACCTTTCGGTTAACAGCCGAACGCGCTAGCCGATTGCGCCACGGAGGCTATACGTGTCATTTATGGTTTCCTACTGATGTACCCGCTAATGAAACTGAGGGAATTCAAAAGCTAGTAAGGCACAAGTTAGGGTACAACGGGTGAATTAAAATAATTTTTGGACAGCAGTCACTAAACTAGAGGTTATGGCACAACCACTTGTACTATTAACTGAAAACTAGGGGGACACACGTGTTGCATCCCGCGGTCAGAAAATTACCCTAAATATCCTTGGGTAGTATACGCGTTGCGGCCGAAGCCATATAAGAGTTTTTAGAAGAAGGACATAAATGTGAAGTAATTGTCATATAGGTAAATAAAATAGGATTGACCCATATCGTGCGTATATAGTTTAGTTAAAATTTTAGCCTTATGACTGCGACATTGTTCTTTTCAAAGCTAAAAGTTAGTCTTGTAGCTGTTTGTTGCATACCGACGTGATGAATGTCTGCCTGGAAATGATATTATTTTCATACTGATCAAAAACACTTGAGATAATGGACATTTTTGTCCTAGTCACCGATTTTTTACTTTCTCTACTGGTTCACCGGAAATATATGTTTTGAGACCCCAGAATCCAAAAAAAAGTATTTTTAGAAAAAGGTCCGCGCGCACGTGCGTCTTTGTGTGTGTGTGTGTGTGTGTGTGTGTGTGTGTGTGTGTGTGTGTGTGTGTGTGTCAGTCTGTGGATAGCATAACTCAAAAACGAAAAGTAGGTTAAAAACCAAAGTTGGTATTTAAGTGTAATGTCTTTCAAGGATGCGACACAACGACTTTGAAGAATATAGCTCCACCTTAAACTACCCTTTACATGGAAAGTTCCAAAAATTTTGATTTTCTTGAAAATGGCTATAACGGTTTTGATTAAAATGTCATAGGTACGTTTAAGATATTTGTATGAGAAATAAAATTTATATTTTGGTATTTTCTGACTATAGCCTATGTAGTCTTAGTTACTCTAGATGACTTTTGAATAACTCGTTAACGGTAAGAGATAGACAAAATCTTACTATATAGAAACTGTAGATCTCGCTAAAACACGATTTGTTCTTTTTTGTAGAGTGAACCATTTCGGAGATATTCCTTGTTATTTGCGTCAGTTTCGGATAACTTGAAACTTTCGTGAAATGGAACATCGTTGTTCATTTTTTTATGTTAAGCGTGCAAAGAGAACGGGATCTCAAAGCTTTAAAATATCTTACCATCACTCAAAGCCTACTGTATTCTAATATTCTCTTACACCTACAAGGAAATTAACAATTAGATAATTTATACAAACATTTATTTCAACTAACACGAAGATATAGGAATAAGAGTTTGTTAGAATGGTTAGTACAAGAGTAGAGGAAGTCATGTGAGTGCAACACATCAGATTTTTAAGTCACCTATGTATATTTATTCATTTGAGAGAGACATATTTGACTAATGATATTTCAAGCGTTTTTGTAAATTTACAATTTTTGACTGATGGTTACACAAAATATACCGAATGGATGTGAGTGCAAAATTTCAAGTCAATTGAATGATACATTTGTTCAGAATAAACCTTTTAAGTTAGGAAAACGCTGATAAGCAGGTTATTGAGAAAAATAGCATTGAAAGTCAGTATGCAAACAAAACTAATGTGTTATTTCAGAACCGCCCTAGTGAGTATGTTGTATCTTATATTTACCAGAACCTGTGGCTTTTTACTTCGTTTATTCGTTCACCTCATATTTGGAAAAGAAACAGAACATTTTCTGCATGTCTTCAAATACAGGGTCACCATTTTCCACTTAACACTTTTTTAGGCTACAAACAACATGAACATATAATTAGACATTTTGAACACATATAAATACATTTCAACGTGATAACTTGAATATCTATGCACAATTCTCATCGTTCTTCTGTAGTCCGAAACACTTGCAAACATATCTGGCGTTATCTGTTTTACAGTGACAAAAATGTGGTTTTTTTTAATAGTTCAAGACCACTGATTTTCACCTGATACACCTTGCCTCAGGCGAAGAAGTCCAGCGGGCTCAAATCCGGCGACGATGGTTGAAGTTGAGAGCCTGAATTTATTCACCATGTTCTTAATGGCGTCTCTGGTAGGAGCTGGTTTGCAAAATCTGCCCGTGAATTTGCTCCGCACTTACTCATACGTCACTCCACGCATGTTCATACCTCCACTGCGTTCATTTGCTTTAGAATATCTGCAACAAAATCAAAATTTGTAGTGTTAAAATAGAAATTGTAAGTGACTTTCAGTTTTGCAAAACATAATACACTTGGACAACGTGCACTAATCTAAGCAATAATGTATAATTATCACGTGTTCGAATATTTAAAATTGAAAATAATAACTCCACTACGCCTTAATTCTTCTATTTTCTATGCAAAGTCACTATATTATATGCTGTAAGACTGAAAACAGTGAACTTCGAACACAAACGCCATCTATTTTCATATTTACCAACAATCGGAAGCTCCCAATGTAGCCAATGTAGAAATAGCTGTTGGGAAGGCAGCTTGTATATGCATTAAGTTTCAAAAGATCCTAAATTTAAACTGATATATTTCAAAGGCCTTAGCTAAAGTCAGCTTTCAGAGTGCAGTGTCAATAAAGGGTTATCCCGACTTCAGCAGATGCAACTAGACATTCAAATGGTATTTAATTTAAAAATTCAAATTATTTTGATGTTTAAAGACGCTGTCAATTGCCAAGATCGAGATTTTGAGCACACTTACAAACCATCGGTTTGAACCGGATTTGAACCCACGGTCTTGGGATCAGTTGGGCAGGGTCTAACCAACTGAGGCACCCAGACCGACAAATGGTATTTTAAGCCCTTTAAGTTGTCACAGGGCAGAAAAGAAAACAGTTTCGCAAAGCTGAAACATGTAAATAATTTTAGACATAAAATTCCAAAAAATGCATATTTTTTCTTCATTTTTTCATAATTTTCACTAATCCTTTGCTTTAAAAATTTAATGTGTCACTCTCATGACTTTCTATACTCTTGTACTAACTATTCTTAGATTCTTATTCCCATATCTTCGTCATATTAGTCGAGATAAGCATTTGTAGAAATTACCCTATTGCTTATGTCCTTGTAGGTGCAAGGGGAATATTGGAATACAGAAGGCTTTGTGCGACAGTCAAATCTTTTTGACCTTTGAGATTCCGTTCTCTTTGCACGATTAACATATAAAAAAAATGAACAACGTTGTTGCATTTCGCTAAAGTTCTAAGTTTTCCGAAACTCACACACATAACAAGGAATATCTCCGAAATGGTTCACCCTACAAGAAAATTTATTGAGACATAAATTGTGTATTTTACCAAGATCTACATGTTTTGTATTGCAAGGTTTGGTCTATCTCTAACGGTTTACCAGTTATGCAAAATTCGTCCAGAGTAAGTAGGACTACATAGGCTATAGCCAGAAAATTCAAGATATACATTTCATTTATCATCAAAATATCGCAAACATATGACATTTTAATCAAAATCGTTAGAGCCATTTTCAAGAAAATCAAAATTTTCGAAACATTTTCCATGTAAAGGGTAGTTTAGGGTGGGGCTATTTTCTTCAAAATCTTCGTGTCACATCCTTGAATGACAATAAACTTAAATACCAACTTTGGCTTTTAACCGACTTTTCGTTTTTGAGCTATTCTGTCCACAGACTGACAGACTGACAGACAGACACAGACACACAGACACACACACACGGACATTTTTCTAAACATGCTTTTTTTTGGATTCAGGGGGTCTCAAAACATATATTTCCGGTGAAATCTTTGCATCAAAATTTTGTGTCGAATACAACACTTCCCCTATTTACTCTACGTAGTAGAGAAAGTAAAAATAGATGAAGAGTGAGTAGGGAAAGTTTTGTGAGTTCACACACAACAGATTTTGCTTGAAGAGTTTGGCGCTGCAGGCTTGTTAGCTAGGCCAGTGCTCGTTACTGCTGACATTCCCACTCATGTATCATTCATGGAGCGCCACTCGTTACTTCATATTATGGTCATACTGATTGAGTTGTTGCTGGATCTACATAACCCTTTTCTTCGCAGCTCCGCTTTAATGAACGGTGGGAAGTTAATGCACAACTTATCTCCGTTTGTTTTGTCTTTTGCATCAGTCAGTGGTGGTTGGTTAGCTGTGATTCTGGAACTACAACGAAAACCACACACTAAACTGTGACTGCGTGCAGTATTTAACTGTCTGGACGGCACTGGACTGGACTAGAACACTATGTTCACAAACGGGCAATTGTATGTCACATCCTGCAAGGAAGGGATGAGATGCCAGCGATCTACGGGCGTACCAGAACCCGAGCTACAAGCGCGACTCAGCTGGGGTTGTTCCTAACGTGAGCTGAAGATTCATCTCGGAGCTAGGATAATTCGTACAGCCGTCAGCAGCATGCGTTTGGACACCGTCACCCCCAGCAGGACAGATGACTACAACCCCACCCTTACACCAAGAATAGCAGACACTGTGCGCAAAGTCCCCGAACAACACACTCGTTCTTTGCCGAATCTTCCAACCCTGAAAATATTGCATTGACTGCAAGTGGAAAAAATAAAGGAGGAACGGGAAGTCCTGGAAAGGAAAGTTTTCAACCCAGCATTCCTAGTGACCAACGAAAACCGCGAAAAAACCTTTGGTCAGATTGGTTAATCACCAAGGGTCTAATCCGGGACCTTCGCTATTGCCTGAGCTACCCCTGATCTGGTTCCAATTTTCACTGTGGGTTCACTTAATTGACAAAATCACTTCACTAAATGATCTAGTTAAAGTTTTCCCTGTCACTTCAGTTTATTCGTGACGCACCTCTTTTTTCCTTCAGATTAACGATTAATGGGTGAAATGCTGCTCAAATTAGTCCGAGATCCATAAAGCTCCGTATAATACCCCTAACGAAGATTCGAACTCGATACCTCCTGAATGCGAGACAGACACCCTACCACCACACCAAAGACAGCGGTTTTCGTGACCGCCGCACAATACTCTTTTCTATATAATCCAACATAGAACTTCTTCAATCTCTCCTGCAAAAAAGCAGCTCATCGTTGGTTGGACTTCCAGAATGTTCTAGAACAGGAAAATTCCAGAATATTTTGATTGACTGACGATACTGCTTCCGGTGTTTATTTATCTCCAAATTATAAGAAATGGGAGACAGGCTATTTTATTTAAATTATATTAGCATAATTACTAACGTACAAATTAAGAATATTTCCTCCTGGTAAGCATATTTTTGTACAACCGAGCTAGAAGACTGCGGTAACTTTTGAAACTTACACTCGGTTCTATTATCAGTGACTGCAGATTCTGATCAATGGGTTTTACACTGTTTTCCCGGATCGGTAGGAAAGTGATGGGTGTTTCCAACTTTACCAAGAATTTCCTCTCCCTATTTACTAAATCCACAATTTATTTCATTTAAATCTGCCGTGTTACGTGTAACGGATTAATTGGGGGGGAGCACGAACAGCAGTTTGAAGAGCCAAAAAGAGAGGGTGGCCGGCAAGAGATGGAACAGCTTGCGATGACGTCAGAGACAAAAGCCGGTTGCCTGTGGGTTTCTACTGCGTGGTTAGTGTGTGGTTGAGAGTCTACCGTGAGATGTTACCAGGTGTGGGTCAGCCATCAGCAAGGGGAAGTAGAACCCGGGCAGCAGTGCAAGTGGTTGGCACGGCGATCAGTCGTGGGAAATGCAGGACAGGCGCAGAAGCCTAATCCTGCTAGTTACACGTAATTCGACTTGGTGCATGTGGTTCCTTGGGCAAAGGAGCGGTATGGACTTCTGAGGTGACTGTGCCAGTTAAGGCTGGTAAGAGACGTCGCCTATGTGCAAAGGAGGCTTCGATGAATGGCTGTGAAATCAGAGGACACCGTTGTACACTGTCGACCAGGGCGTGGCTATTCCAGGCTGAAAGTTCTCCGTACATCCTATATCTTCTAGTGCCGACATCGGGATGAGTATCAGTTTAGTTAATAATACTTTGTAGGAGTGGGAAAACTCCAGAGGGACAGTTAACAGAGGGGGATTACTCTGTATGAGGCCCTTAAGCAGTAAACCGGAGAGCAACTCGGTATAGGTGGAGATTGTCACAGACTGTAAGCAAGATTTCAAGTTAAATAGTATTTTCTCCGTAACTGTCTTGATTTCAAATATAGGAAAATTTCTTGTTTTCTGTTTAAATTTTTCTTGTTAATATTTAACAGAGTTCATTATCAAATTTGTTGTTTCATTTTAATATTTATAGGTTACTATGTAACGGAGTTCATTTTTAAAATTATTGTTGTCTTTAATAATTGCTTGTTAATGTTTAACACTTTTCATTATAATAAATGTTATGTTATGCTGTAGTTTGTTGTGTTACTTGGTAGTATCCTGTCACGATCCTGCGGAATACGTTAGTAAGGAAAGGGAAAGGGAAAGGTAGTAGGTGTAAAGTAAAACGCCAAAGGAGGCGTAACATACGTCTGGGCAACGTGGAGGTGCGCCTTGCAGAGATTTCTTCCTCACCTCGTTTGGGACTGCTCAGTTAGGACCCCCCCCCCCCCCGGGCGCCTTCGAGCGAGCACCACTTCGGCGGACACCGGCGGGCTTGTGAACGTCGGATACGTTCCAACTGAAAACGTTAAGTACTCCGTACATGCTTACGCACCCCGTCATCCTGATCTGGTTACCTTCAGGTCTCTCCCCTCATCCCATACCTCCCTCCAAGAAGTCATAATAGAACTCACCTATGGTTCGGTTGTAAGGCCCTCTGCTTTCGTCTGCACATTTACTTTTATGCTATACTTTTGTAGAACCGCCACTGACCATATAAGTGACCCTTTGAAGCTACTGCTGCAAGGGTCATTATCCAAAAAGGATGTACATTTGAGCGTTGCTTGAGTTGTATCCTCAAAGACAGATAAACAATGGCTATAACATTAATTCTTCCAAGGCGTTCTTTTACAATGTCAGCTTCAACTGAAATATCTGCGCAGTGTCATCATATATTCCGTTTTTGACTAAAGATGCCTTTCAAAACAATACGGAGATAGAACAATACAGTTAGATGTAACCTTATTTGGATGTGTACTTTTCCAGATCTTGTTTTGAGGATATTGCCCTTGCAGAAACAGTTTAAAAGGATCGGTATTATGCTCAGTGGCGGCTTCTGCGAATAACTGTTCTTAAATAGGAGTGTTTATTTAACGTTAGTTGGGTGGGTAGTTAGAGTTCAACCTAAGGGGATTCCACCTGACCATCTGTCCCAGGAGGGAGGAGTAGGGAGAGGCCAACGGGTGTGTCAGAATCCGAGCAAAGCGCGGCAGTCAGCGTGGGGTCTCTAACGTGTGCTGAAGATCTCGGTGGCAAGTTAAATATCGGCGATTTGGGCTGAAACATTTAATGGTTGTTTTGCTTTTTGAACTTATAGGTTAATTTATTATTCCCGTCATTTTTATCTTATTTTCACATCTTATCTTATTCGCACATCATTCCCACATCCAAGCTTGCCGACTCTATGGAGGGCAGGGAATAATTAAAGAGCAATTGTAACCCCCGGCCGTGAATTGGACCGAGGACTTCTGAAGAGAGGTCAGCTCCTGATCATAGAGGTAACCTTTGATGATGTTTATATTCTCTTCGAAATAAATTAATTTATGTAACTCTCTAATGCATAACGTTGGCATTTGGCAACAAAAATGCTTAGTCCAATTTTTAGAATATTGTAAAAGTTTTATTTTTTATTTTCACATCATATTGGCATCTAATAATAAAATAAAGGTATTGGTACTTATTTATAATGTATCGGCTTATTTCAGTATTATTGTAACTTTTTATTTTGCTTTTAAAAATGAAATCCACCCACGCGTGCCATCTCGCTGGTTATTTTACGTGGGCCCTCCCCATCCTTCACTGTAGCCACATGTCAATGCAGTCACTCGAAGTGAATGGATGACCAGTCCATTTCGTCTATCCTTTAGCAATCATGCCTATTCAATTACTTTGTTTTAAGAGCCTATGGCAGGGATACGTAAACCGGTTTAGGAATTAGAAGTGTGGCCTAGCTCATGCAATAGAGGGTTAAATTAGATTTTAATCAACTTTGCTCAGATCATCTGATTTTTAGATTTAAAATATAAACAATAACAACTAAACTTAGCTCTCTTTTCTTATATTATACAACATATCTTTGCCAACTACTAATTGGATAGGCATTTGCTAATGAAACTTATCACCAAGATAAAGAGTTCACAGATGATAGCGAGGAATAAAAAACCGTGGAATCTGGCATTCTCTTCTCTGGTTATGTATTACATAACCTGTTGTTGACCCTGGTGAAGTTGCAGTTATCTCTGTTTAGCCGAGTTGTTTGTCTATTACAGTGCTGCCAACAGAAATAAATGGGACTGGTTCCGGCGCCTCCTTAACGTTTGTATACTCTTTGACAGGTATGTACCTACAGCATATTGTTAGTTATTTCGCTAACACAGGAGACAAGAGTGGCGGATTAAGTCTTACAACAGCTGAGCGCAACACAATTATTCAGCAGAGAATCGTCCTATATTTAGAATTTCTGTGAGATTACTGTTATGCACATGCAAAATAAATATCTTATTTAAGAAATTATTTCCTTCACATTTTAAGTAGAGCCTCTGTAGGCAATGTTATTCTTGTTTTTCGGCTAACTACAGGAGTTAGGCGTTCTCGGCCTTCCCGAACGTCTTTCATTCCAGTCACCAGATCCTATATTTCTATCTTCCATTGTTTTGTCAACGTGGAATACTTGATCAAAAGCATCCGGACACCTTATATGAAATTGCACGTAATCTTTACTCCTGTCAAGTGTTCTTTTACTGGACATTATTATGGGGTGGGTCCACCTTTTGCCTTCACGACGGCCTTAATTCTGCTAGGAACACTTTCAACTAGGTGCCTGTGGAGGAATGGTGGTCCAGACTTCCTGAAAAGGCGAAGCCAGAGAAGTTAGTGATGTTGGACGCTGTGGTCTGGAGCAAATTTGGCCTTCTTACTCATGCCAAAGGGTTCAATGGGGTTGAGGTCAGGACTCGGGGCAGGGCAGTCCATTTCAGGAATGTTTTGTCCACAAAGCACTGCCTCAAAGGTGCAGTTTGTCATGTCATGCACCAATATTCTTTCTTCTGCTTCCAGATGATTACCCTTTCAAGAATTTCTTCGGCCATCTAATATCAGGCATTCTTTGTATTAATCTTAGTGCTAGAGTGCTCTGTTACCTAGGTGTTTTGCTACGGAGTATAGTACTTTATTCTACCTCTGCGATCATCAAGGAAAATAATATTCTGAGCTGTTACTTATAAGATATCAGTTGAATGACTTCTAATTTTACGAGGACATTTATTTTCTCTTGGTACAATTATTTAACCTGACCTATTGTTGATCTTGTTTATAACTTACAAAGGAAATTCGCCAAAACTCCCCTACATGAGGAGGAGTATTAAACTATTTTGCACAACGCACGATTATGAGCAGACTCAATCTCTTTTGTTTTGCCATTTGAGTTGTTAAATCATGCCCATCTGCATTATACGAGGCGTGTTTTAAAGTAAGTACCGATGTTTTAAAAAATAACAAAATATTATTTTTCAAATACTTCATTATCATTCATTACCTTACACTTTACACTGCTTCTCCCTATAATCACCGCTGTTATTCCGGCACCTGTCATAACGGGAAACAAATTTTGTATACCTGTGTCAAAAATGATGCAGTCTGTGATGAAAGTTAAGCCTGCACCAGTTGTTTCACGTCATTATCATAATCATCATCGTTGGACTGTTTTCCACAAACGAGTTTCTTCAAATTAATAAAGAATCATAGGAAAACCACCGGGTGCCAAATCCGAATTGCATGTATTGGAGGGTGGTGCAATTGTTTCCAAGCAAATGATGTGATCAGATCTTGAGTTTGTTTGGCTGTGTATGGCTGGACATTGTCACTCATTATTGTTCCCCAATATACCTCACACAATTACCAATTCAATGTTTTTGTCATTGTTGTGAACATTCCCAAAGTGATCGCGACAGCAGCGCTGCAGAGGCAAATATTTAAACGGTACTTCCTTTAAAAACAGGCCCATAAAAGAAAAAAGATAATGCCTCTTAAAAGTGCTTTAAAGAAAATGACCTTATTGTTTTTTAATAATGCTCCACTTTTTAGAAAGGAATTATTTTTTTGGAAGGCTCGTCAAGAATTTTGGACAGTACAAAAATGTAATATTTTATCTAATAATCAGAGGTTGACATGACAACATGATATGTTTTTCTAAACCAATTTATAGCAAAACCTGAATTTTTTATGTTAATATTTCTAAAAATCCATGTTGTGAAAGATTTCTATTAGAACAATGAACTTACAAGTATTTGATATTTAAACTACCATGCAAAGTAGAATTTTGAAACATGGCAGAAACATTACTGGCATTGTGTGTGGCATAAGTTTCAATAAAATAACTTACTGTGGACTTTTTAAAACTACACAGATGCATGGAATCGAAAACTGTTCATAGTATCATGGGTCCTTAGCAACCGAAACTCTGGTGTTGGCAGCTTGCAGTTCTATTTGCGATATAGTATATCCATTTTTCTTAATCCCAGGCGTGAAATGTAATAGCTAGTGATGTGTGCAGTTGACTTCACTTGACTTGGACTGCAAGGCTTTTGTCAGTCCTCTACTTGCATGATGTCGTGGAATTCGTGGCTATATAGATCGGATCTGTGAGGAAAGGACTCTGAAGAGCCGCTTCAATGGCGGACTATGTTCTATACAGCTGCTGTAAATTTATGAATGAATTGCAGTCAACAGTTTTTAAAACTTCAGACAACTGCGATAATGTCTCTTCCCGCATGCGGCACTTGATGTCGTCTGAATAAATGAATGGATGAATATTCTACCGGCTGCTGCAGTGTTAACTATGGGATCCTTTTGTTGGGATGTGAGAATATACAACACAAGGGGAGATAGATGACTGAAATGTACAAAAGTGTATCCTGTTGATAAAACAGCAATTTCTCCTAAACATTGCAGATAAATAAATTCCACGTACTTACACTCACATTGTTGTCTGATACATACACATACAAATTGTGTATGTATCTGATAATTATGAATCAGCTGTTTTTACTCTCAGGTTATGTATAATTTTTACTAGAAGTTTACGTTACTTTTTTGCAAAAACTATCACCCATTTGTGAAATTTTGAAAATCTACAGTTTTGATTAGATTGATTTGAAATTTTAATCACTGTATAGTGAGGAGTAACTGTGCTAAATTTCATACATTTAGTCAGATTAGTTGCTAACATATTAATATTTTATTACATCTTTTTAGTATTTGTATAAATAGTTCCCCCATGATGCAATTTTGATTTGAAAAACTTAATAATTTTCAGTTATGTTCTGTAGAATGTTAGCAAATTGATGAGATAATTTCTTAATCTTGTTATTAGTTTGGATAAAAATAAATTTTAAAGTTTAAAATCATTATTTTTTTCATTTAAATTTCGAAATGTAAACTTTAATATTTAACTACGCAGCAGTTATTCACGTTATGAAGAAGTTATCTCATCATTTCTTTTTAATATTATTTCTAAGTAGGTACACCAAATTTCATGCATAAGTACTGCAAATAGCATCATGTGGAGCATTTTAAAGAGCAAACAGTGCTCAAAATAAAAACATGGAAAAACTAAGTTTGAAGTCATGGCAAGGATAATGGAAGTGTATAGATTTAAATGGACATGACCACTTACAGGCAATCAGACGGCCATGTGACATAGTTAAAACGGCCGTAAGGCCATAAAAAGCATATCAAAATAAAGCAGAAGATTTATACTATTTGATAAAACAAAAATCCATTTCTCGAACTTGTGAAATTTTAAGCCTTTTTTCACAGATGCGTATCCTTAATTATAGCTTTCGGTGTAAGTGCTATGCTAATTTAACTGATATTGGCCCTAGCCATTTATCAGACAATACACAGAATCATAACAATTACATTTCCAGAAATCTCACCCTTAAAACTGTTCTGCTCGTTGACCACTTCCATTGTTTCTTACACACCATAAACATTTTCCAACACTTCTTAGTTCTAACTGGTCTTTGGAAATGTTTCTACTATTCATTTCTATTTAACCATTTTCCACAAATCACCAGTTTCCCCCCCAATGGTAAAAAGACTATTTACACATTGGACATATTCCTTCACCACATTCTTGCTGTCATTTCTGAATTTCCAAATTCCCAATCGAAGCCAAACAATCCCTTGTCTTTCGTTGTTTTTAGTTTCCTTAAGATACAACACTCTAATCCACATTTCATTCCTCGTAAAGTCTAAGTGAGTTTTTGTCTATTATTTGAGTCTTTATTGGTTTCAATTTTGCAATATTTACTTTTCTCAAATGCGAAAGTCGTTATATTTTATTCTTTCTCTTCCTGGTAAGGTTAGGAGAGCGGAATTTCAAACCATATATATCAGCTAGATCTTGAAAAGTTTGACAATCGCTTACACTTATTGTATTTCCCTTTAAAGGAAAATATGTAAGAAATATAGGCGAAATATAAGGAAATAGGCGTTTGTAAGGACATTTTGTGAGTGAGTAGAGAAAAGCATCTGAATGCAACACATCAGCTTTCTAGTCAAGCTATTCACACGCGCGCGCGCACACACACTCACTCACACACACACACACACACACACACACACACACATACACACACACACACGAACATTTTTGGCTCTTGATCTGAAGCACAAACAAATGAGCAGCCATATATATGAAAGAGTACCCTACTGGTCAAACTCAACATTTTGCATTCCACCGCATGAATTATGTGGGCCAGAGGTGTTTTTTTTTTTTTTTTTTTTTTTTTTCTTTCTTTCCTTTTTCGACAGAGAAATTCGCGAGACATGCTTCTTTTTTCTGTGATTCAAATGCAGAGCGAGAGATTAATGGTGTGCAGTGTTGCCACTAACCATTTGACCTCTATGCAAATGCTTTAGCATTTAAATTCCTTCTGCATTTCAGATTGCATATGTCACAATCCATTCCGCTGAGGCGAACGTCCCGAATGGAAGTGAACTCTAAAACTCCCCATAATCTGTTTTTTCTCTTTTCTGGACCACGGTGAATAGGATGGTGAAATTCTTTAACTTGCTATTGATGAGATACTGAATGATTTGTTGCCTCAATTTCTGGGCATTATTTAGGACACCAGTAGTTTGAGAACAGGAGATACTTTGTCTTCTACCGCATACAATATGATATTTTCTTCGAAGGTCCAGCCCATTTCATTTAGTAGAACTTAGGGGAAACATAAACATTATAGCTTTGCGTATATTCAATACCTTCTTCTAACATAATATTTTATTGTGTATGTTATGTGTAGGTTTCGGTTTTTAGGTCTTGTTAGCTTTCGTTGTAGGAAAACAGTTGAAACTGCGTTTTTTATTTATGGATGGTCGGGGGGCATCGGCACGCTGACCCTCACCACCCCCATGCACTCCTCAATGACCTTGGCTGCGACTGGAGGACGCAGCGGTCGGGAATTATTTTTTCTGATAAACTATTTCATGCGTTTGTTTGAAAATTTGGGAAATAGTGATATACAATGTAAGTAGTATGCGGTAAAATATTGTAGCTTATTCGTTTGGAAACAGAATTTGAAATATTCGCATGTTGGTTCCCTTAAAACTCTATCAAATGGACTAAAGGTCTTAGTAGTCTAACTTTTCTTCTTCTTCTTCTTCTTCTTCTTCTTCATCTACATGGTTTAGGCTATGCAGCCCGTTCCGGCGAAGTCATCAATGGAGTCCATCTTCTGCGAGGTCGGCCAACATCTCGTGCTCCTCTTGGGTTGTATAGAAAGGTCCTCTTAGGTATCCTTTCTTCACTCATCCTCATTAAATGTTCTGTCCATTTCTTGTTATTTGTTTTAATTTTGTCTTCTCATTTATAAATATTTAGTTCTTCTCTTATTAACTCATTTCGTATTCTATCTGCTCTTGTGCATCCTTTTACGTTCCCCAGAAATAACATTTCCACTGCTTGTATTCTACTACTATCCTTTGCTTTTACTATCCAACTTTCACTTCCATATAACAAGGAAGGAACAGCCAATGTTATATAAAATTTAAGTTTAGAGTCTTTTCTTGTTTTCCGACCTAAAGTTCTTTTAATGGTTCCACATATAGCCTGGAATTTGTATATTTTATTTTTTATATCTTTATCTTCTTTGTATGTAATATCGCATCCAAAATACTTAAAGTATGTTACTTGTTTCACTATTTTATTTTCCAAAACAATTTTAGTTCTTATTCCATATTTACCTATGAATGCCATTGTTTTTTTATTTATTTACTGATATTTTGCAGTTATATCTATTGGCCACCACTTGGAACTTATAAGCTAACATTTATAGATCTCTTTCAGATTCTGCCATTAGTAAGACATCGTCTGCAAATAAGAGGGCATTTATTCCACCCTTATTGTCAATTAATGTTCCTTCCTTATTAAAATGTTTTTCCATTCAATTAGGATGCCGTCAATATAGATATTAAATAACTTTTATAGATATTTAATAACTTTTAAGACAAGAAAAAAGATAGAGAGAAATCTTAATTAATCTTACTCGAACCGCAATTCTAACTGAGGTCCTCTGGGACAGTCACACTACTATTAGCCCATGGAGTTAGAAGGTAGAGGTCTGCAAGGGCAAACAGCCTTAGGTTCGGCCCGGCTTCAAAAAGCCGAGGCCCAGCCAGGGTGTGATTGTGTAATTTTAAACAAAATTATTATTATTATTATTATTATTATTATTATTATTATTATTATTATTATTATTATTATTATTATTATTATTATTATTATTATTATTATTATTATTATTATTATTATTATTATTATTATTATTATTATTATTAATTATTATTATTATTATTATTATTATTATTATTATTATTATTATTATTATTATTATTATTATTATTATTATTATTATTATTATTATTATTATTATTATTATTATTATTATTATTATTATTATTATTATTATTATTATTATTAATTCAAGCGTTTCAGCAGAATAATCATATAGAGTTGCTAATAAAGAAATGCTGCTATAGTTGTGCTATTCTCATAATTTCGACATCAGTTACCAAAGAATATAGTAAATTATTTTGAACCTCTTAATTTGCAAGCCCGGACAGGGCCCGAACCCGACAAACATTTTGCAAGTTAGGTCGGGCCGGGCTTGGCCCGAGCCCGTGCAGACATCTGGTAGAAGGTCCTTTGGTGGCAGTGGTAGCAACAATGGTAATACTAGTAGCAGGGAACAGTTGCACCAGTAGCTGTGGTTATGGAACAGGTATTTTTCTATCTCTTTTTTTTTACAGCGTTTTCTTCTATCGCTGGAAAGTGTTAAGGGCAGCTGTACCAAGAGGGTCCTCAGATACTCGTGTCACGTGGTCAGTACCACTTTCTCCCTTCTAACACTGTCACTTTTAATACGACTATAAACTTCCTCAAGGTTACCCAGGCAGTCGACATAACATTCCAAGGCATCCTGTTTGAATAGACAAAACACTATCTGAACAAACAAGAACTTCTACCCTTGCTGTGTGTTTGCTTCACAGTTGGGATCCAGAGGCATCAAGCATGGGCGAAATCATCGAGTGCGTGCCGAATTTCTCTGAAGGTCGAAACCCTGAGGTGAGTATAAATAAGATATTTATAGGTCCTTGCGCAGTAATAGATGTATCGCTCCAGACACAAGTTGGCAAGCAAGTAATGATAATGCATGTATGCTGAGCATGTAGGAGGACAGCTTTAGTGTACCAGTTTCCAAAGTCAAACAATGAAAGACACATTTCTGGGTGTAAGTTGAGATCCTGTTCAGATCTCTCACCTGGATAACAACTCTTCTTGAGATCGTTTTCATGCACATATAGGTACTACTAACTTTCATCACTATCTCTTTACGATTTGGTATATATATATTTGTGTGTCTGTAGGTGTGTGTGTGTGTGTGTGTGTGTGTGTGTGTGTTAAGTTTTAAAGTATATGTGCCTCATCTGCCTATTCCATATATTCTAGTACTTTGTCCGAGTTCAAAATTTGAGTAATTTTTTAGAAACTCAACTAATTCAGTTGGACAAACAGCTTTTAAAATGTACTGTTGAAACCATAAAATAGTTACGTTCGCACAGTCCCTGCATGGCGCAGTGGGGTAGTTCCCGGTAATGGAATGTTCCTGCATTTAAACCCACCCATAGGCGCGGGTATTATTCCAGTGTTCACCTCGCTGACACAAAATTTAATGGCAGGTGGCAGGAGGAGCTGGTCAACACAACATCCAATCAGAGGCCTGCCACGCCTTGCGGTGTTCTATAATTAAACGAATTGAAATCATGTTATAAAGCCGGTGACAGGTATTGGTTATTATTATTATTATTATTATTATTATTATTATTATTATTATTATTATTATTATTATTATTATTATTATTATTATTATTATTATTATTATTATTATTATTATTATTATTATTATTATTATTATTATTATTATTATTATTATTATTATTATTATTATTATTATTATTATTATTATTATTATTATTATTATTATTATTATTATTATTATTATTATTATTATTATTATTATTATTATTATTATTATTATTATTATTATTATTATTATTATTATTATTATTATTATTATTATTATTATTATTATTATTATTATTATTATTATTATTATTATTATTATTATCACAATACGTTGATTGGTTTCAGTTTGTATCCCTAATATGAAACTTAGGTATAGATGTTTGCTTACCAATGTTTGCCATTACTAGGGAGCAGTGTTTTAGTACAAAATCCATCAGGTTAACCGTGCATCTACAACGGGAAGTGGAAGCGCCGTTGACCTTGCTGTGCTCTTGTAAACAAGTAGAGTGGAAGGCAGTACAGCCGTCATGCTAGCTGCCGGCTCTATACTCCATGCTTTTAATCTCATTCCTATGTTTACGTACTAAAACTCCGCTCCCCGACCATTACCATCTATAATTTCTCTTGTGGATCTTTAAACCGGTGTGTGGTTATGTATTGCAGGTGATTGAGGCCATTTCAGCGGCCATAAGAAGTGTCCCAGATGTGACCCTACTGGACGTAGACCCTGGCGCTTCAACCAACCGAACAGTGTATACCTTCGTGGGGAACTCTTCCTCAGTAATACAGGGAGCTCTGGCTGCTGCAAAAACCGCAAGGCGTCTCATCGATATGACCGGCCATAAAGGTAAGTGGCGATCACTTTGTAGGCATTAAGTTGATGACGACTCCTGCGATCGGCGCTTTTGACGCCGTCTTCAATATATATATCTCAGGGTTTGAAAAATCCGCTGCCAGCTGCTCAAGTGGTGAATTTTGAGATCATCTCAGGGTATGCGTGGGTGAGTTGAGAATAGACACACTAGTTAAGTTAGCTGATAAATTTAATGTAGGCTAATGATGAATTGTTTGAAGCGAGTGTTAACTGTTTTATGCAAAACAAATAAACGTTTGCTGAAGTTTAGTAGGAGGGACTGTAAGTGTTAAAGTATTAAATCTTCTAACTTCTGATATGTTAATACTTCATGATTTATAACAACAGTCCGTAGAAGTGGGATACATAAGTTGCCGTGAGTAGTGGAAGTATTAAATTTAGCACTAATATTTACAGTTAGTTTATAAAATGTCAAACATTCATCTAAGTAACTTTATAATAAAAATCCAACATTTGTTCTTATAAATTTTTCCTAAATTTCTTCATGGCCAGTGGACAGCTCTGAAAGGCTGCTATAGGCAATTCATTCCATTCCTCGATGGTTCTATTAACAAAGGAGAATTTTCTTACGTTGGTAAATTTAATTTTATATTGTTTCTTCAGTAATAAGAATCAATCTTTTACTAAAGACCATCCATGCATTTGAATCACCATAAGCTTTAAATAATGCCC
The DNA here is from genome assembly GCA_030765045.1 of Tenodera sinensis. Lineage (NCBI taxonomy): Eukaryota > Metazoa > Arthropoda > Insecta > Mantodea > Mantidae > Tenodera > Tenodera sinensis. The sequence goes on along the minus strand of CM060963.1, from coordinate 181,726,044 downwards.
ATAAACTATGTCTCCTGCTTCGGACTTTTAGTGGCTCCCATTTAGTCTTTTCCGCTTTTCGCTTTTGTGGGCCTCTTTTTTATAAATTTGATAGCCCCTCTCTGTATTTTTTCTAAGAAATCGATTTGCCGAACTCAGCCCAGCTTGCATATAACACACGTGTCAATCATAGCGACTCCAGTAATAGTTCAACCTTGTTTTCTTCCGTGCTGGTATTAACGCTTAGCAATTTCTATGCCTGGTTATTTTATTACTCATTATATTATTTTTCTTCCACTTGCGTGTGTAAGGAGAGGTGATTCTGGTTTTTAATTTCTTTGCCGCTTACTTTAGAGGAAATAATGCACTTCTCTACCCTTCATTACGAAAGATAGAGAAATTAAAATCTGATACATAGATTTCGCCGGAACAAGTTTTAATCTACCCTGAGCTCCGACACTCCGTCCCCACCCAAAAAATCTGATGTATTGCACTCACATGAATTTCTCCACTCTTGTACTAACCATTCTTTCAAACTCTTATTCTTATATCTTCTTCGTATTAGTTAAGATAAACATTTGCACAACTTATCTAATTGCTTATTTCCTTGTAGGTACAAGGGGGAATACAGTAGGTTTTGTGCGATAGTCAAATGTTTTAAAGCTTTGAGATTCTGTTGTCTTTGCACACTTAACATACAAAAAAAATGAACAACGATGACCCATTTCTCGAAAGTTCTAAGTTTTCCGAAACTCGCAGGCATAACAAGGAATATCTCCAAAATGGTTCACCCTACAAGAAAATTTATCGGAACATAAATTGTGTATTTTAGCAAGATCTACATTTTTTTATAATATGATTTGGTCTATCTCTAACGGTTTACCAGTTATGTAAAAGTCGTCCAGAGTAAATACGACTACAGGGGCTATCGCCAGAAAATTCAAGATATACATTTCATTTGTCATAAAAATATCTCAAACATATGACATTTTAATAAAAATCTTTAGAGCCATTTTCAAGAAAATCAGAATTTTTGAAAAATTTTCCATGTAAAGGGTAGTTTAGGGTGGGGCTATTTTCTTCAAAATCTTCGTGTCGCATCCTTGAAATACATTAAACTTAAATACCAACTTTGGTTTTTAACCGAGTTTTCGTTTTTGAGTTATGCTGTCCACAGACTGACAGACTGACACTGACACACACACACACGGACCTTTTTCTAAAAATGCTTTTTTTTTTATTCAGGGGACCTCAAAACATATATTTCCGGTGAAATCTCGACATCGAGTTTTTGGGTAGAATACAATACTTCCCCTACTTACCAGTAGAGAAAGTAAAAAGGAACTTACTGTACAAAAATCTCTGTTTCATCAGTTGGTAGTAGGAAATTCAACTAAAAACCAAACATGAAAATCTTTAAGATACAATTTTGGATGATTTTAAAGCATCTAATTAGAATTAATAGTGCATTGTTTTAACAATTGAGACAATATTAGCCAAATTACTTGAGATAAAACGTTTTTGGTTCTGTTTTTATCCGATAAAGTGCATTTTATCTGTAGTAAGCAAACCGTCGGAGCCCTCCTGTGGGCTTCGGGTGTCCTCTGTCCAATTAAAGGAAAACGCTGATATAGAACTTCCAACTCGTGGCCACTATCAAAAGCGGTGATCCGTCCTTTAGTGTGTAGTCGAGAGTAACCATTGTGTATCAGTGTGTGGCCCGGAACAATTGACGACAAACCCCGGTTTGAATGGGCCACGTTTCCTGTCTTCATTCGAAATCAGCTGCCAGAGAGGTAGGACACCGTAACTTCTGTTGTCAAGGAGAGAATGTGGCTCGACATAAATAACATCTTCCCCCGTCATATTGAAGTCCGTGCGCTCACCTGGACTGCAGATTCCTCAATGGGTGCATAGGAAGGGGAGATGGCAAGGGTAATCGCCTGATCTCATATCTATACATTCTCTACTAAGCAGCGAAAATATCGCATTGCGCCCAAAAATTCCATATCGAAATTTCACCAGGAATACATGTTTTCTAAGCTCTTAAAATAAAAACACAAAGTGTTTTAGGAAAAAGCTCCCTGTGTTTGTATGTATGTTGTATTCATGCGTGCGCGCGTGTATGCATGTATGTGTGTGTGCGTGCGTGTCTGTGTGTCTGTGTTCATGTGTCTGTGTGTCAGTCTGTGGACGGCATAACTCAAAAACGAATAGTCGGTTAAAAACCAAAGTTGGTATTTAAGTTTAATGTCTTTCAAGGATGCGACACGATTTTCAAGAAAATTCCTCCAGCCTAAACTACCCTTTACATGGAAAATTTTTAAAAAATTTTGATTTTCTTGAAAATGACTCTAGATTTTGAATAAAATGCCATATGTTTAAGATATTTGTATGGCAAATGAAATATATATCTTGCATTTTCTGGCCATAGCACATCTAGTCCTATTTACTCTGGATGACTTTTGCATAACTGGTAAGCTGTAAGAGATAGACAAAATCTTACTATACAAACAATGTAGATCTTGCTAAAATGCAGAATTTATGTCTCAATTTTTTGTAGAGTGAACCATTTCGGCGATATTCCTTGTTATTTGTGTAAGTTTTGGAGATCTTCTGTCAAGTGGAACATCGTTATTCATTTTTTATATGTTAACCGTGCAAAGAGAACAACATTTTAAAGCTTAAAATGGTTTGACTCAAAGCCTACTCTATTCCCATATTCTTCTTGTACCTACAAGAAGATAAACATACAAATGTTTATCTCAACTAACACGAAAATATATTGAAATAAGAGTTTGTAAGAATGGTTAGTACAAGAGTAGACAAAGTCATGTGAGTGCAAGTGCAATACATCAGATTTTTTTCATTCAACATTTCTTTATTTCTTCTTGCTGACTTTGGATTGACCTTTATGACATCTAGTGTTCTTTTTCCTTTACTTTTTTTTGCTCCAAATATTTTACATCGACATGATGTGCTTCTTTATTTGGATGCTGACTCAATTTAAACTTTACATCATGTAATGTTTGATTGAATTCTATAGTTGCTTATAATTTAGCAGTTTAGCAGTGGAGGGAAAGTCCTTGAAGTCTTACTTAGCTGAATTACTGTGCTGTTACTCCAAAAAGATTAAATCTGCAGATATAATTCTCAGTTCAAGTAGATTAATAGTGCAGATAGAACTTTGTCACCCCAAAGAGAACTTTGTCATTTTTTAATCTCCTTTATGAAGCACGAGCTCGCGTCAGTGATGATATATGTTACAGATTGAATTATTGCAGTATCAAAGCAAATATTAACTCATTTTCTTTCAATTTTGTCAGTCAGAACCCTGTAGTTGCATAGCAATGTAATGTTACGAGAAAACTAGCAGAATGAGAGAAAACAGGTTGCAAAGCTGTTTTTCAGTCTACGTGGAGAACTTTATGGCTCGACTCCACGGAGCGATTGAAAATAATCAAAGACAATCACACATATTGGGTCATGTGCATGAGGCTCACCAACACGATATAGCCTCTGTAATGGCGTAGAAGGTACCCAGTTCGAAGCCTGTTTGTTACATAGACAACTCAATGTTGGGTTTATTGACGAAAATGTAAACCTACACCCATCTCATACTTCGATGCGCTACAGCGTCCAAACCGTGCATTCCTGGACAGAGGTTCCTATTTGAAAACCTATCAGTGCACAACCTACTAAGCGTTCTCTGTGTCTTGGAGACACCTGTATGTATATACAACATATGCATAAAATACACGATGATGGCTGCTAACATCGCACACGGTAATAATTCACACATGTCGAAATTTTCGGAAGAGGAAACAGATGCACGTTTAGAGTGACACTATGTGGAAACTGCTCCTATTGTCGATGTTGGTCCCTTTCTACCCTTCATTTATTAGTTCAAAAAGCTTTGTCACCTTGTGGAATGGCTCAGGCGGTAACGTTATGCTATCTCTCAGTCGCCAAGGTAAATACCGGATGGGACATTTAATATCACTACCCACAGTTACACCTTAAGCTTAAAGCAATAGTAAAAATGAAAAATAAATGGCAATAACGAATGCTGTGTCATCTATCAACGATGATGTAAGCAGATAGGCTGGATGATACAATGTCCGCCTCAGAGGCGCAGGTACAGTTGCCCTGCACTAATCCCCTGTAGGGCGTGCCGATGGGAGATCTAGTGCATGACTTTACTGGACTAGCAATGTTATCCAAATCCTTTTGAATGGTAAAGGGGCTCACGTTTTACCTTCCTCAGTTTTAGCTATCACTAAGTAGCGAGGACTACAAGACTCGCCTACTTCCTTTACACTTGCCTTGCTTTTTGTTTTATTTTGAGTTTTTTGAGAACTCATGGCGCATTAATCCTCCGCGATGGCAAATGTCTCCAATGGTATGCTCACATCCTAGGCGCCACCCCGGTTTGGGTGAGCGTCCTGGCCTGGACCTTGCTCACGCTAGGGTCTCACCTCCCAGTGTATAGACAGGACCCAATCGCCTTCAGGAGTGCATCAGTTCATGCAATGGCCCCTCCCCGGGACTGATCTTTATCAGCGTATATGAACACAGATACTACATGATAACGAGGGATTGGGAATTACGCGGTTACCCAGTCACCCCTTGCGTCTCCCCATCCACCAACATCCCGCGCATAGGTTATCCAACAGACTGTGTACAGGGAGATATTATGTTGGAGGTCGTTTTTGAGGTCAAACACAAAAGTGGACCAAAGCTGATTGGGCGTTTAGCATATACTCCCTTACCCCTTAGAGGAACCCAATCGAGTATGGCTCGGGACCCCAGGTGCGCCAAACCCATACCTACAGTAGGCCCCTGGGGGAGGGGGGAGAAACTTTGGGAGCTGATAGACAACATTATTTTAAGCACTTTTTGTTAAGGAAAGTTTTTTGCTACGGTGTTTCGTTTAAGCGCTAGACGAGTTAATGTCATAGATTACTGCCTCCCACCCAGTTTAAGTACTTAGAGCAAAATCAAAAATGGAAATTAGTATTGCATTTGTCTTAGTAAGGCATACAATCTTAACCCAAGGAACAAACACAGAACACCTAAACGAAACACAAACTTCTCATTGCTTACAGTTAATCACAGCTTTACTATGGAACGCACGCCCATTGCAATTAACACAGAGAGTGCATCAGCGTGCCCTATTCTGCCGTACTCTCGCAAAGACACTAGCCATTTCTCTGGTTTAAAAGTGTGTGGGTTTAATTTTGAATACTAAAGGTGTGTTTAACTGTAAACAATGCGATGTTTGTGTTTTGTTTATGTGTTTTGTGTTTGTTTCTTGAATTAAGATTGTGTGCTTTGCTAAGATAAATGGAATACTGTGTTGCATTGTTGATTTTGCCGTATTATACTTAAACTGGGTGGAAGGCACTAATCTATGACATTAACTCGTCTAGCGCTTAAAAGAAGCACCACAACAAAAAACTTTCCTTAACAAAAGGTGTTTAAAGTAATGTTGTCTACCAGCTCCCAAAGTTTGTCGGTCTAGTTTTGGGACATCCTGTATATTGGTGAGCAGTAAAAATAGATAATACTTTGCTACTGATTCTAGCAGTTTTAGTGTTGAGGGTAAGTGAATGAGATTATTCAAAGCGAGCTATAGCTGTCGTCATGCCTTGATCTTTATGAGACGAAACGTAACTGCCACTTTATTATTTAAAGAAGTAATTATTGCCGTGTTTTTCTGCTACCCCAGACTCTCATCACATGTCTGAGCAAGCTAGTTAAGCAGGGCGTGTGCTAATGAGCCTGAGGATGCCGTAATGAATTCCTGAATCACGTCAGCTTTTAGACTTGTTTTACTTTAGTCTCTCTATTTGGATTGAATGTTGCAACGCCCAATATGGTAATGAGCTGGTGCCAGCAAGTACTGCCTCTTCCGACACGGTTACATGTCTTCAATGGGGGAGACCGTCAGCTGTTGAGATCTATGACGTATTCCATAAGTGGTCAACATACATTTTGGGTGCCTTGAATGCTGGGTCTGCTGTGGAATCTACTCTACTCGGTGATTCTAAAATGAAACCAAGTTTTCTCTGTGAGCTCTAATGTTATAGCAGATTAGAACTGTGGAAACCCGAATTGATTGGTGTGGTTTGTTTCGATTCGGAGATATTAAGGTTATTATCAGGGAAAAAAAAAACCATCTAATGAAGTCCTGTACCAGAATAATTGACTAGTTGAATATATACAGAGGGGTAGAGTACTCCGTGAGAAGTAATTCTTGGAACACTGAACACTTGATTTTTGTCTGTTACGTTGTTCATTTTTGTCTCACTGTCTATTCTGCACTTATGTACTTCACAGCTGACTCTCCATTGCTCTCCAGCTCTTCCTACATCTGGCAAGTCTGGACCACTGTGTGTCTTCTAGTCCTTTGAAGAGGTCTCCCCATCTGCATCTCGGTCTTCCCCGATGTCTTTTGCCTGTGTATGGGTCCCACGTGGTTGCTTTTATCGTCCATGCCATCCACGAGTCTAGCAGCATGACCTCCCCATTTCCATTTTTCCTAATTGCGGAGTCTCTTGTTGATGACATCTTTTGCAGATCTACATTTGAAATTTTGTCTCAGAGTTATGCGCAGGATTTTCCTTTCCATTTTCCTTCGGCATAAACACAGGATGTCCCAAAAAACACCGACAACGCTTAGTATGTTGTACGGGACGTTAACTGATCTGTTTTCAAACAGGAACCCCTGACGGAAATGCATGGTTTGGACGCTGTAGTGCATCGAAGTGTGAGATCGGTGTGCGCTCACATTTCGTCAACATCGAGTTGTCTACATTACAAACGGGCTTCAAGCTGTGTAGCTCCTACGTCATTGCATAGTCTATATCGGCTGTGCTGAGGCAAATCCACATGACCCAATACGTGCGGTTGTCTTTGAAGATTTTCAGTCGCTCCGTTGACTCGAGCCACAAGGTCCTCCACTGACGTTACAGGACTGCCATATACCATACTCTTCATACAACTCAACAGAAAATAGTCGAGAAGTGTCAGATCTACCGACCGTGCTGGCCATGAAACTGGCCCACCTCTACCAATCCATCGATTTGAATATGCGAAGTTGAGGTGATTCCTAATACAAATGAAAATGATGTACAATTTGTCTTCTCGTTTCTTTGAAGAATAATTTTTACAGGTTGTGGTATATGTATTGTTTTTATGATTGTGTGAAGGTTAACGTAACAATAAAATCAATAATTTCGCACCTGAAGGCGCAACCATCGATTCTCGTATGTGCAATCGATTAAAATATCCAACACCAGTGATAATAACATACAGCATAGAATATTAAAACAGCTTTATACTTACACATATATTCGTATGAACCTTGATTGCAATGGTAATTGGGAAGCTTGTATGAATATTATGAAACTCGCATCTTAATTGCTGTCATTATGCTCCGGTTGCATAATGTACTATATGTTAAACAAAACATGAGTGATTTGATCAATTAGTAATTTATGTATACGTTTCTATTTCAGCCAGAAACCTCAAGATTTTTATTAGACTTAAGCTAAGTACTGTATAAACTTAGATACGCTTTGCTTTCTCTACTACGTATAGTATTGCATTCCATCCAAAAATTTGATGTCGAGATTTCACAGAAAATATATGTTTTGGGGTCCCCTGAAAAAAAAAAAAAAAAAAAAACATTTTTAGAAAAAGGTTCGTGGATGTGCGTGCGTGTGTCACTCAGTGTGTCAGTGATAGTGCTTGTGAACACACAAAAGGGAAAATTTGCTTAAAAACCAAATTTGGTATTTAAGTTTAATATCTTTCAAGAATGCTATACAAAGATTTTGAGGAAAATTCCTCCGCCCTATACCACCCTTTACGTGGAAAATGTTTCGAAAAATGATGTTCTCGAAAATGACTCTAAGGATTTTGATTAAAATGTCATATGTGAAAGATATTTTTATGGCAAATGAAATGTATATTTTGAATTTTCTGGATAGAGCCCACGTAGTCCTGTTTACTCTGGATGGCTTTTGTATAATAGGTAAACTGTAAGACGTTGAAAAAATTTTACTGCACAAAACATGCAGGTGTCCTTAAAGCATACGAGCAATAAGATAATTCCTACAAATGTTTATCTCAAGTAACAGAAAGACACAGGAATTGTAAGAATGGTTGGTACATGAGTAAAGAGAATCATTGAGTGCAACACATCAGATTTTCCTGTTTGCAGGGTAAACTGCATATCTTAAAAATCGAAGCGTCAGCTGAAATATTTTGTGAATTACTGGTTTGCAGATTTTTTTCTTGTAACTGTCTTGAAGTATGCATTATACGAAATATATACATTTCTCTATATAGGACAAGATCGTTATGGCAACACGTAGTGCACTGGCGATGCACTCAAAGCCTCAGGTCGTGAGTTCGAGTCTCGGCAACCGCAGTCAAATGTGCCTGTGGTAAAGGACGGGGGGGGGGGGGGGGTAAAATAATCGGTGTGATGGCGCGCGTGGATGATGACGGGGTATCATTTGACTGCGGTTGCAAGGATTTTGCTTCTTTTCTTTAAAAAAAAAAAAAAAAAAAAAAAAAAAAAAAAAGAAAGAAAGAAAGAAAAAAAACTACAATATAAATTGTAAAAAAAAATTTTTTTTTACAATTCAAACCGTCTCAAATATGTATTTTTAATTGTTGACAGACAGTATAAGAAGAATATTGCAGAAAAAAAGTTAAAACTAGTACAAATAGGAAAAAAAAGCCTATGTATCTTATAAGACACACCAGGCATGAAAGGGTTAAAGCATACAAGCAATAAGCCAACTCCTACAAATGTTTATCTCAAGTAACATGAAAAGGCAGAGAAATTGTAAGAATGGTTAGTACAAGAGTAGAGAGAGTCATGTAAGTGCAACACATCAGATATTTCTGTTTGCGGGGTAAACTGCATATCTTAAAAATTGAAGCGTCAGCTGAAATATTTTGGGAATTACTGGTGTACAGGTTTTTTTTTTTTTTTTTTTTTGTCTTGAAGTATGCATTAAACGAAATATATGCATTTCTCTATATAGGACTTGACATATATTAATCTAGGAATATAAACTTGTTAATGTATTAAACCCTTGAAGCTCCTAGTTTACGTTGAATTACTGTAAATTATATGTCGCTTTCCAGGAGAGCATCCAAGACTTGGCGCCATGGATGTGTGTCCATTGATCCCTGTACGAGGAATTACAGTTGAGAAGTGCGTCGCCATCGCTCGGCAGTTGGCCGAACTACTAGCTGAAGAACTCCAAGTGCCAATATTTCTGTACGGTGCTGCCGCCACCAGGGATTACCGTAAGACAGTAGCTCAGATCCGTGCCGGCGAATACGAAGGCCTGAAGGACAAGGTAATTGATACTTGTGCAAGAAAATAACGTTTCACTTCAACTTAATTGTGCGTAATGTTAGTTGTAGCAATTTAATGCTAAGCGTTCTTTTTGTGCCATTACCTCATTCAGCCATTAGCACCAGATAATCGACCACGAAGCTTTGTAATGGGCGTGTTCTGAAGTTTCAGTGTAGGGAAGCATTAATTAACTATAAATGCTGAAACTTTCATGGCCGGCGTCATTGAGAAAAGTGCTAAATGAGACAACCTGTCTTGACCTGTAGAGCTTCTCAAAAATGTTTTTGTTTTCTTAAGAGTGGAGAAACTTTTCTCCACAGAAGAAGTGGAAGCGGGTAATGTTCTCAACATTTTCCAATCTCAGAGTAGATTGCCTCCAGTTGATTTTCCTTTATGAATTTCAATAACTCATTAACACAACTGGCGCTGTTAATGCGTTTCATTGTACTGAACAACACAGACAATTAAGAATACAGAAAAAAGGTCCGTGTGTATGTGTGTGTGTGTGTGTGTGTGTGTGTGTGTGTGTGTACATATGTGTGTACGCACGTGTCTGTGTGTCCATCAGTCTGTGGACATCATAACTCAAAAATAAAAATTCGGTTGCAAACCAAATTTGGTATTTAGGTTTAATGTCTTTCAAGGATGCGACATGAAGATCTTGACGAAAATTCCTCCACACTAAGCTACCCTTTATTTTAAAAATGTTTAAAAAATTTTGAATTTCTTGAAAATTGCTGTAACGATGTTGATTAAAATATCCTATGTTTGAAATATTTTTATGACAAATGAACTGCATATCTTGAATTTTCTAGCTATAGCCCATGAAGTCCTATTTACTCTGGACGACTTTTGCATATCTGGTAAACCGTTAGAGATATATGAAATCTTACTATACAAAAAATGTAGATATTGCTAAAACACAATTTATGACTAAATAATTTTGTTTACAATGACTATTTCGGAGGTACTCCTTGTTATTTGTGTGAGTTTTAGAGAACCTATATACTTCTCTCGAATGAAACATTGTTATTCATTTTTATGTTAAACGTGCAAAGAGAACGGACTTTAAAACTAAAAGATTTAACAATCGCTCAAAACCTACTGTATTCCCATATTCCCCTTGCAACTAAAAGGAAATAAACAATAATTTCTGCAAAAGTTTATCTCAACTAAAACGAAGAAGATATAGGAATCAGAGTTTGTAAGAATGGTTAGTAAAAGAATAGAGCAAGCCATGTGAGTGCAACATATCAGATATTTTTAATTAAAATATGCGTAAAGACTAAATAAAGTGATAAATGCCTGTATATCAACCACTATACTAATGTTCTTCACGAAAAATATATTTACACTCAAAGAACTGTTAAATTAGTACACAAGACCACCACACGCGCATAATTAACTAAACTTGCCTGCTCGTTCATTCCCTTCCGCGGGAGCTCGCTTAGATAACCAGGCTTCAGACACACCGAGCGCCCAAGAACGCTGTAGGGATGGTGAAAGCAAAGGGACAATGACAGCAAAGATATAATAGCGG
>CM060963.1:181530140-181710140 GCA_030765045.1 Tenodera sinensis | reverse complement strand
GTATCTTAAACGCATCTCGAGGGATTTGAAATATCCTAAGAGTAAAACAATGTGATGTAATCTGATCACAGCATATTAAAAATGTGTGTTATATGAAAGGTTTGTTTTCAAAGACTGAGCATTCAATCAAGGTGGAAAAAGGAAATTACCCAAATAAAGTACGAAAAGTACAGAGAGACCCAAAAGAACCGCTGCGCGCGCAGCTGATGCACGCAAGGTCATACGGTTGACCCGTTTTTCTCTACTCTGAAAGTGCAGTATTGAGCTGACGTACTTCATGTGGTTGAGTTATTACCGGTGTATTTTATCACGTGCATAGTCACAAAGTGTACTATGGTTCAGCATTTGTTTTCTGTTGCACAGCGTGTGTTTATTTATGATTCGTATATGTTAATTCACTCAACTCGCCAGGGAAAGTGTAACTTGCAGAAAGATTTGCAGATGATTTGCGATTTCTATCTCTGGGGTAACTTAAAAGCAAAAAAGACAAATCTACACACTTTGGAATAATTAAAACAAAATATCCGCCAGTAACGTGGACTGCGGCGAGTGATGGATAACTTCCTAAAGAGGTGCCATGCATGTCTGAGGTTAACAGTGGCATAGTCCGCATAAAGTAGAAGTAAGTAAATCCAACCTCCTCTCTTTCGCAAACGTTGGACATCGCTAGGGTAGGGGAAAGCATAGTTCAGCGACCTAGGTTAATGATGTCAAGGTTATATTATGTCAGGGAATGTTATTTGAACGTGACACGATTTGCCGAACAGCCAGGCATGGAGTATTCTGCATACCATATCCCCTACAAATCTTTGTTACCACCAGTGCCATTTTGTTAAGCTCTTATTTAGTATAAAACCCATTATTTTATAGTGGGAATATACTTTATTATGCCCAAGCTCTCTCCCTGACTCCCTCTCCCCTCTCTCTCTCTCTCTCTCTCTCTCTTTCTCTGTGTGTGTGTGTGTGTATGTGCGTGATATTTGTCTTACTGCTTGACACAATAAGTGCACAAAACCAGTGTAATATGCAGACTGTTAGAGCTATAAGCGCAGATATTTTGATTTGTACCCAGCAATACATCAATATTTGCATAATTTGCGAATAATTGGTTTTTGAAAATAGTATGTTTTCAGACTGGTTTGTACCTCTAAGTAGGTGTGGCATAGAATGCATTATTCAGAGTGGGCCGCTCTCGCGATAACGAGTGGTGTATCGGAACCAAGTTCCAATCCTTTCTGCAAGGCTAATGAACTTACAATACCTAGGCAAGTAAGTCACGCATTGACGTGTGAAGCAAAACGGATGGTCTATACGGTGGGTGTTGTTTATTCCTTGGCACGGTAAAGACCATACAAAAAATTGGGTAGTAAACTTTGTGATTAGTTTGTTGATATTGTGACATCTGGCGCGGTGCAAAACAAAGGGCTGGCGGGACTAGCTTCCCCACGCCACTCATGCGAGCGAACACGTAACTAACAATAATAAAGCGGCAACACAGAGTTTCCAGAGCCTTCGAGAAAGATCTGGCTGAATCATCCCCGGCGCGTTTGTGGAAGTCGAGGAAGGTCCTAGTGTCGTCATCCCCTCTATATAACGAGGTGAGGAAACAGCACAGTAGAGACTTGTATTTACTCACATGAGTGGGTCAGTGTGCCAGTGATTGCATCGTCCGAGTTAGTGTATGAAAGACAGAGAAAGGTATAAAAGATAGAGTTAGGATTGATTCAAGGCTGCGAGAACTAAAAACTTGTGAGTTGTAATATCTAGAAACGGTAAATACTGTGTTAACGTCAGTAGAAGAGAACTGCGTTTATGTACAAAGATTTAGAAGAAAAATCCACAATGGTGTCAGGAGTGGGATGCGTCGTGATTTTTCTCAAATAAGTTGTTATTGTCAACATATTCCTTACAACCAGGAGAGGAACAGTGTAGTCGGGAACAAAAGGTAACCCAGTCAACACATATCTTCTATCAAAATGAAAGTTTCAGAAAAAAGCAACGTTTGGGAAGCGGTACAAAGGACATCGCAAGGATGGGCATAGTTCTAATGTATTTATCATTTAATTTGCAAAACATACATCATTGTGACTTGGTAGGTAGGTAAGGTGTAATTGTTGGGAATTTGGCCACATGGTTTAGGCGTCCACGTCAGCACTTATGGTCCAACAGACGTTTGTAAGAGCTTCCTCCAGGCGCAATGTACAGGAAATCCTTTGCTTTGTCCTGCTGTCACTGATTAGCTGGATGGACCTTGTTCTGAAGCAATGTGATGAATCAGTTATGGGGCAACAAACATCACACATGCTAAGGATGACAGTGTGCTACAACACAACAAACAATTCGCAATAATTACAGAACACATAATTTATGCATTACGCTTGTGGGCGGCAACAAAGACCAGTTGAATGTTCAAGAGTAGCTGGCACTGTCAGCATACATTACACAACTGATCTATTCGGTGCTAAAGCAAGTGGATTTTATAATACCTACAGAATGTTGAATAAATAATACATCAGAAGAATGTAAAGGGAGTTAGCAAATGAGTCAGTTAATTGTGTTAATGTAATATTTAAACTACACGGTGTTCATTTTTATTTGAGCCTTTGCTTTCCAGTTTATGACATGGCTCTTTGGATCGAGTCTGCGGTTTCGTAGAAGTGGACTTCCGCTTTGTGCCATCTAACGATGGATAGTGTGATATTTCTAACAGCCTCGACAGCTAGAGCAAGTGTCAGCAAAATGATCATCGCGATTGCACGAATGGTGACGTCAGGAAACGCAACCCGCCATGCACATGACGCACGGTTCGAAGGAGAGGGTTTGTAAGCTGCAGTGGCGGTGTAACGGAACTTCTCTAGGGAAGTTTAGAGAAGGTCCTTTACACCACCACTGCAGCTTACTGAAAGGGTTTCTACATGTATTTTTCATTAATTTATGGGGCGTTATAGTTTCACAGTTAAATTACAAGTACATCAGAGCACGTAGGTTTTCATCTGTCAATTGGAATGCATCTGCTTTTAGATTTTACGATCTTCGGTTTTCAAATCTTTTCTTCCAAGAAAACGTAACATTATACATTATTACACATTTTGCTTCAAACATACATTGCAGATGATTTTATACTTTATTGGGCCTTCTTTGGCTTTCAAACTTAGTTTTCTCTTTCGGAATACTCTTAAACGATTCGCACACTCTTGTATGGCAATGTTATTCCAAGATTTGGATGATATTCTCAATGTTGTCAGTGGTTTTTCGGCCAGAGGACAGCTACAATCTTAACTTGTCAGATCCACAAAAGAAAAAGACAGAAACACCCTCTGTTGTCTCTCTCCCTCTTTACCGTGATGAGTATTTGCAAAGTGCTAGTACCCATTTAACGGAGAATAGAGTACTGTATGCCCAGGACAAGAAGGCAAGTCTTAGGAATGTGTAGCGTAATCATTTTGTGCTTCCCGCACGGTGTTTATGCCTAGTTTCCGAGTATGACAAGGATGCTAGGCTCGTTTAAAATACACAATGTTGTCACATAACTCACCCATAGCTAGAAATATGCACTCTCATACACTCATTTCCTAGTAAACAGGTCCGCTACCGGAGAAGATACACAGTTCAAGCCCCCTCTGCCCTTCATTCCCCTCTAGCCTTCTTGTCGTGGGCATACAGTACTGGGACAGAGCAGGTAAAGTAAGCTAAAGATAAGGACAGAACCAAACCGGACAAGTTAAACCTCACAGCCATTCAGTCTTCCGGGACGATGCAACCCTTGGCCTACTACCTCACTCTAGGTGTGAAAATTTGCCGCCTTCCCTATATATTTTTATGGTCTGTGCCATGCACTTTTACTTATGCCCAGTTGAGTTGCAATATCCCTATATGACTTGCCACACCAATGCAAACCAATCACTAGCCATTTAATATCCTTTTTAGACAGTTGATAGTAAAACACAAAGTTTCAGCAGTTCACGACAGTGTTAAAAGTACAAAATTCTTCAAAAGCTTTTAACACTCTGACAATGCCAACTTTGGTTTCTTACAGAATGTGACTATGGCCTCATTCAAGTAGGCCACGAATCTCAGCTCATACAATGATTATATAAAATGACGAGTCATTTGAATGTGAATATGGACTGTGCTAAACCTATTGAAGTTTTAGAAGCAATGGGCAGTGAAATTAAAATTGTTACCAAAAAAAAAAAAAAAAAAAAAAAAAAAAAAAAAAAAAGTCAAGAAACCAATTCGACTCTACATACAACATCGTTTTATTTTTTCTACTGCCTCGCTTATGTAGAATGTTGTGGTTTTGTAAGTCATGTTGTCAACACCTAAAGCAAGGCAACAACTGAACATCGCAGCCGGTTGACCATCATAACCAGAGACCGGAAGTTCAGGTATTATAAATCATCAAAATAGGCAGAAAAAAGGCATTATAAATACTAAAACAGGCAATAAAAAGACCCATTTATTTAATAGATTACACTAATAACGCGATCCTCATATTTTAAAGAACTTCAAAGTTTTAAACAAAATGCTAGTGTTCTAATTGACACAAAAATGAAATATTTTTTTAGAAGGGCCTGTGTACTGTAATGCCGAATTCATTGCACACGACAGCCAAATTTATTGTTATTATTATTATTATTATTATTATTATTATTATTATTATTATTATTATTATTATTATTATTATTTTTTTTTTTTTTTTTTTTTTTTTTTTGAGTTCTCTGGGGTCATGTTGAGTTTCCTGTCAGATAACATTTTTATATGAAAAAATGACCTTTCAAAGTCGACAGAGATTATTGGAGCAAATCTGAATCATATAACAATTGCACGACCCATTTCAACTGCTACAGAATTGTCACCTCGTGGAAGTTTTGAAATGTTTATAAGCTTATTCAGGTCACAATTTTTCTACAGAACTTTTTTACACCTTTCACTTACTAATGAACCCCGTTACACTGTCCAGTCTTTGCACTGCATCATCCACAATTTTCACGGACTTCTTTAAAGGTTGTGATAATGTAGGATTCTGTAATTTCCACAAAGGGATTCCGGCGCTGAAGAAAGCTTTACGTAAGTCGAATGCAAACTGAGATTTTCGACTCGATGTTGCAATTATTGTTGAAGCAAAGAAATCTTCTTCCCAGTAGCCTTGGAAACTGCGTTTTTGTATATGATTGTGCAGATATGTGGTGATAAAAATACTTCTTTTCATAACTCACTGACTGCTGGTATATTTTGCATGTGGGTATTTCACCGCGGTACAAAATACGTCGGATCCAAAATTACTGACGTAACTTTGTAATTTACTGCGTAAAGGAACGCTGAATTTTGGTATTTTGCTGTTACTTACAACAATGTCGCAATGAAAACTGAAAGAAAAACTAAGACCGGTACTCATTATTGCCTTTTAAAATAAACACAAGCGATAATTCAAACGTTTTCTGTTATCTATACACTTATTTGAGCGGCAGCACTCATTGTTGCAAAGAAAATGAACTGAATTAAGGACGCCTATGTTGTGTACAACTTAAAGGCAATAATATACATTTCGCGAAATAACTTTCACTGCCACGTACTTACGGTTATTGAAATAAAATGTACCTGAAGGTAATGTTCAATAATTAATAAATAATATATAAAGGCAGTAAAAAGTATTTATTTCTAAAATTAAGCATTTATATTTAAAAAGGCAGAAAAAGGCAACACAAAAGTATGGCATTTCAATCACAAAGGTATAATTTGTACAAATTGAAGATAGATTTGACACATTTAAAAAGGCATTCTACCTAAGTTCCGGTCTCTGATCATAACCATTAAAAAAACGAAAAACAATAGCATACATTTATATGTAATACATAATATATGTATAAATATTCAGGGCTGTCTAAAAATACTCTAGGTTACGCGGGTTAAAAGAAATAATAAAATGTTCCCTTTAACCCTTGTATCATAAATAACTATTTCAGCATTTTGCCCAGTTTTAGTTAACACTCTTTTCGCACCAGAACAAAATGACGGCTGCACCCCAACTGAATGCCATGGCATCATAACAAGGTGAAAATAGCTGTATTCAGTGCTGCCATTTATAGTATACATGAAACGTTATAAACAGACACCAGTCCGACTTCGCTGGCTCATTCATTATGGGATTGAATCGGTTGCAAATGTAAACCATTTTTTTTTCCAATTTGTTTTAGAGGTATAAACGTTATGTCAATTGTTGATAAACAGTATTAAAACAATGTCATATTTATAAACATTCCTCACAAATGCGCCTTTCACTTCAGAGAAAAAAAGTTGACATTCTATATATTTTCATGATCACATCTCCACAAATATTTAAAAATGATAATTCTTTCAATTTTTCTAAACCTGAAAAAAATCACAACTCATAGAAAAATAACATTTGTTTAATTATTTTTTTAAATGTACTCTTTAATGAGAGAATTTTTTACTACGAAACACAAGGCCACTGCACATAATAGTTTAACAACAGAGTGTATGGCAGTGAAATATGTAGGTGTCCTTAAACTTTTGATTGCAAAAATAGGTGAACAAAAATTACATTTTTTATTTCCTGTTACAAATTAGCCAAAACATTTGTTTGTCTTTATTATATACGTCCATAGTTAAGAGTGGTAGTAAAAAACTGACACCTTTTATAAGTTTTCCATTGAGAAACTGCGTCGCTTGTAGGATAACACCAACTTATAAGACGAAAATGAGCGTTCTACATCAGACATATTTAAATGTTGGTATTAGACGCACATTCATGTTCAGGTGTTTTTTCAGCCACTGTGCGGAAAATTATCAGTCCTGGGTTTATTTGAATCACTGATTTGAGTTTTTCAGAATCCTTTCACCAACATAACCAGGAACCAAGTTGATTTTTTCTGTCACATCTATCAATCTCAGTTGCGTGTAGACTGGTTTTACTGAAGGCTCTAGGGCATTTATAGTGGGGGCAAAAAATATATAATGTAATTTAATAAATGCAGTATCAAGGGTAATTATGAGATCTTGATTAATTTCTTTAACTGAAGCAATGCTCACAGCATCCTCTCCCAGTTTTAAAACAATGTTGACGTCCTCCATATTATGCATTGTTTACTGTAATTGTTGTCAATGCACGACTGGTATGCATTCTCATACAGTGCTTCCAAATTACCAAATGAAGAAACTGAAGGATTTAAAATTGGGCAAAAATAGGTTCCAACATGAACTTATTTATTTTTGGGTTGCATAGGACAACTATTTTCGAACATATATTTCCATAATTAGTATATACACAACTTTTATTTTCTATGAAGTAAAAAATAGATTTTTAACTAAAATCCGAGGACTGCTTATTAGATTTGTGTACTATAATTAGACATAGAGTGTGAAGATAAACGCTTTCCGCTTGTTTTAGGATTGCACTCAATATTCGAGAAGCAGGACGAGGGGAGAATTCTCCTGGTCGCCTTAAGGCAGTGCAAGGAATAGGTTGGTGGCTTGAGGAAGCCAATATGGCTCAAGTGTCTCTCAATCTTATCGACTTCGATATCACTCCAATACATGTTGCCTACGAGGAGGTGTTGAAAGACGCCAAAGAGCTTCTACTTCCTGTAGTGGGGTCCGAGATAGTGGGACTTGTGCCTCTCAGGTCTATTCTGCAGGTGAGAGAATCAGAAACACTTACAACAGGGGTGTACTTCTGCTATTAGCATGAAGACTCAGTAATATGGTTAAGTTTTAAAATTAGTTGATAGAAGGTTTAGTGAAATAATTTAACTTTAAGGTGACATTCGTTCTTCTGGTTTCCTTTCTTCGTCGATTTTACGTATACATTGTGACAGCCCTACCTTTACTGAAGAAAGCTTTTAAATATGAACAGTTTTACTATACTTCATGGTTTACGCTTTCGTTTGTTCCAAAAAGGAGTTTTCGAGATGTTTCGAGAAGTGTCCGGTGGCCGGCTTTTGCTCAGAAGTTCGAGAAAGGTCCGTGTTACGTCATTATCACTGTGTAAGGAGGCGAGGCAACGAGAGTTTTGAGTCAGTTTTTAGTTTGTGTATGTATGTGTATTTGTGTGTGTTTGTGTGTCAGCTGCATGTGTGCGGTCGTGTCGAAAGGAAGATAGCGAAACAGTTATGATGGTTCAGTGACTATCGTCAAAGTTAGCTGTTTGAGATACAGAGAAAGCGAAGGACAGAAAGAAGTGAGTTAAGCATACGAGAAGAAAATAGTTGTGAGTTGTAATATCAGAAAAACTGTAGAATGTGTGATTGGACTAGATTTTTCATTTTATCACAATATAAAAGCCGAAGTTAGGGAAACAATACATTATCCATTCTACATATTCATGAGTTGTAGTCTTGTTTATATTTATAAATATTTGTGGGTATTCAAAATACAACTTCTATATCATAATGCATTTAACATAATTGTTCTATTACTGTAATTGACTCTTAAAAATTCTCACAAACCTGGATTAAGCTAGTCTCAAAGCAAAATGTTGCCGCTATGAAGTTATTACAAGGTTCTCAGCTTATTGAAAGCACTTAATTTCACAAATATTAAGGAGTCCTTTTTAATTTTTAAAATAATGTAATTGTGTATTACCCTATTGATTTTTGAAAATGTACACTTTGTTGGTGGACGACAATTCCGAAACGATACGGAGGTAAAAGCAGCTGTATCGAGCAGTTGATCCACAGCACTGGAGGTGATCTCTACACATCCGGAATCGAAAAGTTGGTTGCGTTATCCGATAAATGTTTACAGTCTCTTGGGGACTATGTGCAAAAGTGAACTTACATTGTATGTTGCTATAACTGTGTTGCCTATGTGTATGTGATTTAACAAATGTGATTTCTAACTTGAAAGTGCAAGTTACTTTTTCATTCGCCCTCGTACATTTCATTTGTCATAAAAATATCTTAAACATAGGGCATTTTAATCAAAATCAATAGAGGCATTTTTGAGAAAGTCTAAATGTTCGAAAAATGTTCCATGTAAAGGGTAGTTTAGGGTGGAGTAATTGTCTTCAAAATCTTCGTGTCACATTCTTTAAAGTCATCAAAGTTAAATACCAACTTTGGTTTCCACCCGACTTTTTGCTTTTTAGTTATTCTGTCCACAGACACACAAACACACTGACACACACACACACAGTACATATGCATGAGCATGTAACTCATAAGCATGGCCCGGAAGTTCTTGCATTTACTTATTGTTTTCCTTTCCTATAATTACGATTCTGGTAAGTTATGTGCACGAATTATCAGTTTATAAGCTTATTAAACACAATTTAATGTTGGACATAAATGCATAATTTGAATTTTCTGATAAAAACATTATATTTCTATCATTTCAGTGTTTTTGTGGCATAAAGACGTCCTTTTTCATGCAAGATTGGAAATTTATTACACGGGATTTTCCCTAATGTAATAAATTTACCGTGCTTTGCACGTATTTGTGAGCAGACGTAAGGAGAATTTAATGGATCGTTCAGTGGCTATAGAAATTTTTGAAAGCCCCATCGAGAGTTCCGTTATTTAGGTCCTTATTACCATAAGGGCTGCTACAAATAAGATGACGATTAATGCTAAGAAAAGTAAGTCCATTGCATTTAGAAGATCTAAGAGGGAAATTCTTCATAACTATCACATGGGCGGAGAAAAAATTCTGCAGGTAGATAGCTGCAAGTATTTGGGAGTGTGCCTGGCGAGTAACGCTGGGTGGGACGGCCAGGTAAATTCTACATCCAGGAAAGCGTGGAAAGCGTTACATTTCTTAATGAGGGTACTGAAAAAGGGGAGCGGAAGGTCCAGGGAAATTGCCTACAAATCTTTGGTGCGGCCGATTATGGAATATGGAGCAGTATGTTGGGACCCATATAGACTTAGTCAAATTGATTCGCTAGAAAGAATACAGAGAAGGGCTATAAAATTTATAAAACGAGGTAAATCTTTTGGGCCTAAAAAGGGGGAGGAGACTGAATGGGAGCCTCTAAAAGTCCGGCGTAAGAAGCAGAGGTTATGCGGATTATTTCAAGCATATCGTGGTTCAAATGCATGGGTGGGTATTAGTGAAAGATTGGACAACCCTACATATTACGGAAGAAAGAATCATTTGTATAAAATTAAAGGTAGAAGGCACAGAACCAACGTAGGAAAGTTCTCCTTTGTTAATAGAACCATTGAGGAATGGAATGAATTACCTGTAGCAGTCTTTCAGGGCTGTCCTTTATCTGTGAAGAAATTTTCGAAAAATATCGTAAATCAAGTAAATGCTGTGTAATTTACTATAAAGTTTACGCACGTGTATTTTTGACATTTATTGAACTGATGGTGAATACTAATGCTAAATTTAAATTGGTTATACTGACATGATAATTAATTAATGAGTGTTAATTAGTATTTAGTGCATTTCATCTATATTTTTATTATTGTTCTTTATTGTATTATGATTGTATTACTATTGTTTGTGCACTTTGTTTGTAACCTTAATTTGTACATTTAACTCTGCCACCGGGTAATACCCATTCACAGAAAATATATACATACACATACATGCATACATATGTTCCAACGTTAACAGGATGGGGAACGTGCGTTGGTGCTGCCATCTACTATGCAGAGCATCTACTGTCAATAAACGCCATTAACTCCTTAGTTCCCAGTGATGGTCCACTCTTACGGTCAAACATTTATTGTCTAATATGGATTGGAAGCTAATCTTGCTTTTCTGTTTGCACAGTTCTCCGGACGACCTAAAGCACTCAAAGTAGTTCCAACTTGAATGCTCTTTGCGACTGTGTGGGGGAAATAAAGTGAAGAACATAGTGTTAAAAAGTCCTGTATATAAACAGATATGTAAAATTGGAGACATTGTAATTGGAAGCACTGCAATTAACTTACATGATTTGCCCTTTACTGCGAACCAGTTAGCATTATTTAAGTGTGTACCAATATTATTCTGTGGTGTATAGGAGCTTCGCATGATATAAATTCATCTTCTTTCAAGTTTGAAAATCTCCGTCACAAGACTGTTGGGAGCTGCAATTCGTCGCTTCTTTTGGGCAGTGAATCAGAAGCTTCCACTTTTAAGTTCAATTTTATCTCCGTTTGTTTGTTATAGTGAAGAATATTACCGATATACAGTATATTTTAAGTGTATATTTATTGGCTTGTTTCAAAGTTTTTAGAGCATACCTGTAGCATACTATTTCATAGTTTTTAGGGCATGAACTTCCAGACCCTGCTGATAACATGCGGTTTATATCGGTATGTCGTCTGTATTGTGATTAAAAGCGGACAAAAGCAAAATTAAACAGAAACACCGAACACAAGGTTAGGGTAGGCAATGAGATATATTTACATTACATAATCCACTGTGGCTTTATTTTTTAAGGTTATCATTGGGTTAAGTTCCTTAGTACGAAAATTCTAGCAGTTGTGTTGTTGTGTTTACAGAGCGAAGTATTAAAACAAGCGTGTACTTTGAATAAACACACTTTTATTTATTGAAAGTCAGTGCACGAGAAGAAAAGATTAGACTGATTACATTAATATTAACTAAGTGCAATACATGATGGTGAAAGGAGGCTAATTAAGGCTCTGTCAAATGCAACCAACTTTACTAGAACCTTCGCACAACTTTGGCCCATAGGTAAACACAAGAGCCAGCAGTTCCAAATTTACCCTTTCCTCTTGGAATAATTTATGCAGACTTGGCCAAGTCTCGGTATAAAATGTTTTGCTGAAATTTCAGCTACTATTAATTTTAAGCATTAAGAAAACACAAGCAATGCCTCATTTTGAAAAGACATACTAAAATATATCAAGTAATTTAATACAAGAATGTATACAATTCCTTCTTATCCCAACCTTCTTATTTTCTTCCTTTTTATGTGTTACAGTTATAGTTACACTTGTTTAGAGTATTTATTCTGGTGGATTTTGAGTAATCCTCCATATATAAAAATAAATGAATAAAAACTTAAAAATAAAATATAACATCGTTGTAATAAGCCAAATTAAAATAACCTTTCGAATTTTAAGAATTACATTTTTACAGCCTTAATTTGTTAACAAAATAAAACGTATAAGAAACCTAGGATAAAATAAAAATTAACGTAGAAATATTGCATTTAGAAAAATACTCGTAATACCAGATAAAATATTTTAAAACCTTTGGTATATAGACAACTTTTTTTCTTTTTCTCAACATAACCCTTTAAATATTACAGAAAAGGAAAACCAGCCTAAAATAGGTTCACGTTTGGTAGTTTTCCTCATTCTTTGGTTGAAAATCCGCTAGCAATCCTTAGTCTTTAGAGTAGTATTCTAACTTAACTTCAGAATGGTCATTTCCAGCCTCCTATTTATCTTTTAAACCAGTACTGGTAACAATATTCTTCCCGGGTGAAATGTCAATATTTTCACTGTTAGGAAGGTAACTAAAAGATACAAAGTAAAAGACCCCAATGATAATTTGTAGATAGTGTTGAAAATGACGTATCATTCAACCTCGTGCAATTAGCTGATGTGATGCTTATGAACAAAAAGAGCAGAGAAGAAAACCTCTGTTTTTGCCCAAAAAAAATCACCTGAAGCATAACATGCGGAAACAAAGTACAGATGTTAATTAGTTGTATAGATGAAAATAAACATAATATGAAAGTACATTTTCCATACTCGTACGTTACGATGTTTAATAAAACCACACCTATGCAGGTGGTTTTGCTTTCATAGCCACGAAGTCTAAGAAAGGAGGCAATATATTACATGCATTGTGCCAATGGTGATGGAAATGCCATTACCTTAAGGGAACTGCCTGTTTGGTAAAAAAAAGTAGATTTTTTATTCCTACAGCAAAAAATGCACCATACCTTAAAGAATATGTCTGCGAAGTTTTAATCCCCAAGGAAAGAGGGAACACATATTTTATACTTTAGAGGTCCAACCACACTTCGCATCCTCTCATCTCAGTCCTTCCTTCCGAGGGACGCTCCATCAGGGTATAAGCACAATATTTTTAATTGGTTAAGATGCTAGGTCCCCCCTCAGAACCTTGTCTATCCCATCCTATTCTAACGCCGTAGACATGTGTGGAAGCCTATAAATCGAGAGAGTTCGTATTAGACGAATAAAGATATGCAGTATATCATAAATTCCCAAGAAAACTGATTATTAAAATAGTGTTCCCACATTCAGCAAATTTAGATGGCCCAAGAAAATAATAATGGTCTCCAGAAGGTTGTAGAAGAAAAAGACGTTCTCGATTTGCTTTGAACGGGTAATATTAAGCAGACCATGGAAAATAAGCGACTGGATAAAATGGATGTGCCTTAAAAAGTACAAAAATAAGTTTTGAAAACTGTGACGCAACAACTAACGTAGCCTAAGCTCTTTTGTTTAACCGCTTCCTCCAGCTACGTAGAACGTCACGAGTGAGGGGCACTAATGGGGTGTGGTATGTGGTCAGCACCACGAGGCTTGGCCACGAATGTGCGGCTTTTTACATCAGGAGGAACTATTTTCCACTAAGTAGCTCTTCTCCAGGCTGTTACAAATTCGAGTGCACGTCGCTCCAGACCTCCCTCCCACAATCACTGCACCCAGCGGTCAACACAAGGACGTTTATGAGGACAATGCAATTCCAGACAGTTCGAGAAACTTGCGATAGCCGGCGTATTTACTTGAGAAAGATGCAATCTCTTTACTTGGCTTATAAACTCAAGGAAAGTTGTATATTACACACAATTCACCAGAAATTGATCTTGACTATCAAAGTGAACGAGGCAGTATTGGGGCAATGTTTCAGAGTTGGGCATTCAGTTAATTTGAATGAATGAATAATTTATTTATGCTCATAAACAATACAATTTAACCCACTAAAAACAAAAATAAAATAACTAAAAATATCAACAATGAACAAATGTATTTTATGTCATATATTCCTACCTTTTGGAGTTACTTGTATCTATATATTTAACGTTTCGTTTTATATAAAATGGGAAACTTTATTATGGCCACTAATCACTTTTACCCCTCATTATCCTTTTCCATTATCCCAGTTTCCTCATAGAGCTTTTATCGATTTCAACCTCATATTTCCTAAATACTTTCCTGCTTTTTCGGTGTATACCTCTGAATTTAAACTAAAAAAATGCCCAACTTTTAAGTCTAATGGGAGATCATTCCACTTTGTAGTTTTTCTACTACGTATAGTAAAGTAGAGGAAGTATTGCATTCCACCCAAAAATTCGATGTCAAGATTTCACCGGAAATATATGTTTTGAGGCCCCCTGAATAAAAAAGAGCATTTTTAGAAAAAGGACTCTCTCTCTCTCTCTCTGTGTGTGTGTGTGTGTGTGTGTGTGTGTGTGTGTGTGTGTGTGTGTGTGTGTGTGTGTGTCATCTATGTATCTGTCAGTCTGTGGACAGCATAACTGAAAAACGAAAAGTCGTTTAAAAACCAAAGTTTGTATTTAAGTTTAATGTTTTTCAAGAATGCAACACGAATATCAAGGTCACAACGAATTGTGTTAACGATAGAGTGCTGTGTTTTGCGACTCAGTTTAGAGAAATAAAGTGGCACTAAACGTAACTGAGTTTTTAATTTGACTCAACATATACTAAAGTTTTTAACTAAACTTCTTTATACCGATATAAGAAATGTTAAAAGGTTTTAAAATCGAAATCAGTGGAATAATTAGGACTATAAGAAATTCAAAGATCTTTTTCCTTAAATCATATAAAATCGATTATTAAATTAAAAGTAAAGTTTAAATGCCGTTTCAGTCCTTGTCATTTCATTTTGGTACGCATTAAGTTTAATTTCCGCAGACTCTATTTAGATATAGAGGTATCTATTAAAGACAATTAATTTTTTCACACACAGTAATGCTAAGTACTGTAACAAATGGCAAAAATCACAGTCCATAGCACATTAGAGTATTGTCTTAAGTATATAACCTACTTTTACTAGATTTTTTACTTTCTGCTTGCTGCGTTTATATGATTTTAAATGCAACTATACTATTTCTTCTTTCTGTGATTATTTTTTCAATTTCAAAAATAAAGTTACCAATCACTTGGAGGTACATACATGCTAATAACTTATTAAAAGAAATATAAAAAAATACTCTGATACGGCGAATCCGCTCTAAACCTCATTTTCGCTAAAAACGAAGAGTAAGAAAACAAAGAAAAATAAAAACAACAGGATTCATAGCAGAGAAAGAGCAAAATAAATAGCCCGAAGTAAACATCGTAAAATATTTCTGCTTATGCAACCTTTCTTGCTTCCCAATTATGATTGTTCATTATGTATTTCCGGAAGCAGCAGATTTCTCATTATCTGAAAATTAACAATACTCATACCTGTTACTTTCTTTCTCTGTTTATCTGCGTCTTCAGTCATCTCTCTTTGTAGAAATCTATATTCCTTGTTAAGGTGTACACGTATAAAAAAATCTGATGTTTTATATTTACATTATGTTTTTCTAGCTAGTGTCATATTTTCATGCCACTCACACAATTTTCACGAAAACTTAATTTTCCTTCTATAATAACCTTCTGAAATAACCTTTACAGAAACAGTATCAGAACTCATTTCATTGTACCTACAGAGGGGTTCAGGAAATGAAATCAATAGTCATATGTTTCAGCTTGAAGCTATGTGCTAACCAATAAATTCGATGTACAATTTCAATTACATCTGAGAAATACCTGAATATCGCTAGCAGTTTAAAAAATCTGATGTGTTGCACTCACATGACTTTCTCTAGTCTTCTACTAACAATTCTTAGAAACTCCTTATTCCTATATCTTCTTCGTGTTAGTTAAGATAAACATTTGCAGAAATTATCTTATTGCTTATTTCTATGTAGGTATAAGGGGAATATGAGGACACAGTAGGCTTTGTGCGATAGTACGATTAAACTTTTCAAATTCCGCTCTCTTTGCACGGTTAACATATAAAAATGTTGCATTTGATGAAAGTTTGTTTTGTTTTAACAAGGAATATCTCCGAAATGGTTCACCCTACAAAAAAGTTATTAGGACATAGATTGTGTGTTTTAGCTAGATCTAGCTAGAACTTTTGGGTGGAGTACTGTACTTCTTCTACTATACGTATACTCATAGAATATTCATAGAAAATACGTAGTAGAAGAAGTAGAAAGGAGAAAGTCGGGTTGGATACATTGTGTCGCTGTTATGTCCACAGAGGGCAGCATTAGCTTATATTAGAATTTAGCAGTTGTATTCAGACATCTATAAATAAATACAAACAAAATGTTTCTTCCTATTACATTGCAAAAGAACCAAGCATTTGCTGTTTCTTGCAGCTGAGAAATACAGATACTATGGTGTATTTTCAAAATGAATATACAACTGAGACTGATGTCTCGTGACGAATGTGTGACCATTGGATCAAGAGGGACTGTGTTCAAATTGAAACCTTATTTTTTGAAGTCATGATGTGAATGATAGTAACCACTAACGGTGTTATATAATTATTAGCTCCTCTTATATAACAACAGTTTCTTAATTAAAAATTCGATTTTCCTTTGGCATTTCTCAACTGTTATTCTTTAATGTTTGCCTCAAGTCAGTCAACTAAGGCGCCGCGAGTATTGCTATCCATTGTAACAACTTTGTAGAAAAGTTAACGGTTGCTATAAAACCAAAATCAGCAATATACTTCTATCATGACACATACTTTTAAAAATGATTATAACTATAACATTAGACTGAGAAAATAGTAGAAAATAAACGGGGTGACCCTTTTCCAGGTGGCAGAGTACTACATCGAAAAGGAGAAGCTTTTCGTTTTGGAAGAGGATCAAAAAGTACGTCTGGCTATCACCAGACTTGGATTATCATCAATCAAACCATTCGTGCCTGAGTAAGTTGCTTTGAGTATTGTTCAGTACATACAAGCCAAAAGTGTTGTTTACAATAAAAGGATGTAAACTATTTTAAATAAATGAGAAAAACCAAAGCTATTGATGGTGAAGCAATATAATAAATATTTACCGCCAAAGCGGTAGACCAAAAGATAGACCAAGATTTTGTGAATATTCATTCACATTATAAATGTAACGGTTTATACAAAAAATATTTATAAAGGTTACGTTGATAATGTACACGACTATTCATGAAACCTTAATCTGTCTTTTGCAAGTTAAGTTAAGCTTAGTTATAAATATTTATTAATTTGTAATTAAATTATTTTAAAGTTAAGTATTAGTAATTTTAGTACCTATTATGGAATTATTTGTTAACTTAGAGCTTGTCGGTAAGTAATTCTTTAGTTTTGAAAATACATTTGTTTTTTAAAGTAAAACACAATAAATGTAAGTATAATTTGGTAATCCTTGAGGTAAGTTTTGTTGTCTCGAGAACCATAAATGTGGTAAGAAACGCAGGAAATCCATTGATACTTGTTTCTTCAGTCCAACCATGAAAGCAGTCGAACTTCGCCCGCTTTCGCCATAACAACAGAGGCAGGAACGTGAATATCTGCTTCTCTTTTGTAATTATATATACAGGATGGAAGTGAAACGATCCGTCAAACTTTAACAGCGAATTTCTCATGCTGTGAATAACAAGAAAGTCTAATACCAAAATATTGAAATGTTATAGTTTTCTAGAAAAAATATTTTTATCAAAAAAATTTATCATCATTTGGTTCAATTATTATTGATTGAAGGTTCTTGATTTAAGACTATATTCATAGAAAATTCAATAAACGACAACTTTTTCCTTTGGCGAATTTCAATAGATTCAATGGTTTTTGTGTAAATTAAATTTAAAAAACCCACAATTTATTGCAACAAAGAAGCAACTCCCTCTGTATATATAGCATTAATACAAAAAATAAAGAAATCATTATATTTGGCGTTTAGAAACTGTGTGTTACTTCTGACTTCAGACACCTTAGTTATTCTGGGAACATATTTAATATAGCTGCTGGCTTTTCTCGAAAGCCCATCGTCTTGTCTAGATTATTTAGCCTAGATTCCACAATAAGTATCCTGTTGTTAGCGGGTTCAGTCTTCATATTGTAGCACTCACCGAAATGAAACGTTTTCTATTGAGATTCGGGTTCCTTCCCTCAAATATGCGCAAGATCTGGTGGTTAAGGACAAAGCACAGCACACTAAAATCGAAGTTTCATTGATCGCTGCACCAGGGAAAATGTGCATTGCTATCCTCTGCTTTCCTTTGAACAATGATGCAAGCAGTAAAAACCGCTCGATACCCCCCCTCTCTCGCTCTCTCTCTCTCTCTCTGTGTGTGTGTGTGTGTGTGTGTGTGTGTGTGTGTGTGTGTGTGTGTGTGTGTGTGTGTGTGTGTGTGTGTGTGTGTTGGCCTACATCGAACTATTCCTTATTATTCTTTCCTATTCTACGAATATGCACGTTCTTCTTTGTGGTTGGAAAAAGCACATCTAGGATTCGGGTTAAGGTTGGAGAAAGCCTTTTTCAGTTCCTTCAATAAACAACAAATGTTGACAAATGCAAGGAGAGGATACAATACAATTGTCGTTTTATTTTACAGATTAACATTTTTATAGTCTTTCTACGAAAGCTTCAATTTAACGACCCGTGTGCTTAATTCAAACATCAGAAATTATCAGGCTTTGACAATTTTGGTTTAATATCGGTTTAGTTTTATTTCCAATTTATTCGGAAGTTAGCTTCGTCGAAAAATTTCCACCCCATCTACCACTGAGGGTGGTTTTAGTAATGCCACCTCTAAAGGAATGAAGAGATAATTTATATTTTCATTTCACATAGGTATTGAGGAAACAGCCTGTCCGATTTTAAAATTTTCTAAATTGCTTCTCATTGGACGGTTAGGGGTTGCCTTTTCGATAGCCCTCTTGCAGCAACAGAGGCTATAGGCAGACAAATCAGGATATAAGTTTCATTTGTCATAAAAATATCTCAAACATATGGCATTTTAATCAAAATCGTTACAGCCATTTTCAAGAAAGTCAAAATTTTCGAAAAATTTTCCAGGTAAAGAATAGTTTAATATATAAATTAATTAATATATCAAGAATATGATTAGATATTCGAATGAAATTTGGCTCACACTTTTCTTTAGTTGCTAGTAATGCCTATGAAAAATAAAAATTTGTCTAACTTCAATACTTTGGAAAAATCACCTTGTCCAATAACATCTGCTCTTTTCCATTACTTGTCACGAGTGCTAATCACGTGGTTATGAATGTATGACAATATTTCTGGCTCGAATGGCGAAAAGTTACATTATAACGGTGCATTGGTCACTAGTAATGGCTCAGATCAACCTAAAGTTGAATACAGTTTAAAGCTTGGGTCAATGATACTACAGTTGGACTCTGAAGCATGCCAGATAGCTTAGAGACATTGAGCTTTGAACTCTTTCTCCATTAAAGGGATTCTTGTTCAGAATGGCTTCTCTTTACTTCTGCGTTCCCATTGTTTCAGGATGAGGTACAACAGAAAACTGTCTGTACTTCATTTCCGTGCCCTGATGAGGTTCTGCTTTTCACTAACAGCAGTGACATCATGCCACAGATGTTGGCCTTCAAGCAGCAGCAGGAGTATTAAAATGACCGAGCAAAGTTTCACTTCAGTGCAAACAATTGTACTTTGTAATTAAAACTATAATGCATAAGACATTTGGTTGTTTTCTGTAATCGTTATTTGCTTCTGAACATTTTATTAAAAAGTTAGTGTTCATAGACTATGAAATCTGTGTACTCAAATATTTATATATAAATACTTAGGACTACATATGTCATATGCTTTCATCTAATTCTTTTTCCTTTCGACAATTTTTTAATAGATTCATACCATTTAAATAATAAACCTTTATTATGGCTCCAGTAAGGGAATCATTAATGCTATAAGCGCGCATTAATTATTATTATTAGCTTCGTAAATTTTGGGAGAAAATTTTTAGAAGAATCGTATGTTTCCGAGTATTCCTTGACGTCTTTTAGGTGATACATTTTATGAAACCCTGTGTGATGTCCCATAATTACTACCAAAGCCTTGTCAAAAATAAGTTACTCTACACATCTTACAAGTAACAAACCATTATCTTCGTATATTCTTGTGGAATTTCGCATCCAATTTGGAGCAAAACCACTTAAAACCACGGAAAAGAGGGGAAAAGAAAGCGAAAACCCTGTTCTTGCTAACGTGCTGCTGCAGTTGTGGAGGGAGGTCTCTCTTTTCACACCTGCTGAGTAACGTCCCGTCAGCCCTGGTCAATACCAGAAGGTTTAGAGTTCAGGCCATTCACAATGGACAGGACTTCCTACTCTGTTATTAGAAACTCAAAATATATTTTTCACTTGCCACTAAAATATCTTAAACATAAATGATAATTTAATCGAAATCGTTAAAGTAATTAAAATATGAAGCATTTACCATGCGAAGAGTAGTTTAAGATCTGGAGGGTTTTTGAAAATCTTCGAGTAGCGACCTCGGAATAGATTTGATAAACCTTTTATTTTTCACTTACCTATTCATAGACAGACATCTATACATACCTTTTTCTAAAAATGTCCTGCTTTGATTAAAGGATTAAAAAGAAGTCCTTTTTAGGACTGTTCTAGCACATCCTCAGGATAAAATTGACACCTTCCAAGAAATATGCGCTTCACATTTTGAATGACCCTGGAATTCAGCACTCTTAAGGTATTTGTACTAATTTATCTGCTCTGTGGTGCCACACTGCAGAGATACAGTATTCCTCGAAGCATCTCACCCGTTATTAATTCATGCTTACAGTTAGAGCAAAATAAATTACAGGGGTTTCTAAATAATTAGTGACTGAACTCGCTTTATTGCAGTGGAGGTCGGTTTTGTAATACATGTTATTACTGAATAAGTGGTGATAATTTTACCAACTTTGTTATTCGGATTGTTAATCGAAATATAAACGTTTTATCACAACATTACGCCCTTCTCTGCATGAATTAAACAGGTATAGATCACTTTGTTGTTTAGTAACAAAGTAGCATCATTCATGAATATCGTGAACAAGAAAATGTATCGCAAGTAATAACATAAGACGTCTTATCTAACAGTAAGTTCTTGACCAGAACAAGGAAATGTAACTGAGGAGCTCAGACCGTCTAATAATATTTGTATCTACTAATATTTTATAAATAAAATATGAATTTAAATACTGTATCGCAATGATTTGACCAGAAAATGTTTAATTCTACAAAAAATAACCTAGAGTAGGTATATTAATTTCGATTAGTCTAACTTTACTTATTCAGTATTGCCAACTGAGGAAAACGAAACTCAAGAATTACATATATTACGATCTTCTCTTGTTATAACAGAAAACCATTTATAATCTCAAACAAATCTCTCCTTAGTTTTGACATAAATAACCGTTCCTCTGGTAAATAACATTAATTAAAAGAACAGTTTTCAAACTGAAATGGAATACTGTTTTGATTCTTAATGGATTGTAATGTTCAGCAATTTATGGGATACAGTTGGTGATAGCGACTAAACAAAAGAATGACCTAGATATAATTTGTACAAAACAAAAGAATGACCAGATGATAAAGCGTATATGGTAATTTGCCGTCTCCATTAATGAAATAACCTCAGAAAAATGCTAATAATCCTCAGTAACTTAGTGGTTTCTTCAAAACTTTATAATAGTGATGCAATTCCACTTAGTATCATGTCCATTAATCTCCCCATTTCTTGAGCAAATTATTAACATTAGCAACATGAGGTCCAATTTTGCGTATTAGTGTTCTGTCGTGCTTGAGTAATACGAAAAAATCATAGGCAATTATATAGATTGCGCATACATTACCCATTGAGATACATACAATGGCAACAGATAACAATAATAAATATACAATTTTTTTTTATTTTGTTCACTTCAATACTGGAATGATTTAGAAGGAAAAAAAAATAAAAAAATAAAAAAAAAGAACATTAGGAGAGACCCGAAGGCACGGCCGAAAAATCGAAAAATTCGAATGATAAATTGATATGGGAATTGCCACCTCGAATTACTTTCAATATATGCAGTTTGTGGGGGATCTATCGTTTGACTGGTTCATCTATTACATTTAAAGTAGTTTTTTCGTAAATAAAGTTGTTGATTTTGAGAATAGATTTGGTTAAATCGAATTTAACGACAATTGGCGAACATGTATTTTGTTCAGGTATGTTTTTTTTGCAAACATAAGGACGAACATAATTAATATGTAATTGTGTGACGTCGGCCGGGAAGCTGCCATAAAATATGGTCAGGGTCAAGCTACCTCACACCACTGCGTGGGGAGTAAGTAACGTAACAATGGAGCGGACAGAAACAAAGATCGATTGTTCCAAACTGTTTGGGCTTGTTTACGAAAAGGCGAATTTCGAGAAAAATCCGTGCTACGTCATTCTCGCCAATGTATCGAGAAGGCGATTGAAGCCAATTTTACGACGTGAATCGTTTAAGTGTTCAACGAGGCAGCTGTAAGCAGCTAATTTTCAGTGTGTTCGACAGTCAATGTTGAGAGAGAGAGAATTTGAGTGTCATTTGAGACAGTGTAGGCATTTAATGGTTGCGTTGGAGTTGTTAGTTGTATGAAGCAGTTATCAGTTAGATCTGTTTGAGAGAGTGCGAGTGTTTGTTTGAAATGAGTTTGTTAGAGACTAAGACTACGATCGAACAGAACAGCTGTGAGTTGCAAGGTCACAACGAATTGTAAATTGCGATAACGATAAAAAAGAGGACTGCGTTTTTGTGATTCAGTTTTAAGGGAAATAGAGTGACAGAATAAGTAACTGGGCTTGCTATTTGTCCCACTGGTGTCAGAAGTGGTATTGACCCATTGTCTTTTTCTCACATATACATTTATAACCTTATATTATAAAGTTACATAAATGTATACCTATATAACGTTTCTTGAAGTTTTTCCTTTAAAGTTCAACATACATTCTGAAGTTTGATCAACTCAATAGTTTTTTGTGTGTGTGTTTGACACTATTGGATTAAAGTTAAACTTCATTGATGGATGAAAACAAACAAAGAAAGAAGGAAAGTACAAGGCTTACAAGAAAGGCTTCAATAAAGCTTTACTAGTCCTCTTTGTAATAAGTTGGAGATCCTGAGCGAAAGAGGAGACAAAAGCTTCGTTCAGAATTTACTTTCTCTTGGAT
Organism: Tenodera sinensis; assembly: GCA_030765045.1. Taxonomy (NCBI): domain Eukaryota; kingdom Metazoa; phylum Arthropoda; class Insecta; order Mantodea; family Mantidae; genus Tenodera; species Tenodera sinensis. The sequence goes on along the minus strand of CM060963.1, from coordinate 181,686,949 downwards.
TATATGCTTCACCACAGGCTTCGTTTGGCACAGCATGGGAAGAAAGAGAGAGGAGGGGAGGGTGAACACTGAAACAAAAGTTACAAATTCGCATCAAAGCTGGAAGACTGCCAGACCATTCCGGGACAATAGGGGCAAACGCGTGTGGGAATTTAGCTAACTGTCCTGGTTTTCACGTTTGCAAAAGAGAGATGGGAAAAAAAAGAAGAAAAAACAAAGCTAAAAATCACTGGAAATGAAAACGTGATGGTAACTTCAGAGCTAGCAGTAGTAATAGAAAAACCTAGAGCATTCACTGAAAACATTACTCAACCTTGGTTCAATCAGCACTCTTGAAGCAAGGATAACCGACATTAATTAGTACAAAAAGAAAGAAAAAGAAACGACAAAAACCAGCAGTATGAATTTTTAGTACCACATTACATTCAGCATATTTCCATACATGCAGTGGACTAAGTTTATTTTAGGATACAATTTATCTTTCATAAATGAATCTTAATATCTAAATTACACTGCTCGATATTTGAAAGAATTTTTAGTTTTTGTTTTGAATGCTGATACCCCTAATTTTATGCTTATTCCAAATATTTGTAAGTTTTCCTCTATCACGTTCAGATTTTTTAAAAAATGAACAAAATATTAACTCATTACCGATATATAAACGTACCAGTACACAGCTGTGGAAATGGCCGACATAAACTCTAGCACACTGATGTAAATGTGCGGAATCCCCTCAACGCTACATATTGAAATGGCTGGATTGGTAGAGGTGGACCAGTTTCATGGCCAGCACGGTCGCTGATGTAGCACCTCTTGACTATTTTATGCGGAGTTGTATGAAGAGTGTGGTGTATAACACTCCAGTGTCAGCAGAGGACCTTATGGCTCGAGACCACGAAGGTATTGAAAATCTTCAAAGACAATGTAGACAGCTCGATGTTGAGTTTATTGACGAAATGTGATCATACACCCATTTCACACTTCGATGCGCTACAGTGTCCATAATGTGCATTTCCTTACATGGAACCCTACTTGAAAATCAATCAGTTTGCCGTCCCGCACGGCATACTAATTGTAAGCGTTGTCGGTGTTTTCTTGTGACAGTCTGTATATATACACTCTTTTACAAGATAATTATCATGTTTAAAACCTGGTGTATATTACAATTATATAACTATAATGTTCATTGTACGTATATATGAAAGCTACCAACAATTGTTACAATTGATATTATTTTACAGGAAGAAATGTTTTCTTTTAGAGTTTCGTCCATTAGAAGTACTTTCCCTTTTTAGGTACCAGCAGTAGTCTATCATTATCATAGCTGTCCACCACCGCGGTGTTTTCTTTCAATGTCTTTCAGATATTTATGAAAGGTTCACTATATTCCTCTGTAAAGTCTAAGACATATTATCTGGAAAACAGTCGATGTGAGCGTGTAGGAAGTGTAACTTCAAACTCATGTTGCAACCTAGTTTTCTCAAAATCTCCAACAGGTGTTCACAATGATTTTCTAATCTGGACTGTTTCTGTTTCCTAGAAAGTTTTACACATATTTTCAGCTATGTCAGGCTTGATTTTCTGTTTGGCTGATTGTATTTCCAAAATTGTGTCACACATTAATTTCCTGATCTGCGGTTTAGCAAAAATACCTGAATTCAGCATATTTAGGATCATTCTGTGATGAACACTGCATATGTACTTAAAACACTCACTTCCTTGTCTAGGGCACTTACAAGCTGACTCGTTATACCCAATTTTATGAAAGAAATTCTTGGTTTCCTCGAAAACCTGACGTGATAGAATATATATAATTTATTTGAAAACATCATTTTTGATGCAGAGCAGTGTTATACATTGTTACTTTTTGTAGCTCTAACATTTGAATTTGAATTAGTTTAGCACACTACAATATTGTTTACATTGTAAATATTCACTTTATTACTTATGTGAAAACATAATGCCCGTGGTTGTGATATGCAGGCTGGAAGGGAAGTCATTACGTTCCTTCTAGTATGTGCTTCATAGAACCACTACAACCAAAAGAAGTCTTATGTTATTTTGTTCTTTCATCAACCGATTTCGAAAAAATAAATGGTTTTTGTTCCAAATTGGATGCGTAATTCCACAAGAATGTGCGAAAATAACAGTTTGTTACTTGTAAGATGCGTAGAGTAACTTGTTTCTGACGTTGCTTCGGTAGTAATTATGGATTATCACACAGGGTTGACCTTGAAGTTGAGCGCCCTTAAACCCCCTGCACCATAGGGGCGTAGGTACAATCGTGAAAGGGGGGGAAGGAATTGAAGAGAAGAGACCTTTAAAGATTTCAAGAACTATAACATTTATGGATCAATAAATTATACATTTGCTAACAGGAATGATTAATCGGTATAGCAAACCTTTAAACAGAAATGGAAGTCGAAACACACAATAGAAATACAGGTGAAAACAAAACCAATTTACATAACCCCATTCAACTCCCCCTCAAAGCGAGGAGTTGGGCAGTCTTCAAGCCTATCTGAAAATGCCTAAATGATTCGCGTGGATATCCTACGGGTTACAAGAATTACTTGTAACAAGATAACATTTAATTCGTCCGCATTAGAAGCACCTCCCAGGCAAGTAATGGTCAGAAAGTCAATCTGGAATACACGGCCTGAGCCTTAGTTAAAAACAAAACAACGGGACCACTTACCCTTCACGCCAAGAGAGGAGAACCCCGACTGACTGTCCCTACAACGGTGAGACCGAGAGGAAACCCAAAGAAAAAACACTAGCGCATCCCAGCGGGAAAAACAAGAGTCGCGAAACAAAAGGAGGTGCCTCAATAAAACAAAATAAGTGCGATCAGCACACCGCCCCCCCCCCCCCCAAAAAAAAAAAAAAAAAAATCACACAGGCTTTCGAAATAATTAATCACTCAAAAGACGTGAAAGAATTCTCCGAACGCCTTTTGCAGTCGCGAGATAAGCCGAGAGGTTGTGCTGATGTTGGTCAGGGAATTGACCTGGTTTCCGGATCTAAACACTTTCTCTTTCGTCTGATCTTTTGGCACATAACGGTTGTGATGGGCCTACACATGGAAGGAGACCATCATGAGACGCTTGGTAGTGATGCCTGTTTTTGTATGTACTGAACCAGTGAAAGTGACACACACAATCGGTAGTGTCGCCAGCTTGTTTTCGACAAAGCGATCTTCATAGGAAACGGTCAGAGACAAAAACATAAGATACAAAATGTGCTCCAAATACCGATATCTACCACTGGTTTGAATTAATGTAATGACTTCCCTTCCTTTCTGTTGGGGAGGCGTGAAAAGCAGGATCTACAAAACAGCAACTACTACCCTCGAATCTTTGAGAGAATGCATTTATGTGGCTGCGGAAGAAATACGCAACAGTGAGGGTGAATTTGTTAGAGTGCGACGTAAAAGTGTGTGAGGCTTGCAGGTGCGCAAATGGTTGACATTTTGAACAATACCTGTGAAGTAGGTGAGCCATTTGGTTCATTCCTTATTCTTTTGCTGTCAGCTTAAAAATATCATTTGGTTCACTTTGTAAGAGCCTACAAATGTACCTTTGTGCTTTTAAGTCAGAGAGATGGTTTGGTTTACTAAATTACAGCAGCATCAGCCACGAAACGTTTTAAGTTTGATGTTGAAGTAAATGATAAACAATATTCTTAGAATGTGAGTTTGGGTTACAGTGTGCGTTACTGGAGAATTCAGATGTAGGTACTTATTTATTACGACGGCATGGCATGTCTTTATGTTTACATTCACGAGCCGCGCGGCACCGGAAGTAGTAGTGACGCGTGTTTATGTACTGACCTAGTGAAAGTGAAACCTGCAATGTTGCCAGCTTGTTTTCAATAAAACTAAAATATCTCCGTAGGGAATGGTCAGAGACAAAAACGTAAGATACAAAATGTGTTCCAAATACCGAGATCTAGCACTTTAAATTAATGTAATATAGTACAATACTTTTTCTTCATAAATCACCAATGATAGCTTCTACTGCTCTTTTTAAATTCCAGGATAAATAATTACGGATGTTCATTATTTATCATTGCTGCGATATAAGTCGTCACAAAGGGCACGATGCCCACACAGTTAAACATGAACATAATTATCGGAATGATTACGAGAAGTAGCTATAGGTAACACAGAATCCTTATTTGAGTTTCACGCTCAGAATATTCATAGTTCCTGTGGAATTTTAATTAGTTTTGTGCTAGGTATAATCAGTAGGGGAAGCATTGTGCTCCACCAAAAACTTCTATACTAGGATTTCACCAGATGTATAGATATTTTTAAAGTCCGAATCCCCCAAAACCCATTATTACTTACTCTACCAGATACATAATACGTCCACTCCTATACGGGATTTCAGCGGAAATCATAGGTCTTTTGTGTGTGTGTGTGTGTGTGTGTTTGTACGGGCGCGCGCGGGCTTAAGTTCATGCTGCTATGAACCATAACTCAAAAACGAAAAATCAGTTAAATATCAAATTTTCTATTTAAGTTAGGATTTTCTATGGACACTTCAACATTTTTGAGAAAATCTCCCACACCAAGCTACAATTAATATTGAAAAATATTGATTTTCTCACACATATCACTAATAATTTTTATTAAAATTTTAATTAGAATGTCATATGAATAAGATACTTTCATTTCAAATTCACATAAATAATAATAAACAATGGATAGACTGAAATCGATGTGTTATTTCTGAGCTCATCTATAAGTATGCACATTTTAACGTAAGATATGCCTCTTCTGATTGCTTCTTGAGGCATTTTCTTTTAATATTAAAAAAAGGTTTTAATTTGCTGAACCAAATAATAGTAATTATCAAATTTTAATTTCAGGGATCGAATAATCGAGTACAGGCTGGAAAGTGAGGGTGGATCAGGAAGACCTCTCATCTCTCTGTCTGTGACAAACTTCGTGAAAGCCATTGGTGCTCGTAGTTCTACCCCTGGAGGAGGATCTGCTGCAGCACTTGTAGGAGCTATAGTAAGTACTTCTGCCAGCAACACACATTAACAACTGTTACAAACAGAGAGATTTATTTGAGATTATCAACTGGTTTTCTATTATAACAAGAGAATATCAAAATACGTAACTCCTGGATTTTATTTTCCGCATTTGGCAGCGCTAAGTCAAACTGCACTAATCGCAATGAATGTAATTTAGCCTATTCTTTATAGAATTTAACTTTTTAGCCAAATAATTGCGATATAGTTTATAAGTTCTGTTCTATTATGAAATAGTCCAGATAAGTATTATTCTACTGTCTGACCTTCCCAGATAAATTCTCTCGTTCCACTCGAAAACTTCAACAATCTTGTGATATTACTTGTGATTATATTTTGCAAACAAAGAATAAAAGATGGGAACTACCAAACATTCAAACAGTAATTCCTGAGTATCCTCGAAAAACAGCAGTTGCAGCCTTCAGGTTGATTACAGGACATGATTGTCTGGCAAAATATTTAAACAGAATTGGGATATATTCTTCACCACTCTGTCCTCTATGTGATCTGCAAGAGGAAATGGATCGAGACCACCTTCAAATATGCCCGGCCACTTCTAGTGCCCCATCCATCAGTGAAAAATATTGGAGAGCAAGAGGATTAATGACTTCATTTTCAGAAATCCAGCATTAGCTAACAACAACATATTTTGCAAACAATATAAACATATAAAATAAGTGTTACTAGAAGATATTTCCGGGCTGTTATGCCGTGGTCTGCTGGAGTTAGAACTGCCAGACGTTTCGTCCACAACTGCGGTAGACATCTTCAGTGGCGCGGACGTAGTCTCCTCGGAGAAATAAGCTACGCAGTTCTAACTCCAGCAGACCACGGCATAACAGCCCGGAAATATCTTCTAGTAACATTGACTCCGGCCGTGAAAGCCTACGCTCTCTTATATAAAATAAGTGGTAGCTGATTTAACATATTTAAACAATAACTTCTAACGGGCGATGCCTGATGCTGTTGGTACTACTAACATGTATCACTATACTGCATGCGTCAAGAAGGCGTGAAAATGCAATAAATTTGTCCAGTTTATTTTATGAGCCAAGTGGAGCGTCTGGAATCTGTATTCTAGTCAAGCGTATAGTACAGAGGAACTGTGAGAGAACCATTATTCGAAAAAGTTTGGAAGTTCTGAAAGCCAACATATTTGAATCTTGGACAAAGAAAAGCAGCTGCTTGCTTTGTCCAGGAAAGAAGCTTGGGTAAAGTTGTGTTAAACTTAGACAGGTTGAGGGATTGACAGACTCGTATATAGAAATGGCAGCTTCTGCGGCGTATTTCAAGAACCTTATTACGTATGAGTTACCTTATCTGCAGATTCATTTTAACGAAATTTCCCAATTAGATCTAAATGTATTTTTTGTTACACAGGCTGAAATATTTGGAATGGTATAAAACAAAAATCTGATATGTTGCATTCACATAACATTCTCTACCCACTCTTTTACAAAGTATGCTTACGAACCTTTTATCCTTCTATCTACCTCATGTTAAGGGACCATGGGACTGAAACTTGAGTTTTCTATATTTTTAATTTCTCTACTAGTAAGCAGAGGAAGTATTGTACTCCACCCAAAAATTCGATCTCGAGATTTCAGCAGAAATATATGCTAGAAGGCTCCCTAAATTAAAAAAAAAAAAAAAAAAAAAAAAAAAAAAATAGAAAAAGGTCCGTGTGTCAGTCTGAGGACAGCATAATTCAAAAACGAAAACTTGCTTAAAACCCAAAGTTGGTATTTAAGTTTAATGTCTTTTAAGGATGCTACACGAAGATTCTGAAGAAAATTTCTCCACCCTAAGCTAACCATTACATGGAAAATTTTTCGAAAATTCTGATTTTCTCTAAAATGGTTCTAACGATTTTGATTAAAATGTCATATGTTTGAGATATATTTCATGACAAATCAAATGTGTATCTTAAATATTCTGGCTATAGCCCCTGTAGTCCTATTTACTCTGGATGACTTATGCATAACTGGTAAACCGTAAGAGATAGACCAAATCTTACTATAGAAAAATGTAGATCTTGCTAAAATACACAATTTATACCTCAATAATTTTTTTTGTAGAGTACACCTTTTCGGAGATATTCCTTGTTATTTGTGTGAGTTTTGGGGAACTTATACTTCTGTCAAATGGAACATCATTATAGTTTTTTATGTTATGCAAAGAGAACGGAATTTGAAAGCTTTAAAAGATTTGACTATTGCTCAAAGCCAACTGTATTCCCATATTCCTCTTGCACCTACGCGGAAATGAGCAATAAGGCAATTTTTGCAAATGTTTATGTCAACTAACACAAAGAAGATATAGGAATAAAGTTTTTCAGTTTTGAAGCAGTTTTGGGTGCCAGTGGAGCTTAAATCCACAATGCCTTTGGTCGTTGTTTTGTTGCCTTCACTCGAGCGATGAGATTCCTAACTCAGGGTATGCCTGAGAGTTTATTGCTTGAAGAACAACAAGGATTGTATATAATATTTAATGAATCCTTAAATTCAAAGTCACTGAGACGTTGGTGACTGATGTAATACAATAGAAACTGAATATTACTTACAGAAGTATGGGTAGACTACTGTATAACACCAATGGCTGCTGCAGAAGAACCCAAATGTTAACACGCAGTTATAGACGAACTTACATGGTGTTCTCTACACGCTGGCTGTGCTTGTTATTTTCATGCACACACAATTTTACATATTTCTCATTTTTACATAGGAATATCAACTTACTTATTGAATTATATGACGTTGCAATATGTTCAGTAATTTATAAACCTAGTTACTGTAGGTTATACCCACACAATTTTACGACCAACAGGGTACAAATTCTTTGAAATATGAATACGCTGTTTCCAGCATAGCTGTGTTCTTTTGTAATTCCCACTCACCTCAAAGTGAAATTAATTTAGAGGCTGCGCAGGGACTAGAGAATACGTCCTTTGTTGTGCCAAATATGAATGGAAAACCAGAGAGCTAATTATGCGTCAGAATATTCGCAACAGAAGCGACGTCGTCTGTCAACCCACAGTGGATGAAGAAAGTTAAAACTGCGTCACAAATGTGTTAAAGTCATGTTGGTGCTAAATGACACATTAACAAATTAGTTTGACCCACACCTTACACGTAAGCACTAAAAATAGAGATAGTATAGGAACTGATATGCGCGCATCCTGAAAAGTCAAGCACTTATGGTAGTAACCTAGCGAGGTCCAATGTTAGCGAAGGACAGAAGGTTGGGTTCACCTCCTTCCGCTATACGCTTTAACACTCAGAATATAGCTTGTGTTGGAATGGCGGCTTGGGTACATGTGCGTCGAAATTGATTTATGATAGCACTTTAAAATCCCGTTCATTAGTGACTTCTTTTTTATTGCTTACGTTTAAGAAGTCTGTCAATATTTAGCGACAAAGTCGAAGTGCATAGCATTTGGAGAAACCCTGTTTGAAATTGTGTAGAGCTAGACTTACTCTTATACACACTATTCTTACAAATGCTTATTTGTCTATCTACTTTATTTTAGTCGATATAAGCATTTTCATAAGTTATCTTACTGCTAATATTCTTGTAGGTGCAAGGGGAACATGGGAATACAGTAGGGTTTAAGCGATAGTGAAATGTTTTAACAGCTAGTTGCTATGCAACGGCTTTGAAATTCCATTCTCTTTGCAAGACCAAGAGATAAAAAACGAATAACATATTCTTATTTGAGAAAAGTAAAAGTATTGGCAAATTCAAAAAAATAACTAAGAATATTTCCGAAATGGCTTGCTCACAAGGAAAAAGAAGTATTTGACATAAATTGTCTGTTTTAAAGAGATCCATATTTTGTACTTGGTAAGCTTTTGTTTATCTCTCACTGTTTACCATTTATACAAAATAATGGGGTCTCCTAAGCAAATTCCCAGAAAATTCAAGTTATGACATAGAAACTGCCATGGAATCACCTGTTTGGTCCGTCACTAGATACTGACTGCTTGTGAGTCTAACCCGACTGAAAGTGTACAGTGGAGAATAGCAGCTAATTACGTAAGCATCTCCAAAGACAAATCCGCCCTAAGACTACAAGGGTCTGACGTTAAACCACTGTAGCTCATTTGACAACTTTGCTTTACTGCTGTAATTACGCTTGCCTGGCTACTCGAGCGAATTGTACACATTCTCCTACGGAGTCTGTTCGCTGCATTTCCTGCCTACTTATCTGGTAACAAAAAGCTAATTTTTCTGTACTAACATATTTTACATTTTAACTTTTCACAATACATTCCTCTGATATTAATAATTAAAGAGATTCTCTTCACTTGATTTCCTTATCAATTCTTTGCCAATAAGTTGTAATTGTAAACAATATTCATTTCCTAATTCCCTTTTAAATGATAAACTATTTACTTGACCCTTAATTTCAATATCAACGCCACTGCTTAATGTTGGCAAAATTGGTTATTTCTGCACTGCGTAACTTTGGCTAACCTTTCGAAAGACTGGTATCAACAACATGAAGCCAGTACGCACACGTGCCGCCTTAGAATGGGGACACAGAGTTCTGTGCCTGTCACACAATTTCCCATTTTGGAGAAATTTCTTAGCTGGCTCAGTCTGCCGACTTGCCTACTCCGGTTTACTTCTACTGGGATACCTAAAAAATAAAGTGTTAGCAACCAGTTTGGAGACGAAAACAAGAATCAGAGACGAAAGTGCGTACATTACGTCTGGGCTCATTGCGCGGTCAGGCGAAGCTTTGCAGTGTTGCAAAGGAAGGAGTGCATGCAAAAGACGTTTGCCACAAATAACATTAAAGTGTAAATCCAGGAGTGTTCTTTGTGCTGTAGAAGTGCAAAACATACATATATTGCACTACAAATACTTCAATCGTTCTTTAAATCTAGGTAATCGAAAATATGTACTCCATCGTATACTTATAACTATCTGTGTAACGTATCAGATGGAGATAGAAAAAGAAACTGTTATAACAATGCATTGAAGAGTTATAGATAGATCGCGAAAAAAAAGTTGGAGGCGTAGCTTACCGAAGCTGAAGCTCTTCTGCTTTCCCCCTCCACTGTCCTTTGGGTTGCCTCTCCTCCACTGCGCCGTCTGCTCTGCTCAGCTATTCACACGCTCTCGCATTCATACAAGGGAATCACGTGATACACAGGTTGTGTGGAAGGGATATGGCTCAGCTGACGTATGTGCACACCGATTCTTTTTTTGCTCGTGGTCTATCTATAGTAGAGAAAGTGTGTAAAAGCTACACATCAGATACAGCCAAATTAGCGAACCAAGGTTGTCTCCATTTTTTCTCTACTCCTAGTGAGAGGTAAATTCATAGATTATTGCTTCAAACATACATTGTAGATGATTTTACACTTTATTGAGCCTCCTTTGGCTTTTTCTTGTACAACAATATTGTTCCAAGGTTCGGAATTGTCTTTTTTTCCTCCTTTCTTTAAATTGTTCTCTTTAATACGATGACTTTTGACGAAATATAAAGGCACTGGACAAAATAGTTTCAAGGACAAATATTTTTCGGAAAAATATGCAGGTGTCAAAGTTTTGGTAGGTACTGTATGTATCGTAGATGGGGAGAAACGGCACATTGTGTCACTTCCTCTACGTCGTAGTTTTAACACCTTCCACTGCTTCACAGCGGTTAGCCTCCCGCCATTGTCTGCCTACCTCAGAGAATTCCTGGAATTCCATGCCTGGAATTTATTATAGGTACTATACACACAGAATTTCCAAGTTAAACTTAGTAGTATTTAAAATTACTCTATGACTTCACGATTATCAAAGTTCGAAGAGGTGGAAATATTAATCAAAAGCGAGTTTTAAAGTTCCCTTAAATTGTGGGGACATCTTAAACTTCATTCTTAAGTCGGAAACAATTAAAATATCTAAAGCGCAAGGGGATACTTCAATATTCCCAGTAATACATTGCACCACAAGAATTTTAGTAAAATATACTTCTCAAAACAGATGTAATAATGCTTAATAAAGCAACATAAGCTACATAAGTTATGGTATAACAAATACAACGTCTATATTACTTTTTCTGTAACTGGAGTGTGGAGTTAGTTATTTGAGTTTTAAATAACTATAGGAGGAACAGAGCTTACAAACTATATAATTTATGTCAACTACCTTTTTTCGTAGCAGCTTGTAGTTTTCCAAGTTGAAGAATGCTTGAAAAGCAACGATTATTTGCTCTTGCTTTCATGACAGTGACCAAAGTCTATTTCTGATGTAAATAAATAGAAAGTGTTTCCGCATTTTGCTTAAGAAGGTTGGCATTTTGTAATTTGATAACAATTCCAGTGTAAGTGAGAGTGAGCTGGTAACCGGAGGAATTAGGGTGTGTGTGTGTGTGTGTGTGTGTGTGTGTGTGTGTGTGTGTGTGTGTGTGTGTGTGTGTGTGTGTGTGTCTGTGTGTGTGTGTGTGTGTGTGTGTGTGTGTGTGTGTGCTACATATGTATTTTTCACCGATTTGTAAGTTTTAATTCGTTGCATAGAAAGAAGTAAAAGCTGTGTTTTAACATCACTACAGGGTGCAGCACTGGGAGCAATGGTGGGACAAATGACATACGGAAAGCGACAGTTTGAGCATCTGGACGCCACGATGCGCCCTCTCATCACAAATTTACATAGTGGTTTTAATAAGCTCTTGACAGTTGTGGATGAAGACTCGGCTGCTTTTGAAGAATACAAGGTAAGCGATATTACATTTTATGCTGTGTGTTAAAAACATAGCAACAATTACATTGAAATATTTGTACAAGGTAAATTAGATTCTATTACATTATAAAACTCAGTTGAATTTAAACTTATACAACATATAGTCGAGGGTACTACATGTATGACGGCCATTTCATGAAAATCATTTTTTATTTCAATTTTGTAAAATAATTCAGACATTCATGAATGCAAGAAGTGCATAATTTACCCCCGAATGCCACTGCATGTTAAAATGTCACATGGACTTTAACATGAGCTATAGATTAAATTTTTTATCGCTGTTTTCTCACTATTGATATTTTTAGCATTTTTATTCCTGTGAAATGTTTCTTGAGGAGCAGTTTTTGTATTCCAATAATGAAGTTCGTTACAAATGTTCATAGAGACCTAGCAAATAAAGTTTTACCTAGATTCTATTGTCAGCATATATTTCTGAAATTACAATTTTTAGGCGAAAAAAGATATGCAGAACAAACAGAAAAATCTAGGGTAGTTTTGGAAAGGATACGTATTTTCAATCTAAGTTTAAAATATTAAACCAATTTTTATTGATTTACTCTTTTGTCTCGAGGGATCTTTTCAATAACGCAAAAAAGGCATAAACTAATTTGATAGTAATTTCTAAAGTATTCGAGCACAAATGCCAAAAAGTGACACCGCAAGTCATTCTGCTTCCCCCCCCCCCTCCTCTTGCTTTGGCTTAGTAGCATGGCCGTGTAGGGTAAAGGTGACTGGCATTGGTTAATGCTGTACATCTGCACCACTTTAAGTTTCACAAAATAAGAAAGACATGTCGAGCGTCTACATGTCTCATTACAAATTCCAACCGGAACCCTCCCGGCATGCTTCCTCATCTATTACGTCACCAGTGACGAGTAACTAAGAAGTAACGAGTAAGGAGAGACGGGTAACTAATATATTTAATATATATTTCGACGACATCATCAGATCATAGAAGTAACAAACAGTAGGAGGAATAAACTTCAGACGAGAAAACTAAAGTTATGACATTTAAAGGTACCCATTCGGTCCGGTTTAAAATAATTACAAAATAAAATCATAGCCCAAGTGTCAAATTTTAACTTCCTAGGACGTGAATTAACATACATGACTGAATTGGACATTAATAAAAAACTAAATAAATTTAACTACTCGTACATAACAGGAACCATAAAGACAAATCGAGAAAATAAAACTAGACAAGATTGAATAGTAAAACTGTATAAAGCAATGGCCATACCTGCTATAACATGTGTTGTATATATGTACTGAAATTTTCAGCTCTCTGCCTTTCATACTTTCTGAGAAAAATCTACATGAATTCACATTTTAAGAATAAATTTTATTATTCTTCTGATGGATGAAATACTTTTTATAAATTAAACCAAATACGCTAACAATGCAAATAACCAATTGAAATAGTTTTCACGATTTATAGAATAATTCATAAAACTTTCAGGAAAAACCAATGAGAACTTTAAGAGCAATGGTAATTTAACTTAGTTAGCTGAGGTGTAACTTTTGTATGTTTAGACTATCTTGTGCCGTTAAACAGAAGTCAAGGAAGTGTATTCCATCCAAAAATTCTATAGCGAAATTTCACTGAAAATGCATATTATGAGGCCATCTGAAGCCATAAAAAGCAGTTGTAGAAAAAAGTTTCCTGTCTGTAAACAGAATAGCTCAATAAAGAAGAGTTTGACAAATAACAAAGACGCAAAACGTTTTCAAGAAAATCCCCCACCTCAAACTAAATGGAATCTTAGGGGCCCTGGGACTGAAAAATAACCTAAAAGTTATCAAACTGACGATTTTTAAGTTTATTCATATAAATGTACCCAAAACTTTTCAGTCATCGGTTGCAATAAACTTTTTTAGATTCATACATTTTAAAGCTCTATTGCAGGCTTTAAATGCAATGTCCCCTAGGCTAAAACGTCCCTTTTCTGCTTAAATTTTCGGAGTATTTGAACTAAATATGGACTCAGAAACAGCCAACTCAGCGGAAAGAAGTGGTTAAGCTATGAATCTGAAGAGGGAGATTACTAGACAAAAATGTAAGTTGTGATCATGATGCATGTGTGTAGAAAAATTGATTTTCCTCGACTTCACAGTTTTTAATACACTATTTCCTCTATGCAAATTAAATTTATTTTGAAATAAATTGTGTGTTTTAGGAAGATGTACATTTTTTGCATAGTAAGATTTGATCTATTTCTTACGGTTTACCAGTCATGCAAAAGTCATTCAGAGTAAATAGGATACATGGACGATAGCCAGAAAATTCAATATATACATTTCATTTGTCATAAAAATATCTGAAGCATGTGGCATTTTAATCAAAATCGTTAGAGCTATTTTCATGAAAAACAAAATTTTCTAAACATTTTGCATGTACAGAGTAGAGTAGTCTAGAGTAGAACAATTTTCTACAAAACCTTCGTGTTGTATCCTTGAAGGACATTAAGCTTAAATACCAAGCTTTTGTCCACAAAAAAAAAAAAAAAAAAAAAAAGAAAGAAAGAAAGAAAGAAAGAAAGAAAGAAAGAAAGAAAGAAAGAAAGAAAGAAAGAAAGAAAGAAAGAAAGTAAACCACACACACACACACACACACACACATACACACACACACACACACACACACACACGCGCGGATCTTTTTCTAGGAATGCTTCTTTTGCATTCAGGGGTCCCAAAACATACATTTCCGATGAAATCTCGACATCCATTTGTAATACAATACTTCATCTACTTTCTATCCTGAGTAGAGAAGGTAATAGAGTAGTAATAGTCAAATGTCAGCCGGCATGAAATTTTGCGGCTACCATAACTTGGATTACAGTATTCTTGCACAAACTCTGTGCTTCTTACTTCATTTTTTTTCTTATTCCTCTGCTTGTTTGTTAATCTCCCTTCTCTAATCCTTAATCCTCCCCTTGTTTTCTTGTAATATATTCGCATTATGAACTAAAGCTCTCTTAAGCTTTTTGTATAACAGTTTATTGTCAGAATTTTCCTTTGGACGCTCAAAGCTATGGGCGAGTAAGATTTGCCTTTTAAGTATCACTAATGAAGACAGATCCCGGAATTTGGTTTAAAACATAATTATTAATTCTATTGATCCCACCATCCTGTGTTCCTGTTATCGTTCTGATGTAAGAGGTTTTCTGAGAAAGTTTTGAGGCACTTTAATGACCTGTAATCGATCTCGTATCATAGCCGTGCCTTCTAAGCTGGGGATAAGAGAAGGGATATACCACTAACTGATGAGAATCCTTAACCTGAAAACACTAATTCGGTTTCCCTTTGAAGAACTTAAAAGATATTTAATGTGTAATTGTTCTACTGATTTGCATCAAATTACATATCAATCACTAGCCATTATGCTACAGGATTAGCGGTGGATTCTGGGCCCATTCCTAAAGGGTGGTAGTCACAGTAAATTAAAGCGATAGTTTTATCCCTCCGTTGTCTACGCTATAACATAGCGCAGGGCCTCTGAAGTATTAAAATGCCGCAGGGTGCAACCCAAGATGCAGAGATTCCGTGCGAGTATCGGCCCAACTCGTGTGCTGCAGAGTGAAGAAGCGAGGAATCGAGGAAGCTTGCAGATAGACAGCCTTCTTGTCAGTAGACATGCATTACAGCTACCTAATAATGGAAAACCTAGGAAACCTACATTATGCATTGATTTTCTAATATGAAAATTATTAATTACAATGATTTAAGTATCTCTTTAATATTTAAGTTGAATATTATTATTTTTACCAGTTAAAAATTCCATTATCAGTGCAAAAAGGGTAAACTTTACGACAGGCTAAAGCGCTCGCGTGTTTCAATTTTCTGCTACCATACATTGTTTCATGTGAAGCTTGATCGACTTTCATCCTTCACAGAACTGTTGGTAATATTGTCGGAACGCTGCGCTGTGTTAATGAAAATGTGTAATTAAGCTTTTAATAAAGAATATAGTAATGATAACAGCATAGTGTATTAGATCACATTATCAATTTTCCTTTCCTGTGCTACGTAATAAATTGCATGTATACAGCTGTGTGCACATCGTTTATCGGCCACGGTGCACTAGAAGTAAGCAACTAGGTAGCTGAAGTTTGCATGGATATGCTGCATCAACAGTTTCACACACTAAAAGAAATCTAAACGTTTTAGTATTGCCTGTAATGTATCCGGTTTAAATATAAAAATATGATGCGTGCGCTCACATTACAATTCCTACTCATTCTTATTTTTATTACTTATTCTCCTATCTACTTCATGCTAATCAAGATATACATTTGTAGCAGTAATCTTACTATATCACTTCTAACAGGCACAATGGCAATAGAAGAATACAATTGGCTCTATGCAAGCGATAGTCAGAGCTGGTCGCTATATGATGACCTTGACATTCTATTCACTTTACTTGTACAGGCATAAAAATACAAATAGCGACTTCATATATGAGAAAAGCAATGGAAAATTCCAACTTATAATAAGGAATATCTCTGAACTGGTTCACTCAAAATAAATAAATAAAAATAAAAACATAAATAAAATGGGTATAAATTATTATCTATGTTTTTGTGAAGTAAGATTTTGTCAGTCGTATTGTTTACCAGTTACGCAAAAGTCATCCAGAACCAAGATTATTTTTTAGGACATTCCCAGGGAATTCAAGAATTACACTTAATTTGTTATGAAAACATCTTATTGTTAAATACATAGTATTTTAAGCAACATCGTAAAACGAAATCGTTGAGCTGAAAGCACAAATATTTCATTAATTACATTCTTTGCCACGTATAGTAAATACGAGAAATATTGCATTGCAATAAAAATTTCAAAAATCGAGATTTCATCGGAAATATGTGGTATAAAGAAAAGTACCTAGGCGACCGAGCTTCGCTCGGCGTTTTTCGCCCAGTAAGAATATAATAGAGAAAGAGATGTGAATGTGATAGTTAAAGGTAAGCAGAGAAACTACTGTGAATGTAATATGAAGTATCTCTATTTCAAACATACAGAAAATTGCATGACTTATTTGTAGAAGAGTGAGTAGAGAAAGAGATGTGAATGTGTTACCTAAAAGTGAGAGGAAAAACAGTGTAAATGTAATAGCATTTCTATTTCAAACATACAGAACATGATATGACTTATTTTAAAAGTGGGGATAAAAGTGTTTTTTGGTGCAAAATCACGTTTTTTATGGAAAACTCTTTATAGAAGAGTGAGTAGAGAAAGAAATGTGAATGTGTTACCTAAAAGTAAGTAGAGATAACACTGTCAATGTAATATGCATCTCTATTTTAAACATACAGAAAATTGTGTATTTATTTGTAGAAGAGTGAGTAGAGAAAGAGATATGAATGTGTTGCCTGAAAGTGAGAGGAGAAAACAGTGTGAATGTAATAGCATTTATATTTCAAACATATAGAACATGGTATGACTTATTTTAAAAGTGCGAATAAAAATGTTTCTTGGTGCAAAATCACGTTTTTATGGAAAATTGTTTATAGAAGAGTGAGTAGAGAAAGAGATGTGAATGTGTTACCTAAAAGTGAGTAGAGAAAACACTGTGAAGGTAATATGCATGTATACAAAAATTTAATCAAATATTTAGAGTCCTTTCTGAAATACCGGGAATATATATACAAAGATTGCACTGTAGAAGCGGGAATAAAAAATGTTATTTTTTATGTAAAATCGCGTTTTTTTGGGAATTATACCTATATAGCTGAACTTGAAAAGCAAGACCCTATCTGAATACAAAATTTGATCGAAATCGTTAGAGCCGTTTCCAAGTTGCGCGGAATAAATGTATATATATGTATATATATACAAGAATTGCTCAGTTAAATATATAAGGTATAAAGAGACTTTTTAGCAAGGGAACCGCGCGCGCGCGCGTGTGTGTGTGTGTGTGTGTGTGTGTGTGTTTATGTGCCCTTTCTTGTGTTTGTGAGCGGCACAATTTTAAAAAAAGCGAAGTCAGTCCACACGAAGGTTTTCAATAAAATCCTCCCACCCCAAACTATCTTTTACATCGAACATTTTTAGAAAGTTCTGATGTCATCAAAATGACTCCATAGTTTGATTAATATACAATACATTTTAGACACTTTCATGACAAAATTAAAGAAGTAAAATTCTACTTAGAACCTTACTGTTCATACTGGAAACAGATAAATAGGAATTGTGTTTCAGGTTGCAATGAAGTTGCCCAGTAATACAGAAGAGGAGAAGTGTAAGCGAAATGAAGCACTTCAGAAAGGCCTAAAGTCTGCTATCGATGTTCCGCTAAACTTAGCCACAGAGGTGAACAAATTGTGGCCAAAAATGGTGGAAATGGCCAAGCATGGGAATATGGTCACCGCTTCCGATATGCAGGTTTGCCAATTTATTAAGTTAATTTAATTATTTTATTTAGAAATAAAGAAACTGTAAATACCATAAAATGTGTCTGACCTCAAAATGAAGAAAAACTTCAACCCAGGCTTTCTGTTAATGAAGGTGTTAGGAGTCTCAAATGACACGATAATACACTTCCCACGGAAGTTGTGACAGAGTAGCTGTTATGCTCATCGTACAGTCTCTGGTTTTGAGTGGTCTGTGAAATGATTTGTCAACCAACGTTTAAGAGGTTTCAAATGGACCTTCTTTCCTAACCAACCAATATTACTGAAATCGTTAGACGAAATTGAGCCTGCCACGACAAATGTTTGTGTAAGTTTCATTGCTCTAGATTAAGTAGTTTTCTAATTAAAAATTACGTATCGTGTTTTAGAAAGAATTGAATAGTAATAAAAGGTAGATTTTTTGCAGTTTAGAATTAAAGTAGAGGTCTGAAATTTGGTATGCTGGATTTTGTATGCATATGCTATAAAATTGTGCATTTGTTTTTCAAAATATCAATACTTATTATAAATGTGACCTTTTTATTTAGATTAGAAAACGAAGGACAGTGGATACGATTACAAAGAAAGAAACAAGCATAAACTGTAAGAGCGATATCTGCAAACCAAGCACAGTTTTTTTAACAAGTTAAATTCTACATGTCCTGAAAATGTTAGCTTTAATCCATCAGTATTTACTGCATAAAAGCCTTCCCCAGTATACAATAATTGTTTTATGGAGAAAAGGCTATTTAAATCTTTGGAACCAGTTATTGCAAATATTGCTCTTCGCATATCCACAGGCTTGGTATTTCACTAAAATTTGCAGAGAAAAACCATAGAACTCTGTCAAATTCACAGTAACACATTCTTCTTTAAACTCACCACACAATGCTGATGAAAACAAGTTCTTCAAAACATTATTATCCACAAGAAGGTAATCTGGTTCTGCAACTTCCTCTATGCACAGGAGAACACACGTAATACTTTCAGCTGTAGAGTTATTAGCATAAGATTCTTCATTTTTACCTGCTGTAGATGTCTCCATCTTCTTTCAACTGGCAGCTTTCTTTTTCTTCATTATCTATCCACTCCACACTTTTCCCATTATACTCGTATAATTAGGAATTGTGGGTGACAGAGTCCTAGGAACTACATTTTAGCAAACAGATTAACAGGTGCTGTGTATCATTGTTGCTTGCGCGATGAGTTCTTGGAAAAAAAAATATGTTGTTGTTTAACGACGCTGTCAATTGCCAGGATCACATAAGCGTCGCCGGTGTGCCGGAATTTTGTCCCGCAGGAGTTCTTTTACATGCCAGTAAATCTACTGACATGGAGCTGTCGTTTTTAAGCACACTTAAAAACCATCGGCCTGGGCCGGATTTGAACCCGCGACCTTGGGAACAGTAGGCCATGAGTTCTTGGAGGAGTTGTGCTTGTGGAAAGACAACGCATGTGACTTATGCATGCCGGGGCACCACCTCATTTTGTGCGACAATACTTAAACCAAACTGATAATGGACGATGGATTGGTCGAGGAGGTCCAGTAGCATGGCCTCCCCCTTCGCCGGACCTAATTTCTTATGATTTCTGGCTAAAAGGACATTTAAATACATTGGTGTATGCCAAACCTATCAGAAACGTGCATATATTGAACATTTTTCTAAAATGGATCGTATCTCAACAACTATTTGTTTCGGAACATGTGTTTATAGGAACATTTATTCTAGCTTTGGCCAATCTCCATCCTATATGCGTTTGGAGATAAAATCCACAGTTTTTGGTAAAACACGTTAATTTTTGGTGAAGCTTTCCTTTCATTCAAATATATCTTCTTTAGTACTTTAACTTAAATGCGGATTTTTCATCATTGTAAAATACATTTTTATATAAAGAAGCGAATTTCTTGCAGGCCTCGTAGCAAAGTCAATTTTTAAACTATTTTTTTTATAAAATTGTTTATCATAAGCCAGTTTGTATGTGCCCAGACAAGGCCATCGAGTCACTATGTAGTGTGTTTTCACAGTTACAATAAATCAAATAGACAAGATGTGTAAAAACTTTCTTGGAGTCCAGAGTACAGAATCATTGTGAACACCATATTGGAAAATTTGAGAAATCTACTTTGTAACACGAATTTGAAGTTACACTTCCTACATGCTCATATCGGCTACTTTCCAGATTGTTGTCTGGGATTTTACAGCGAGGAACAGGGTGAACATTTTCACCAAGTTTTGAAAGACACTAAAAGAAGATACGATGTTGATTGGACCGTTAAAATGAATGCAGACTACCGTTGCTATCTCAAAAAAGAACGCACTTTTCTGCTTATGGAAGAAATTGGAAAAGGAGAACATTTCTTCCAGTAAAATAATATCACTTATGTAAATTGGCGGTAGTTCTTGTGAAATTTACGCACATTATGTTTACAATTTCATATTTCTAACATACACCGCGTTTTTAAGCATGACAATTATCTTGCTTACATATAAACAATTAGTTAATATGACAATTTTATTCAGTTCTTTAAAATATCTGTACGTGATACGAGTAGAAGAAGGCTGACAAAATATTTGAAAAACAGTCTGAGCAATTTTTGAAACAAATTTATTTTAAAATTGGGTATTATATCTTTCATTGCTTATAAAGGTAATATTTAACACTGTGTAACTGTTTCTTTTTTACTTTTTACACGGATCATTACCCGAGAGGGCAGTATTTTGTGATCATTTTGTCATTTCATTGTTTTTTAAAAAAGATCAGCAATAAAAGCTTTGAAACAATCACACAATTCAGTAATAGAAACTGATTGACAATAAGTATAAGACAGAACTTAAAATTATACAAGGTGGGCATAATGTACGCCCACCCTGGTAATGTTAGGGTTAAATATAACTTTCCTGGGGTGACTGGAGACAAGGTGAATCTAGTTATCTGTGAAATCAAACTCCATTTCTCGTTTTGTTTCTCTTTGTTTCCCTAGACATTTACAAAGCACTAATAGTCTGACTTGGTGATTCCTTTGATAGAGATCTACTGTTAGTAAGTGTTTTCTCAGACTGCTGCTATTCTTAAGTACTTATTGCTTTTAAATTTGCATTTATCTGAAGTTTTCTTTTCATCCCAACATTATAGAAATAGCAGGCTGATATCGATTAGTTGGCGTTTTGGATACCCAAACTGAAGTACCGGATTATATTTTAGGAAGGATTGACAGACATTTTCTCTAGGAATCATTCCTTATTCCCCGCAAAGCCAAAAAATGTATATTGGAACGAATGGGAGTGTGTACCTTTCTGAGACAGTGTTTGTGAGGTGAGATCTACCAGACACTTTGTGTCAGATTTACAAGTGTCTCAAATCTGATGTCCTGATTATACAACATAATATTTAGTGACCATTAGTAATAGTAAAGTGATAGATATATACACACAAAACTCTATACATGTACGCTGTGTTCGAATCAGACTTTCTGGCGAGCGGGGAAGGGGGGATGGGGGGGGGGGGGGGAAGGAGGGATGCACTTAAATTTGCTATACAGGCGTATAACTATCCCAAAACTGATGAAAGTTAGGGGCGATTTGTTTTCCATTTTTCAAATCTAGTTTTGTCTAAACATCCCCCGATAAGCGTAATGCACTTACTCTTTACTATTTTCATTAACACACGTTACTTTCAATACTGCAGTTTTTACTTGAGAAACCGAATTATTACTTAAAGTTGAAGCTTGAGATTCAAACTGGAATACGTCACTTTCATTACTTTAGGCAACTCCCCAGTTTCTTGTCACAAATTTATACGTGCTGATGAATACTACAAGCTGCAATTATCATTGCTGGTGCAGAGTTGCTGGAATTATGACCCTGAATGTCAATCCAACCGATGAACCTAGAATTGTTTATTGTTTAGCTTACTTACTATATGATACTTTTGCTTACTCACAGTTAGCACTCGTAACAGTAACAGTATTTTCAGTAAAAGGAAAAAATACTTCCCCTGGCAGGTAAGAAATTCTCCTTTGACGAGCCGGGGAAATGATTTAATGAGAGGGGGAAATTCCTCCCATCCCCCCGTTAGTTCGAACCCTAAATGTACGCTTTATACAACTTGTGTTAATTCAGCTAAAAATTAAGAGAAGATTACGACACCGATTCCAACTGTTGTACTAACTAGATTAACCGAAAATACATAATTTATTGCATATTTAGTAATGAAAGGGTACGATTGAACAAGATATGTTAATATACTCTGTTTTTAACACTTAACATTTCACAAAAAAAAAAAACATTTCTTACTGGTCATCCTCAAATGCGATGCTTTGGAAAGAAACAAAACATGTTTATTATTCACAGCTGTCATGTGCAGTTTTGCGTCTCGCTTCTTGTGATAAACGGTTCAGATGGCCACATGAACAGGTTTCTTCTGTAATGAATCTTACCGTAAATATTGCTTGCTGCAACATCTTCGCAGTTATGGATTCTTTTTTTTAATGAAAGTGTTGAACATAAATGTTCAATAACTTGTCTGTGTATTAGAGCTGTTGAGTTGAACAAATGCTCATCGACACAGCTTTCCCGTGATCCCAGTCAAAAGGCATAAAGAGCTCATTTTAGAAATGTTGCATATGAATGAAGTATGAAGTGGTTAAAGTCGATTTTATATCTAGTTTACCTAAGAAAGTACATTTTTGCCAAGGATTAGGAAAGTGTGCGACTGTCGTTTCTAGAAAGTAGGTGGATAGGAACGTGTTGTTAACCATTTGTAAAATTCACTGACGTGAACATTAGACATCTTAGTGCCCAATTCGTGGTACAAAGACATAATAAGCACAAGAAGTTAAATTTGGAATGAGTAGAGTATGTACTAAATGTACAGCTCATTCACTCTGGTTTTTCTCCTCATTGCCGTTTGCAGCTTATTTTGAAAGTTTTTCTTCTTGCAGATGTTAGTTATGAATACTTATTTAGACCACTAAAACTCTAGGGCAATTTATTTATATGGCAACAAGTTCACTCAGCGATCCTTATTATTTTTTTATTTATTTATTTAGAGTCGCTTTAACAATTAAGTCATATCGCGACTATTCTATATAATACAGTGGTATACAATAAACTTGTTACAATTATTTAACCAAAATCATGAAAATACTAATCAACAAATCAGTACAACAAAAATATCCTTCATATTATATTTTCGTATGTAAGCCTGTACTTTTGAGAAATGATAATACCCTTCTGCAGTTGGATGGCGTGTTCAGAGTGGTGGATAAGTCTCCAGTGATGTCATGAAGCTGTCGTTGTGTAGCGTATTGCTTGCATTCTGTGAGGAGATGTTTTACTGTGTTGCAGACTTCACATTGTGGTGGCTGCCTTTGCTGAGGAGGTATGAGTGGGTTAACCTTGTATGACCAATGCGGAGACGTGAGATAATCATCTGCTCTTTCCTGCTAAGAGAATAGACAGGGGAAGAATTGGTGTCTCCTTTCCTTACCATGTGTAGTTTTTCTGGAGGCGATTGATTCCAGGCCTGTTTGCATCTTGTTTTTATTAGTTTGGAGAAGTACTTTGTAATATCACGGTAAGGTACTGCTTGGTGTTCACGTGTATCTGTTAACCGACTTGCTTCTTTAGCAGCTTTGTCCGCTTCTTCATTGCCCTTAATGCCGCAGTGTGAAGGGACCCAAATGAAAGTAACTATTTTCTTTTTATTTAGAGCAATGGAACAAAGACTGTGAATATCTTGAAGCAGTTGGAGGTCAGTTGAACGATCTCTGAGATTTTGGAGAGAGCTTAATGAATCAGAAATTATAAGAAATTTACTCTCACTAGATTGGATGATGTATGTTAAAGCTTGCTTAAGTGCAGAAAGTTCGCAGGAGAATATGGA
Source organism: Tenodera sinensis (assembly GCA_030765045.1). Classification (NCBI taxonomy): domain Eukaryota; kingdom Metazoa; phylum Arthropoda; class Insecta; order Mantodea; family Mantidae; genus Tenodera; species Tenodera sinensis. The sequence goes on along the minus strand of CM060963.1, from coordinate 181,662,887 downwards.
ATAATATTTAGGGAGTTTCAGCTGAAGTTTCTTATCTGGGGTAATTAATGGCACATCCATTGTCGCTGTCCGTTTTGGAACCATCAGTGTAGATAAATGTATGGTTAGGGTAGGCATTTGTTATTTCTTGAAACAGCTGTTTATAGCAAGATGCATCTGTATGGGATTTATGGTAAGCTGTAATATTCAAATTTAGTTGAACAGTTGGTATTCTCCAAGGTGTTAGACAATGAAAATTTCTGGGCATTATGGCAGGAACTTCTATGTTATATTCTTCAATGTATTTGCTTATTTTAGATTTAAATGACATTTCTTTTTGTGAATTAGCCTATAAACGTTGGTTGGACGTTTCTGGGAGGACGTACTGGTATATCATTGATTCGGGTCTTGCTGAAGTTTTAAGAGCGAATTTTAGGCTCAGATCTGTTCTGCGGACGTTCAATGGTGGCTCGTCGGTTTCCATTGTTAAGGCAGAAACAGGGCTGGTTCTGTAAGCTCCCAAGCATATTCTTAGAGCTGCTGTTTGAATTGTATCTAGTTTCTTTAAAACTGAAGATTTAGCTGTATTGTAGATCTGGGCTCCATAGTCGAGTTTACTTCTAATGAGAGCTTGATACGTTCGTATGAGGGTACTGAGATCAAAACTCCAGTTTTTGCAGCTTAGAGTTTTTAATACATTTAATCTTCTGAGGCATTCATTTCTCATATCACCAATGTGATGTTTCCAGCTTAGAGTTACATCAAACGTTAAACCTAAAATTTTGATAGCCTTCACTGAGTCGATTAGCTTGTTATCCACGCAGATTGTGGGGTTTGAGACTTTACATGGTGATTTGGAGAAGCATATGCATTTGGATTTATGATATGACAAGTTAGATCCTTATTTTTGTCTGTTGCTAAGAGATATTGGTTTAAACACCTTTTACTCCTGGGATAATTGCGTGCTTAAAATGTTCTAATTTTGTTATTTTACAGGTTGGGGCTAGATGCCTAGAAGCCAGCGTGTGGGGTGCTTACTATAATGTATGCATCAATCTTCAAGGTCTCACCGATGCAGCTCTGAAGGAAGAAATTCAAACCAAGGCTGAAGAACTCGTCAAAACTGCCCAAACTGAATGCCAATCTGTTTTAGCAGCTATTGCATTGCGTCAATCAAACAAGAAGTGATTTACAATAAAAATTATTGTTGTGAAAATATTTGGAAATGCAAGTTCTCGTCACTTTCACCTGTTCTAAATTTAGCTGCTAAATAAACTGATAATGGAATATTATTCAATGGAATAAACATGGTGTTATATCTTGATTCGTTCTGAAGATGGTTTTGTTTATTTGTCCAATAAATTGTTAGGATATTCGGTGCTTGTTTATGTACTGAGCTAGGGAAAGTGACTACCCATACAATCTGCTAGCGTAAGATACTAAATAATGTTCCAAATACAGTAGGCTTTGTGCGATAGTCAAATCTTTTAAAGCTTTGAGATTCCGTTCTCTTTGTACACTTAACATATAAAAAAACCGAACAACGATGTTCCATTTCACGAAAGCTTTAAGTTTTCCGAAACTCACACACATAACAAGGAATATCTCCGAAATGATCCACCCTACAAGAAACTTAATCAGGCATAAATTGTGTATTTTACCAAGATCTACATTTTTTGTATACTATGATTTAGCCTGTCTCTAACGCTTTACCAGTTATGCTGAAGTCGTCCAGAATAAATACGACTATAGGGGCTATAGCCAAAAAATTCAAGATATGCATTTCATTTGTGATAAAAATATCTCAAACATATGACATTTTAATCAAAATAGTGGCATTTTCAAGAAAATAAAAATGTTTGAAAAATTTGTCATGCAAAGGGTAGTTTAGGCTGAGGCTATTTTCTTCAAAATCTTCGTGTCGCATCCTTGAAAGACAAAATGCCAACTTTGGTTTTCAACCGACTTTTAGTTTTTGAGTTATCCTGTCCACAGACTGACAGACTAACACACAGACATACAGACACACACACAGACCTTTTTCTAAAAATGTTTTTTTTTTTTTTTTTTTTGATTCAGGGGGTCTCAAAACATATATTTCCAGTGAAAGCTCAACATCGAATTTTAGGGTGGAACACAATACTTCCCCTACATACCAGCAGAGAACGTAAAATAGGATTACATAAACATTTTAACTGTATTAAACACAATCTCTTTCTTGTTTGTAGGATGGCATCTTTACATTTGCACCATAGGGGCGTAGGTACAATCGTGAAAGGTGGGGAAGGAATTGAAGAGAAGAGACCATTAAAGATTTCAAGAACTATAACATTTATGGATCAATAAATTATACATTTGCTAACAGGAATGATTAATCGGTATAGCAAACCTTTAAACAGAAATGGAAGCCGAAACACACAATAGAAATACAGGTGAAAACAAACCAATTTACATAACCCCATTCAACTCCCCCTCAAAGCGAGGAGTTGGGCAGTCTTCAAGCATATCTGAAAATGCCTAAATGATTCGCGTGGATATCCTACGGGTTACAAGAATTACTTGTTACAAGATTACATTTAATTCGTCCGCATTAGAAGCACCTCCCAGGCAAGTAACGGTCTGAAAACCAATCTGTAATTCACGGCCTGAGCCTTAGTTAAAACAAAACAACGGGACCACTTACCCTGCACGCCAAGAAAGGAGCACTCCGACTGACTGTCCCTGCAACCGTGAGACCGAGAGGAAACCCAAAGAAAAAACACTAGCGCATCCCAGCGGGGAAAACAAGAGTCGCGAAACAAAAGGAGGTGCCATAATAAAACAAAGTAAGTGCGATGAGCACACATTTTAAAAGCTGTATAATTATGACATACACAACATTTAATGACGGCTGATGCTGACCACTTTTATTCTCTTTCCTGCTGTGCAAATAAATTTTGTGGGCGCAAATGATATTTATATCACAGGTTTTAGTGTGATTCACAGCATGTTTAACTATACATACAACACCGCCTGATATTTGTTTTTGTGTCGACCAGCTCGTCCTGCAACCCGCCAGTAAATGTTGTGTCAGGCATAATAGATGAGAAAGGTTGAGCAATACTGTGACAAAATGGCAAAAATCCAGTCCTGAAACTTTTCTATCATTTCACTGTCCTCTAAAATTTTGCCACAAATACACGTTGTTAACACAGACTACAGCCTTTCCTGTTTTCACAACTCACAAACATTTCTCGTAACCTTGCTCAGTGCTTTCACTATCTTTCTTCACTTTCTCTGTCTCTCACTCACTAATTACGAGTTAGCTCTTCGTATAATGCACTGACCAACTCGTTCCTGCAACTGCAACTCTCAAAAACTAAAACTCACGAACTCGCCTCCTTTCATAGAGGGAATGACGTCACATGGACCATTCAAAAGCTCTCCGCTCACACGTACCACGATGATTGAGCTGGAAGTCTTGAGAAGGGGCTAGTAAAGGCCCTTTTGTTTCCGCCACTTCTATTGTTACAGTCGCGCTCACACAAACGGTTGGGCGAGGCAGTCTGACCTTGAACGCCTTTTTTTCTCGTCGGTCCGGCATATGCTGTGGAGCAATCCGGCCTTGTGCGCCGGCCCAACCTCACAATATTCTTCGACCTCAAAATAAGTAATAAATTGTTAGAGGGAAATTGATTTGTTCAAGTTAAACTCAGCCATTGTTTAGACATATAACTAACGATTGGGATGTTTTCCTTGAGATATTTATTTACAAATAACTGCAAAAGACAAGGTTTTAATTTCCAGCACATGAGGCAGATTCTATCACAACGGAAAATAAAGCACGCCTGACATTTCAACACAAAAAGAAATGAATTCGCATGTATGAAAATATAAAGGTACAAGTTCTTTTAAAGTGGAATTAAAGTTTAATGTAAGAAGAAGCTAAATGAAAAGTTTTCCGGTGGAGCTGTGCTGGAAACTTATCGCTCATGTGTGCGAAGTTCCATGCAACTTTTAAAAGAAGTGCTGTCGAACTTCGGAGCCTAGAGAAAGAAAGAGAGGGAGAGAATGGGATTTCAACACACTTATACCTAATGCATTATGCACCCACGATGAACAGTGAAACAGGTGTTCTCCGAAGCAGTAAGGAAGGATAATAATTGTAACGACCTTGTACATCTCAAGTAAATATATCTAATCTGATATGTGCACTCACACGGCTTTCTCTACTCACTACTGTAGAAACTATTCTTACGCTTATTTCTCAATCGAGGGAAAACAAATTATAGAAATGGCTTTATTAGAGCTTTTCTTTTACATAAAATGGAAACAATAAAATACTATAGGCTCAAATATTTAAGAGCTGGTCACTATGTGATGGTTTTAAATTCCGCTTAGGAAAATATAAATATTTAAAAATGCAAACCAATAGTAAGGAATATCTGGGAAAGGTTAAGTTAAAGGTTTGACATAAATTGTGTGCTTTAGCGGACTTTAAATAAGCTTTTGTCTGCATGGTTTACGGTTTACTAGTTACGCAAAATTTATTCACATGAAAGCATTTCAGAGGCTATTCCTAGAAATTTCAAGATATACATTTCACTTTTAATGAAAATATAATAAACATATGAGATTTTAATAAAAATCGGTAGAGATATAATCCCTAGGGTGTTTAACTATACAAAGGGTACCCGTATCACCCGACCATTGCGTCCACCAGTCGCAGTCAAGACTAAGTAAGAATCCAGTACGGCGATGCGGAGGGTCAGTTCTCGTGGATAGTAATCAATTGGTACCACGAGGCTGAGTGCACCCCGAGCCAAACCTTCCAACACGGAAAAATCACCACGCCGGTACCGGGAAACGAACCCGGGTCCCGAGCGCCAGAGGTAGACGCGCTATCATTGGGCCTCGGGCCTGATCTACAGTCATCTTTGACATAATCAAAGTTTTTGAAAAAAGAAAAAAAGAAATGTTCTATGTAAAACTTAGTTTGTGGTGGAAGGATTTTGTTCAGAATCTTTGTGTCACATCCTTGGAAGGTTCTGAATTATGACAAGTTTGGTACTTGACCCACCTTTTCTTAAGGTATGCTGTTCACAAACACATGTGGGAAGGTTTCTAAAAATGCTTTGTTATTGAGTTCAGGTAGCTCATACAATGTATTCTCAGGAAACCTCGACATCGAATTGTTGGGGGCAATATAGAGTATCTCCTTCCATAAGTATTAAAGTAAAATAATTCGATGGCGACTGCCTTCCGCACCTCAAACAAAACGGTGGTCGACTACCTTACACCACTACGCGGCGAATAAACAAGGTAACAGTGGAAGGGGTCGGAACTAAGACCAATTTTTCTCGATTCGAGAAGCTTTAGACTGCCGGTTTGTTTACGAGAAGCTTCAAGAAAAGGTGTATTTTCCAGAGAATTCGCCGGCACTTTTCTGACCTATAAGCAGCGAGAGAGCACGGACAGCTTTTGTTTTAAGTTTTGGAGCACAAAAGTGTTGAGAAAGATTTAGCGAGTGTATCATCGAAGCCAGCTATTTGTTAGATGGAGAGAGTAGAAGGACAGTGAAGCGTGTGTCAAGGTTACGAGAGGACAGAACAGCTGTGAATTACAAGGTAACAGCAAATTGTAAATTGTGTTAACGAAAAAACAGAGAAGATGAATAAAGTAACATTAAAAATAACTAGAGATGACATTTGTCACAGTAGTGACAATGCTAGTATACCACAGAATGGATAGATACACAATAAATCATATAAGGAAATGCATATAAGATAGTTCTTAACTACTGGAATGAAGTTTATGTCATAAAGTGCTGTTGTATTTGCTTCTTTCTGTAGTACCTTGTGGACGGTCGATGCTGATGCACCTCAAGGTTAAAGGCCACTTGATTTTCGCTGTCAGCTGGTCCTGCTGTTGAAAGTATGTATGTGTACGTTAGCTTTATGTGCCCAATTCTATCTCTTCTTAATTTAATCTGATTTCTACGCTCCAGCTGGAGTGGCTTGCTATTTGGCGGGTTGATTTTGTTAGGTTGCACGGAGTTAACTTGGAGTGCTCTGATTTCAGAATTTCATCCAATGGTACTTTAGCTTTCGTTTACAAGAGAAATGAGATCTGTGTGAGAAACTCGGAGCTTCATGGTGTTAGTCCAAACTGTACTTTGCTTAGCTGCAAATTCAGCTTTTTCGTTGCTTTCTATATCTCATGTTTAGAGTTCATTTTAATCGAGAAAAACCTACATAGAAAAGGTTTTTAATATTGCACAACTAACGCGGAAAAAACTAACACGTAATGAGAGTAGGCACGCAGAGTTTAGTTGACCTCTGTGACACACAAATGCCGATTAGTCATTCTTGCAGTTAAATAAATAAACAGATAAACAGTCAGGTAAATATGTCTTAGTCGGGCGATTGTATAGGAACGTTCGTTCGAAAGCTAGAACGTTTAAATAAACGTATGGGTCTCCCAGACCCCTGGTGACCATTGGAGGAAACCCACATATTATACAGTAAACTTTCCTATTTTTGTAACTTAAAACAAATTCTCTCTACCACTCTTCATGAAACAACCATACTCGCCACTGAATGAGGCGTGTCGGAAGCTGAACAGCCGTGTAGGGGAGGGATGGCAGGTAGAGTGAGGCAAGAATGTGTTCCAGTTGAACCGATTTTACCCATGCCTGCCCCAAATGAAGGTATAGAGTATAAATACACTACTCCCCCCCCCAAAAAAAAATCTGATTTTTCCAGATTTTTATACAGCTCAACAACTGAAGAACGGTAGAATGTAGCAATGAAGTTTGTAGAAACGTAAACGTAACGTCCAATTGCTGACTTTAAAATGCTTGCGAGTTTAGAATTAAAAGAATAACTCTTATGATTTAAAAAACAGTTTTTGAAAGTCACGTGAATATAACACATCAAACGTTTCTTCTTTCACTGCTTGTATTTTTGTGGAGGGAAATGAACCCTTGATGACATAATTCAGTCGATTTTGCAGGATATTTTAATGTTTAAGCGTGGGCAGTTTCTCTTGTTTTCTTTTATTTATGTATACAGCAATATTAATTGTGTTGCTGTTGTTCATTTATTATTTCTGCCAGGCTGTTAAAAATAAATATTCCGCGCTTCAGCTTCTGTGTTACACACACTTGACCGGGAGGTGAAAGTTAATTGGGTTTGCAAATGAGAGCCTGTTCAAAAAATGGTAACAATTTAACACGAAAAATATGAAATATATCTGATCATTCGTTTGATTAAAAATAACAACGAAATGATGGTTGAGCTCTTATGGAGATTTATTTAACATTTAATATGAATTGATTGATGCCCTATATGAATGGCAGTGTGACAAATGGACAATGTTACAATTCCCAGTTTTGACACAAGTGTGACAAAAGACAAGGTTCAGTTATTTGTTCTTGTCATTCTATTTCTCTTCTAAAACTGAACCACAAAAGTGCAGTTCTCTATTTTCATCGTTAACACGATCTGCAAATTGGATCTCAAGCTGTTCTGTCTCACCGTAATCTTAACACAAAACGCTAATACTGCTCGACTGTTCACACAAACAACTCTGACGATTCGCTCACTAAAAATTGTCCTAACCTTCAACTAACTCCGCCGCGACGATTAAATGGTCAAGACTGTCTCTGACGATAGTCAAACTATCTCTCAACAGTGAGTGTACACAGACACACACACTTGTATAAGCATGGGTGGTGTAGCACGGATTTGTCTCGAAATTCTGATAAACAGATCTACAGTGGAAAGTTTCTCAATCAATCTGGAAACGCCTTATTCTGTCGCACTTGTAGTCTTTATTCTGGCCACTCCATTGTTGTCGGGCCGCGTATATACGAGCAGTGTTGTGAAGTAGCTTGATTTAGGCGTCTGATGCCGTCATCCCAGTACTATTTACCCCTTTTTTCTTTGTTGAATTTATATAATGAAGCAAAAACGTCCTAGGTTTAAAATCTTGCACGACTAATGCAAGAATCGGCTTTAATATAGAAGCATTATTTATTCTCCAAGATTAGAATTAAGGAACCTAATGCCACATCTTGCCAATGCTAATTGTTGACTCACCTTGGAAACTATTAAGATAACTGGTTGCATTTTTAACGGAATATTGAGCAAGAATTTAAGAGTTAATTGATGAAAAGATAAACCACTTTTAGTCAAAAGCAAAGCTATAACTTTTTAATATACCAACTGCCCCAAAGTGCATTGAAAACCAATGGCTTTTAAATTCTAAAAAATAACTATAAGTTAAACGTATAAACGTTTTCATTAATATCAAGCCTATTTGGCAGGTAAACATTTCATAATCTTCTGCCAATTGGTTTCTGAGATAATGGGACACTTGTGTAGGCAGTAGCCGCATTAATAATCAAAACATACATTTCTTCAGTCCTATATTGATGCCAGACTGTATACATAATGCATTCAGTAATGCTGAATTTCCTTCTGTATCTTTCACGTTGTTACTGGACCATCTTAGTTGTCATATTTGAATCTACCGTCACACGAAATTTGCACATTCATACCCCTAAGCCTCTGCACAATTATATGGATTCCCAGGTGTGATGAAAGTGATTGAGAGCTTTTCTTCTCATTTTATGCTATGATTTTGCGGCACTTTGAGTGTTTTTAGCATACTATGAAAAATATTAGGTAAATAATGTGTTTTAGCAAATAAATAAATTACACAACATATTACTAAAATTAGAATATTGATAATTTACATATGTAATTATAAATATGACAAGAATGCTATGCAATAATCTAAAAGAGGCGGCTGAATATTAATGACAATAGCAGCGTTATGCAACCAGCGCTCTCGTTATTTCCGAACGAGTTATATAACGAGGTTTCCTATGCAGCATAATGACATTGTTAGCAGGAATTTGTAACCTTTGTTTACTTTAATGCATGCATAAGCTGCATAATGAACGCTAATTTAACAAACTGTTTCCTTTGTCAGCCGTTCTTAAGCAAGTTATGGCGTGGCAAGCTACGTAACCATTGTTATGAGAATAACAATGCTCGACTAATTAAGCACTTCGTTATCAAGGACCCATAACGAATTTTCCCAGTCAACAACCTTTCTGTTCTGGTTGCCTAGGTTACTGTTAATCCCGTGTGTCATTGCAGGGTTTGGTTATTAATGGATGAACAGAGGTAGGTATTACATAATGCTTTGAATGTTACCTTGTACCTATACATGATACATGACTAAAAGCAACTATAACGTCTTGTGGCAAATAAGTCAGCTCCGGTATTTCATTAAATTAGTTACCCACTTTATACAAAAGGAAATAGAGCTGTGTGACAACTTCTAAAAGACCTGATGGATTACTTCACATAGGTTTGTCTTCCATAACTTATCTAACAAAACTGTATTCTTCTATCGTACTAGAGCAGGCATTGGGGCTCTGTTGACTTTGCTACCCCTTCCTTCCTCCACGTTTTGTTCTGTTTTGAGCAGTGAAAGTACAGAAACTGAAGGCGCAACTTATAGTATCAGGCGTGTACAAAGTCAGCATCTTACAGCATACGCAGGTTACGTTGAAATTTTCAAGAAACTTGAGAGCACGAAGTTTGTTCTTGTTTCCTTGCTTAAGTCTCCCATGGCTGTGCTGGGGGAATATAACATGCCATAACATACTTATAAATCAGTTGAAACTCATCATATAACATACCATAAAGAGATACTCAAATCCATCATTATATGATGTTTTTGAAATGATTACCAGAATAGAAAAGAAAACACATTTATCACTTGAAAAAGGTATTTAAACATTCAAACGTAATTTGTGTCACATTCAACTCAACATATTCAGCATCAACCTCTATAAAATATTACGTAATATATCTTTTTTATGTTCTAATAGACTTAACTTTATCTCTTTACTACCCTTTGCATTGTTTTATGCGCTGAACAAATATGTATATCTTACATAACATATCCTCATAGTTTCATCTGCGTGTTGTTGCGACTTAGGAATGCAGAGCGTATTCTGTATTCTGTCTAATGGCACACACTGACTTCACAATGCACGTCGCGACCTATGCAAGATACTTTTGGCTGATAACCAAAGTAATAATTCTGTTTACGACTTTATAATTCATAAAATATATATTTCCAGCTACCATAGTGATGAAGTTTTTTCTCAATTACAAAAACAGTGGAGTCATTTTGCATCAACTTTAATTCAAGATGGTACAAATCCTCTAGAAATAAGGACAATTTTAAACTGGAGTACGTTGATTGTTTAGGAATAATTATTTCGACATCATATTATGTAACAATGAACCAAATACAAGTAAACTTACTTCCTCAACTCCCCTTGGCAGACCACCCCCCCCAAAAAAAAAGAAGAAGAAGAAGAAGAAGAAAGAAAAATAAAAAAATAAAACAAGACTGTTTTCATAAAGTAGAATGTCAAGTCTAAAAAGTTCTGGGAAAGCTGAATAAGCGAAAGTACTTGAATCTGCATTAGGCAGTCCTACAACATTATTGTCTTCGTTTAAAAACTATCCTTTTGAAAATATAAATAGAAACGATAGCAACGAAGCATTATAATGGATGTGAAATTCAATATTAAGGCTTAGAGGAAAGAATAGAAATACTGACTTATATCCAGCATATAAGAAAGTACAGGAGGCTAAGCTCATGTGTTACCCAAACAAAGAATACATTGTCACAGAAGTTAGTGCAAAAATAAATTTACAAGGATTGCTGATGGATTATTCAAAGGATGGAATCAATCCCAGCTATTTGTTTTTCAACAAGGTAACCTACAGTTATTCAGCAAATTCGGGTGTGATGGTGGCACAGTTAATCAAGAATTTAAGCAGTTACTTATCTGAGGCAGATTGGTCTCCTTTGTTTCGCTTTTGCTATATGGTGAAAGAGATGACAATACAAAAACTATGTAGTGACAAAATCCGCTACCATCGTGACAAAGTGCTGTAGGCCTAAGCAATATCACATTCATATATGGGACAAGTAGTGCCTTAGTGAGTTCTTCTGGAATGGAGATAAATTGTAGCGCATTTGACTTAAGAGTATATGCGCTTGAAGTTACACGACGTTTTGTAAAGAAATACCCCTGGTTTTACCTCTGTTAATATTAATATTATCTGTTATTGAGATCAATTTTTCCATAAAAATATTTTGTCCCATTTTGACTGCCGTCTGGCCCACTGTAACGTTCGTCAGCCTTGGTGCAGGCGGATGCAGGTCTGAAATACAGACATCGAGAATATGCTCAGATCCATCAGAATGCACGTAGACAGGTCTCTGCCGGGAAATAACATGATAGTGGCAGTATTCGGAACTGTGGGTTGTTCATTCCAGTATGGCATTCGATTATATGCGCTTGACATTAAAATCACCACCAAACAGAAACTTCCCCGAATTGGCTGAACAATCCACGCCATCTAGAAAATCCATACACTGAGGGAAATAAACTGGCCCAATTGTGACCTCTTTATAGAAATAGAGAAAATAGTTTCACTGCCGTATAATAGATTGACTTTAGCGCACCTAAACTTGAAACATATGCACTTGCCGCAATTTTCGAATGAGAATTCGATGTGAATCTGTTTCTTGCACCAATACAATTCCTATAGCAGCCATATCCAAACGCAGGCTCATGATTCAACTTCGGCTCATCCTCCCTGCTCTCACATGCACTTTGTACCTACCGACACACCCCTTATACTTACTTACCGTATTATACTTACCGTAAATACTTCTCGCAACAAGCAGTGGTACTTTGTATGGAGTCGCTGTCCAAACCCTACAAACATAAGGTCAAAGTGCAGTGGGTGGACGAATTTTTCCATTGAATTGAAGTTGAATAATGCTTTTCTGTTCACAGATACAAGGCTCAGAAACTGACCTTTTCTTCTTGGCAACGGAACCGACATAAGCACCAATGTAGTTGCAGATATAATTAGTTACATTTTAAAACGAGGCAGTTAAAAACATTTGGAAAAAGGCGTTTGGAAATCGAGGAATTTGACTTGCTCCTAGAAATAAATATAGGGCATTTAACGCTCGTATATTTAGCAATGTTTGCCTCAACATGATTTGCGAGTAACTTATTTCTCGAATGAAGCAAATAAAATGTAAAAACAGAACTATAATATTCGAATTTCATCTCTCGACTCAGCTAAAACTATCTATTTTGTGTTGCTGCCGTGGGTTGGTTAAATTTACACAGCGTTTGATTTACGAAAGCACTTTAAAATCCCTAATTGTACGTTAGGGACTTCTTTGGTGATGCTTACGTTTAAGAAGTCTATCAAGTAGGCTTTGAGCGATAGTCAAATGCTTTAAGAGCTGGTTGCTATACGATGCCTTTGAAATTCCGTTCTCTTTGCAAGAGATAAAAAAAGAATATGATATTCCCAATTGAAAAGAGTATAAGCATTGGAAAGTTCAAATTAATAATGAAGAATATCGTGGAAATGGTTCATTCAACAGAAAAAATAACTAATTGACATAAATTGCGTTTTAATGAGATCCACATTTTTTATTTAGTAAGCTTTTGTTTTTCTCTTGCTGTTTACCATTTATGCAAAAGTCATCTATAATGAAGAAGCTTTCTGAGGACATTCCCAGAAAATTCAAGAAATGACTTAGGAACTGCCATGGAATCGCCGATATCCGTCACTGGATACTGACTGTCTATCCCTCCGACTGAAGGAGTGTCGTGGGATATAACCGCTCATTGAGTAAGCGTCTCCGACACGTCGGACATCCTTGTTCTATCGTTCGTTTCTGTGACAAATTGTTGTCGCATTTTTGCGAATGCTGTTTTAAAGTTCGTCGCAATCTCCGACCTCGAGCAGCTAAAAGTGTCAAAAGTGACCGTAACTTAAACCCCGTAATTAAAAGCCGAAGCATGGCATTCTACACGCAATGAAAGTTATTTAACTTTTTTTACTTTCTCTACTACGCAAATAGAGGAAATATTGTATTCCACCCAAAAGTTTAATGTCCAGATTTCACCAGAAATTGTTTTGAGGCCCCCTGAATAAAAAAAAAGCATTTTTAGAAAAATATACGCGCGCGCGTGTGTCTGTCAGCCTCTCAGACTGTGGACAGCACAACTCAACGAAAAGTCGGTTAAAAACCAAAGTTGGTATTTTCGTTTAATGTCTTTCAAGGATGTGACACGAAGATTTTGAAGAAAACAGCCCCACCCTAAACTACCCTTTACATGGAAAATTTTTCGAAAATGTTAATTTTTTTGAAAATAGCTCTAAGGATTTTGATTAAAATGGCATGTTTAAGATATTTTTTGATAAATGAAATGTATATTTTAAATTTTCTGGCTATAGACCACGCAGTCCTGTTTACGCTGTATGACTTTTGAATAACTCCTAAACCGTAAGAAGTAGACCAAATCTTACTACACCAAAAATGTAGATCTCGCTAAAACAAACAATCTATGTCCAATTTTTTTATTTATTTATTTGTGTCAGTTTAGGAAAACAAACTTTCGTCAAATGCAACATCGTTGTTCATTTTTATATGTTAGTCGAGCAAAGAGAATGGAATGTAAAAGCTTTAAAAGATTTGACTATCGCTCAAAGCCCACTTTATCCCCATGTTCCCTTGTACCTACAAGAAAATAAACAAAATAATTTGTACAAATGTTTATCTCAACTAACACGAAGAAGATATAGGAATAAAAGCTTGTAAGAATGGTTAGTACAGGAGTAGAGAAAGTCATGTGAGTGCACCACATCATGGAGTGCTCCTCGTTTAACAGTGGCTTTTGAATCTTTAACGTATTTATACATTAAATTCACACACGTATGCACATTCACACTTCCAGACTCTGGGAGGAAGGGGAGTAACTTTGGCTAGAGAAAAATTCCTGCAGGGAATCGAACTCGGGACTCCTTGCACAGTAAGCAGGGTTTCTACCGACTGAGCTATTGGCCATCCTCCTTCCACTTCGGCACTGTATGCGGGTTATCGATTGAACCTTAGGTAAAAGTCGATTCTAATAAAGGAAATGAACGCAATGATTAATTTCCGATTTTAAACAGCACAAAACTTGACTTCATAAAGTTAACTCTCTCTACTCTCACAGAAAGGTTTCCTGTTCTTACTTGACGTCAGTGTTTCACATTTTAAGCGGTTGGCTTCCTTCTACTAATAAGGGTCTAAAATTGACTCATCTTTTTTGTTAAAGGTACATACTCGTAGCGAACTACTAGCAAGTTCTAGTGTTTGTAATTGTTAAAACTAAAGCAACTCTAAAGAGGAGAGAAAATGAAGGCAAGAATATTATAGAACAGTCCTTTACCTGTTCTTTTGTAGTACTGTTTCACGCTTCAGAAAACGTACAGAATTTTATTGTATGTGGCATCAATATCTTTCCAATGGTTTCAATCTAAAAGTAGGAGATATATTGCATTCCACTAAAATATTTAATATAGATCACAAGAGACGTGTTTTGAGACCTTCAGAATCTTGAAAGGGCATCTTTAGAAAAAGGTACGGGCGCGTACGTATGTGTGTGTCCGTGTGTCTGTGAACAGCATAACTCAACAATAAAGAGACAAAATACCAAAATAGGTATTTCACTAGGTGAATACTGTAGTGTATTCTCTGCTTCACGGATTCTTTTCCTTCCTCACATCCCTCCGTTGTCCTCTTCAGGTTAAGCTGGTAGAGCGGAAAGTTCTGGAGGATGCCGACAGGTGACTCAGATGCGTGTGATGTGTCTCTGATTGGCTGGCTCCGTCCTCTAACATGCCTGTGGTCTCCCTTCACCTCATCTCCTCCCAATAAGGGGGTGGTAGCCCATAATAAATCCATGTTTGGTCGCAGTGGTTTGAGGCCGAGGTTACTTCTATTACAATCACAATGCTATAGTCATACACATTAAACAACAAAATATGAAATTCTCCCAGAATAATCATCACGTGAAAAGATCTGTATGATCTAGTGCAACATGGGGAGCGCTGAAGTTGAACAAATAAGTTACAACTGTCTTAGTAATATATATTTAAATATTTCATCATTTAAGGATATTCATAGGCAATAATACTAAACCTTGCAGTTTGTATCCAAATCTTCTAAACATTCTATCAGAGATGCTCTGCCACAATTATATATTCTTAAACTCCGATTTTCTTAATAGTTTTTGAAAAAGATAAACATTATATTATACACATTTACTTGATGTTAGAAATGATGCTGAAATGTTATTTTAAAAACACTAACATTAGTACCGCGCATTTAAATACCAACACACGAAACGACATATAGAAAATTGTTCACTCACCTGGTTGTTCGGGAGAAAACAATTTGAAGATTAAAACATATTTGTAAGAATTTATCCTCTGTGGTCAAATTAAATCGAATTAAATAGAATTTTAAATTTTTTAATTTAAAAAGAAATTCTTATCACATTTCGCAGAATGTAGTCTAAATATTTCTCTGAGACCCCGTTATGAGACTTTATGTAATATTTCTAAAGGATTCATCGAGGTTGGTTGTATAACCCAAAACGTTTAATTGAAATTCCGAAGCGTTTCTCTCCGCTATACGCATATAACATCCCATTTAATTGTGCGGAGGATTACAGGTGTCAGAGAGCAAAGCAACCCCCTCTGTTTGGCGGTTAACTGCTTTAAGGGTGGTATCAAAGTGACAGGGCTAAAGAACGTGGGCGCTGTAGTTAGCAGTGGAACCACAGTCATTAAATACCACACGCGCTCAAGGCTGGCGTATAAACACGGCTAGTAAATTAGTCCTGTTTTGCGGGCGGGAAGTAGCCAGCCATTAACTACCACATATACAGCACAGAAACATAGGTACTACCCACGTAGAGAACCTGCAATAAACGGTCCAACACCATAAACAACAATTGTGCAACAAAATAGAAATACAAACAAAAATAATTATCATAAAAGTGAAAGGTATCGAATTATACCTAGTACTTCGAGATAAATCTTCGATACTTTTTCTATAGATCTATATGTTTAATACTCAACCATTCTGAAATGGAGCCCCACTGTAATGGACCTCATAATAATATCTACCTGTGCATAATCATACTGCTAATCCACCAATCAAAGGTGCACCTATTCATAACCACATTGTTAACCACCAATCGATGTCTTCTTGTTTTTGAAAGTCTGCCTTTTTAAAGGTTATAGCATGTATATCATGTGGCCCAACTCAACCGGCATTGGTGTGAAGCATGTGCTTCAATCGCACCCGCAGTTCTCAGAAACGTCCATATGGATAGAAGGAGACAATTGGTACATTATATCAATCAACAGGGGCATCATTTTGAACACGTATGCTATAAATGAAGTCATCATACCAGTACCTTTTGATAATAATGATGAAAATATCATAATAACAAGCCATATAAAACAATAATAAAAGCATTAATACTAAGAGTAATAATCATGATGATAATGATTATTGTGATAATAGTAATAACGAACAAAATATAGAACTAATAAAAATGAGGATATCTATGACAATAACAATAATCATAACATAATGTAACACTAATAACAATAATAATGATGATAAACATGCTGATAAAAATTAATAATAATACACATTAAAATAATAATAATAATAATAATAATAATAATAATAATAATAATAATAATAATAATAATAATAATTAATAATAATAATAATAATAATAATAATAATAATAATAATAATAATAATAATAATAATAATAATAATAATAATAATAATAATAATAATAATAATAATAATAATAATAATAATAATAATAATAATAATAATAATAATAATAATAATAATAAAGTAGTAATATAGTAATAATAAGAAAATACAACAATAACATTCATATGAAAGGAACAAAGGCCAATGAAACATTACGTACCCTCATATAAAGGGCACTTTACAATCTGTAATCCGTAAAACATTATAAAAACTTTTCGCTTGTTTATAGTCCATTATCACGGACTACGCACAATAGTTCAATGTGGGAACTACCTCTGATCTCTCGTTTTCCGTAAGAGGCAGAAGAAAGCTCACTCACGCCAGTGGTGTCTCTATGACTGAATTTACCCCATTGTGTTCTGCAGCTGTTTTAAAGCACCAAGGGTTATCTACAATCTACATACCCCAATGCCGGATGAAATGGGCCACCTGGTATATATACTGGGTGTCCCTCTCTCCAAAAGAAAAAAAAAAAAAAAAAAAAAAAAAACCACCGACAACGCCTAGTGTATTGTGTGAGATGGCCAACTGATCGGTTTTCAAATAGGAACCGCTATCCGGAAAAGCACGGTTAAGACACTCGAGTTATTGCTTCGCACGTGTCGCCAAAAAGTAAGTATAGTTCTTGATAGATCTTGACTGCGTAATGAAAAGGACAAGATGATTGCCATCCTGCACAACATACTAAGCGTTGTTGGTATTTTGGGACACCCTGTATGTAAACGAATGCTTTTTTTATTTGACCCGTATGGCTTGCTTATTCATTCGATTGCGATGATGCTTCATTCCCGCGAAGATTTCTGAGTTTGTCAGACCGTTTTACAATATGTTGAACACAAATAGTTTCAACAAATTACTGTATCTATTATATATAAAAATGGATATTGATGTTCATGAACTTGAACTCCAACACCGGTTGACCAATCATCATGGAAATTGGCACATCTAATTGATGCATGGAAAAGGTTTTTATGCTATCCATTTTACTATGCAATATATTACTTTCAAACAGTTTTCTCTATTACATTTTCTTTTACGTAACAAAGTCAAATGTCCGTCTCTACTCACATTTCAAGATGCAATTCATACAACTCTATATGATTGGATTAGAAATGGACCGTGTTACATTCACATAGTTTTCTCTACCCACTTTTCTTTTACTAACACATTGTCCTTTACTCGCCCTTCAGCAAACAATTCATAAAATTGTCTATGATTGAAATACTTACTACTTCACATGGTTTTCCCTGCTCACTTTTGTTTAACAGATTAGAATGTCTTTTCAGCTCACTCTTTTACAAAAAAATCATACAAATTTCTATATGACTGAAATAGAAACAATACGTATTGCAATCACAAGGTTTTCCTGTAGTATTTGTGGTTGTGCTTTTGCATTTTTATTTATTTATTTTTTGTTCTTTGTAGTCTTCTAAGAATTTTCGTAAAGAAACACAAGGCTATTGGATAAGTGCAACCTAAGCCTAAACGATGTGGGGATAAATCGTCAAACCACGGGTAACGCCGGATATTTCAGCTATTACAAAATAAAAGTGATTCACTTTCCAATACCTAAGAATCTATCCCTTAGTTGCTTTGTTAATACGCAAAGAAGACTTTTGGTGTAATAACCAAACATACAATAAAGGTAACTAAGGGGCTGTTTGACAAGCTCTTTGACGGATAAAGAAACTGCGAAGTTCATCTCGTAGAGTTGCGACATACTACGGGACACAATAGCAGCCTTGCTTGTTAAATATTGACGTTCTTTCAGGAAATCCGCATATAGAAGCGACGACAAAAGAATGCTTTATGCCGATCT
This sequence comes from Tenodera sinensis, assembly GCA_030765045.1. Classification (NCBI taxonomy): domain Eukaryota; kingdom Metazoa; phylum Arthropoda; class Insecta; order Mantodea; family Mantidae; genus Tenodera; species Tenodera sinensis. The sequence goes on along the minus strand of CM060963.1, from coordinate 181,644,343 downwards.
AATTTTCATCTGGTAATCTCGACCCCAGCTGAGGCGGCTTGAATAATTCTTACCCTTCCGACAAGGAGTTCCCCACCAATAATAATTGATGAGGTCTTCGTTAAAGAAAGCCAGCCTACCTTCTCAGGGTTTCCCAAACGATAAAGCTTGTAGATTTCAACTTTACTGAATGATACCTCCGGGATGCACAGACAACATTATCCTTAACCATTACAATTTCCAGATATCTCTTTGCGGGACCGGTTCCACTTAGCCAGCTAGACCGATTTTTCTCCTTGCATGATAATGAGGAAAAGAAAGAACAAGGATTTCCCATTTGAAAACAATATGCATTTAAAACTCTGATGTGTTACTTTCACATGACTTTCTCTACTCCTGTACTAACTATTCTTACAAACTCTTATTCCTATATATTCCTTACGTTAGTCGAGATAAACATTTGTAGTAATTACTTTATTCCTAATTTTCTTGTAGGTGCAAGGGGAATACGGGTATACAGTAGCCTTTGAGCGGTAGTCAAACCTTTTAAAGCTTTGAAATTCTGTTCTCTTTGCACGGCCAACAGATAAAAAAGTGAATAGCGACCTTCCAATTTGACAAGGTATATCTCCGAAATGGTTCACTAAAAAAAATATTGATTTGGACATAACTTGTGTGTATCAACCTAGATCTATATTTTTTTGTAGTAAGAGTTCGTCTATATGCCATATGTTCACAGGCGCACACACAGACTCATACAGGCGCACAGATACAAACACACACACACACACTTTTTGGATTCAGGGGACATCAAAGCGTATATTTCCAGTGAAATATCGTATGGTTTACCGGCAGTGTAAATTATCTGTTATGCAAAAGTCATCAGGAGTAAACCAAATACAAGTAAAAAGTGTAGAAAGTGAGCTGACATAAAGAAGAGAAAGTGTTTGGATTGCTGTAAAGAACAAACTTTGCAACGTGTGGAATGTAAATTTGCGAAACGTAACTCTGTGCAAAATAAAACATATTCTAAGTGGCACTGATGCTGTTCTGGAAGAAGATGAACCAAAGCTAAATTTGCAATGAAATGACCTTTATTAAATATGCACCTGTGACGTCCTGTGACGTCGAAAGGAGCTTCTCAAGGTTGAAGACAATCTTAAGTGACAACAAGAGAAGATTCCTATTCGAGAAACTGAAAATGCACGTGGTTGTGTACTGCAATGCAGACAAAAATGGAAACTGAAAACTGTTACGTAACATTTAGACACTTAATTCATTAATTTAATATTTATGTCCTAATTAATAAGTAACTTAATTTTATAATTAATGCAAATGTTCATATTTTATAGGCAAATACATGGCCTACAAAATACTGTTTGGAGCTGATGAAAAAAGCAAACAAGCAAATTCTTTGAATTTAGAAGTATATTGCAGATCAAACTGTAATCTTAAAATGTTATTGGCTGATTGAATTCATGTACTAGATGTAATAATTTAGTGTCATTAAAAGTTTTGAATTAGAACGTCATTTTAAGGATATACGTTCTTCTGGGTCATATTTTAGGATTTTTTGGTCATATTTAGTCATTTTAAAGGCATATTTGCATTAGGTCATACACATCGTAACCCTAGTTATAACTAAATTATATATTTATATTAATTGTAAAGCATGCTTTGTCTTCTTGGCAGCCTTAAATGAGAAAAATACATTAAACAAAAATCTGATGTGCGGCACTCACACGACTTTCTCTACTCTTGAACTAACCATTCTTAAAAACTCTTATTCCTCTATCTTCATGTTAGTCCAGATAAACGTTAGTAGAAAGTACCTTATTGGTAAGGTCTTTTACGTGAAAGGAGAATAGGGGATAAAACAATGAATAACGATCTTCCATTTAAGAAAGTAAACATTTTTCAAAAATCACACAGCAGATATGGTCGAAATGACTAACTTCACAAAAAAAAAAAAAAAAAAAAAAAAAAAAAAAAAAAAAAAAGCATTTAGACATAGTTTGTGTGGTTTAACAAGATCTGCTTCCTATATTTAATAATATTTGGTCCACCTCTATCAGTTATGCAAGAGTCATCCACAGTAAATAGGAATTCATGGGCTATAGCCGGAAAATTCACAATATACATTTCATTTGCCATAAAAATGTCTTAACATATAGTATTTTAATCAAAATCATTGGAGCCAATTTTGAGAAAATAAATGTTTTCAAAACCTTTTCCGTGTAAAGGGTAGTTGAGGATGGAGTAATTGTCTTCGAATTCTTCGTATCTCATCCTCGAAGAATAATAAACTTAAATATCAACTTTGTTTTTAACCGACTTTTCGTTTTGGGGTTATGCTGTTCACTGACACACACACACACACACACACACATACACACACACACACACAAACGCACACACACACAAAATATTTCCAGCAGAAGGAAGTGCATAAAGAATGGTATGCATCCCTTTGAGTATTACAAAACACTGCGACAAATCAAGATTTAAAGTTTCGCATGTCTGCTGTTTACCGAACTTCTGTGCATTCAAAACACATGGAGAAGGAAGTTTAAAAGCCTCAAACAGAAAACTGAGATATTTCCTAATGACACTATTTTATCATTACAATTGGAAGTTTGGGATATTACCAAGATTTATAGTCTATTTTCGGAGGTGAGACGAGAAAACTTATATCCATCTTCTGACTAGGTTACACGGAACACCCTTGACTGAGGGAGATTAATATATGTATGTACCTGTTACTGAAGGTATCAGGTACGGAGAAGAGCATTAGATATCTAGGTCATATCTCCCACCGGAGAAACATCCACGTGGAAAACTTTGGAAAGGATTAATCAGATCGTATACTGTTTTTTAGATTTTACCTTATCCTTCAAGTTTAATTTTATGCTTTATGGAGTAAACAGGTTTAAAGGGTAAATTCGTGGTATTGAGATACCTACATTTCTCTCAGAAAATCTTAATACACATACAAATCGCCAAATTAAATGAGTCAAAGTAAACGAAGTTGGGCGGTTGAGTCACTCAGACTCGAACCATGGATATTTGGCTCCGTGTATCGATGCTCTTACTCCATGAATTACTATGACCAATATTCTTATACTTGTTTTTGGTTCAAGAATTCTAAACCTTCAAAGTGATCTGCAATACTATACTTTGAGGTCTGATTGAGACTTTTAATTGACTGTACACGTTATCTTGAGAGACAAGGATAAATAAAGAGGTTAACATGTGTAACCGTGTTTTGAGGCAAGCATGTGTGAACATTACGCCTGAGAAACTGGAATGAATATGAAGTGCAACCTTATATCCATTATAAACATGATTGTCTCTGTAGTCAGTACAAAGTATATATATAAATACAAAATTTTAATTGGAGAAATCCATAGAAAAATATAACCTAGTAGAGATTAATTTAGGACTAAGGCAGGGGTGTCCATTGTCACCTACCCTATTTAATATTAAATAGGGTAGGTGACAATGTACGATGGCAAACTATGCTCAGAACACATTTTAATGTGTTTTATTTTTAAAATAAAGGGGAGAAATGTTGACACATTGCTGTTTGCTGATGACCAGATTTTAATTGTGGAGACGGAAGATAACTTACAAAGAGCCATACATGAATTAAATAATATTACAAGAGAATATAATCTTCAAATTTCATATGAAAAAAAACAAAACTAATGGCTTTTATAGGAACAAACCATTTAAGGGCAAAAATTTGCATAAATGATAAACCCATCCAACAACAAAGTGATTTTAATTATCTTGGCTATATTGTGTCATATAGCAGCAATAGAGATATACAAAACAACATAAACAAATTCCAAACAGTATGTGGCACAATAAAAAGAACTTTTAAAAATTGTAATCGTCAAACTTTGTTAAAACTGTGTAAAATAATGGCGGCCCCAACCCTGCTTTATGGGTGTGAAAACTGGGTCTTGACTATCTCACAACAGAAGAAAGTGGAGGCTGCTGAGATGAAATTTCTGAGACAGGTGGCAGGTTATAGACTCATAGACAAGAAAAAAAAACGAGGATATTAGAAGAGAATTGGAAATTCAGAGTCTAAATGAAACAATCATTGCATAAAGGCAAAAATGGCAAGATCATGTGCAGAGAATGACCGAAGACCGTACACCACAAATAGTGCACAAGTATAAACCTGTAGGTAGAAGAAATGTTGGCAGGCCACGAATGAGATGGTCCGATCAATTTCCTTGAAGTCGGAACGAGCCACAAGGCTTATACCGTGATGATGATGATGATGATGATGATGTCTCTGTAGTCTGCGGATTAGCATGCTAGCGTCTACAACCAGAGGTTCCAGGCTCGAATCTCAGCTGAGGATGGGAATTTTTCTCTAGCGAAGATTATTCGCATTCTCCTTAGAGTATGAAAGTATAAGTGAGAGTGTAAATGTGCCTGTGAATTTAATGTGTATAAAAAACCAACATAAACAAACCCAAATTTACACACTTAGTAAATAAGCGAACGCTATTGGGATAATAATGCTTCCAAATGAAAAGGCGCTAGTATGACCTCATAATTCATACTTTATGACAAAACTATTTCCTTGCGAATATTTTCCCAGTACACACCCATGAAGTACGTTTTCGTACGCCTAAAGTTATATTCATTACTTCCTTAACCAGTGCTTTCCCTTTTTCCTCTCAAAAGAAGCGTACTTGCCCTAAAGGTGGCTATGATGGCGCCTGCGCCTGCTTAGACATGAGTTACATGTGACCGAACACATAAAAAGTTGAACAGCACTGCCTTAGATGTTAAAGGCAGGAAAAACGTTTGGCCACAAGTTGGCACCTTACGTATTCTTGTGGGTTTTAACCTCTTATATGCTGGTGGCGTTATTTTATTCTCTTTACTGTCAAACAGCATCTGTCTGGTAACTCTGCATTTTTAACAGGAGCTCTCGTGTGTTTAAAGTTTTCGCAAGGGATGGCGCGGTCTCATTTATCGCACTCCGTGGTTCTTTTGTTTTGGTATTTCTGGGACTTGCCTTTAGGGTTTGGTGGATTGAAGTCCATCTAACGGCCGGGCCGGAGAGAGCTGGTAGTGAGAGCGTGGAGTTTAATTGTGACGAGAGCTGTACAGTTAAACGTGCTCCCGCGTCGTGTTTTCTGGAAGTCTCCTGAGGAAAACAGTGCCGGTGTGAGACAGGTAGGATGATCTGCTTTTAAAACTATTTTAGGTGTTTGTTGGACTTGTAAAAGGCGTTGTGGGGTTATCGAGAAGTTGCTCCAGAGCTCTCGTGTAACCAAGATTCCCCTAGAGGTGGGAATTCCGATGAAAGCAGTGGCTGCCGCGAGCATGTAGTTATAATTAGAGTTAAGATGTTTATGACCTAAAAATGGAAAATCTAACTTCAAATGTGCCTTTAAAAGTGACTAAATATGAACAAAACGTCCTAAAATATGACCTAAAGAACTATTTTCTTAAAATGAAATTCTCATTCAAAACATTTAATGTATTACATTTTGTACGTACTTCTAAATTCAAAGAATTTGTTTCTGTTTGCTTGTTTCATCCGCTTCAAACAATATTAAATGAATGAAGTTTCTAAATGTTACGTAACAGTTTTCAGTTTCTATATTGTCTGCATTGCAGTATATAACCACGTGCATTTTCAGTTTCTCGAATAGGAAATTTCTCTTGTTTTCACTTAAGGTTGTCTTAAACCTTGAGAAGCTCCTTTTGACGTCACAGGATGTCACAGTTGCATATTTAAACAAGGTCAAGTCATTGCAAATTTAGCTTTGGTTCATCTTCTTCCAGAACAGCATCACCGCCACTTAGAATATCTTTAATTTTGCACAGTGTTGCATTTCGCACATTTCCATTCAACACGCTACAAAGTTTGTTCTTTACAGCAGCTCCAAACTTCGTCTTGATTGTGCTAACTCACTTTCTACAGTTTTTACTTTTATTCTTTTCGAATTCAAAAGCGAAATATGACAGATATGATCAAAATATGACCAAAACTATAAAAGTGACAAAACTATGACTTAATATACAAAATAAAAACTAATTAGGATTAAAAATGATAAATTCGTGCTTAATTTTTGTTTGCAGTGAGAATGGGTGTAAGGATAAAAATATGACGTGTACCTAACATACGAACCCTAGTTATAATATATTAGCGAAAAATGCATTTTTAAGGAAGTATATTAGTGGTATGCTCTGATATTTAGATAAACTGAAAATAAACTAAAGTATTTTATGTTATTACTTGCAGAGAAATAAATTTTGTTTTTATAAAGTTGCTGGTCTTAAAATTGCTTTTCTTTTCAGTATAACTTACTTTTTTGAGAGCCAATGAGTAAAGTAACCATCACATGCATATTTGAATTTTAGATAGCGTGTTTGAGATTATGTATGAAAATTTACATACGAATCGGAGCAAAACTGAAATGTAAGGAATAAATGCCATACAAAACGCAAAATAGAGAGAGAGGTGGGGGGGGGGGAGAGATATCTCATATCAAATATCTCATATCATGGACTAGACTAGACTGGCCTGGAGTGTGCTGGTGATGTGGTGATGGCGTGACGTGATATAATTGAAAAACCGAAAATGTTATTTTCACCTAAAAATTTAGTCCTAAGGTTCCTAACGTACACCACTGTTGGCCGAAAGACAAAGGCAGAACGTTGCACACACCCTCTATCGTTGCTATGTACGCACCGGCTGAGAAGGTTGGTAAAATGCCCCATGAAGCAGTAGGGACGACCTATTTGGAACCCAGTATACCAAAACTAATACCTACAGTGGGGAATGCAGTGCGAATGAATGCACTGGAACCTACTGTGGTCGCCTATAGTTCTTATTGGTTGCTAATTCTTGTATTTTCTTTTCTTTTCTTCCTTCCCTCCCTACCCTCTTACTTTATCTCTTTCTTTCCTTCTTTCTTTCCCTCTTTCCTTCCCTCTTTCCTTCCCTCTTTCCTTCCCTCTTTCCTTCCCTCTTTTCTTCCCCCTTTCTTTCATTCCTTCTTTCTCTTTCATTATTTTTTTCTCTTTCATTCTTTCTTACCCTTTCATTCCTTCTTTCTCTTTCTTTTCTTCTTTCTTTTTCTTGTGTGTTTCTTTCTTCCGTTAATGCGTATTTTAGATCACTATTTTCTTCCAAAAGCTCAATGCTCGTTCGCACTTATTTGTGAGAGCAGTTGTCGCAAATGGCTGCAATATCTATATTTTAGAAATCTACTGGGATGTCCAACATATTTGCCATGTTCAGCAATTAGTGATTTTCCGCATGAGAGTGTTTCATATATGTATATTACATGTTCCTTCCAACTTGTGTTTATCGATCGTGCAGCTTGTAGCAGTCTACACCTACACGCTATTTGACATGCTTTGATCGCCTGAGTAAACATTCTAGCTTTATTAATGGTTATATTATATCTGACGTGCATTTGGAGTAGTTATAGTGTCTTTTAAGTGCTTCTGTAATTGCACTATGCAGTGTAGGAAAGCTATTTACTTGTATTTTTATAGCCTTTTTGTTAATATTTTTCATAGTGAATTAAAGTGAATATTCCTCTTATATAGGAATTAGCATTCACAAATCTATATAAAATTGTGTTGCACTACATGATCTTCTCTATTCTTGTACAAACTCTTCCGGTGAACGCTTATTCTATTGTCTACTTCACGTTAATCGAAATAAATATTTGTTTGACATGGCAACATTGTGTAGTGCTTGGAAATTAACGACATGACAACCTTGCTAGGTGCAAAGGTTACTTCACCCTCAAGCAATCTACAACTGCATTCTGTTCTGTTCAATATATAATTAATTACATTGTTAACTGCAATTCAAATCTTGTAACAATGCTTTTTATGGCCAGTAAGGCTGTATTTTACACGCGTATACATTTTAACATGGTAACAGTCTACGAAAACTATAGAGATGCTTTTTGACGTGAATATGTAAAGCGAAATACTAATTTCGGGAGGACAGATTGACAATTGCGGTAGGCGTGTTCCCTGTTTTATTTGTAGCAATTGCAATTCATATTCTATGAAGCATTCAGTTGTAAAATTGCAATCGTACTGCAGCATTAATAAGACAGCGGAAAAAGTTACATTGGTATGCGAATAAAAATACCTAAAGGAGGAGCTTTATCAGAACTATATTTTCCGTTAGATTGTATAATTTTATATTTCGTGCGGGTTATATAAATAATTATGTTCTCGTTAGAAAGAAATAAAGAAAAAGGGAAATAAAAAAGGAATGTTAAATGGGATTCGAACTAATGTCAGCCCACACTACGGATTTGAAGGAACTCGCCTTAGCCAGTTCCGCTATAGCGAATGCAGAAGTTGACCTAAGTTTTTAAACTCACGTCTGGAAGTCTAGCACCTAAGTCTGGAATCATTTTCAGTTCTAGTCCACAACTTAATGGCAACACCATAAGAACATATTTTCTGCAGGTGTGCTGAAGTTGAATCTGCAAAGTTTGCCCGTTAATGCAGAAGGATCGCTGAAATATTGGTTTACAAAACTGCAAGGTGAGGTGAGTTGCGAGGTGACATGGGTGCCATGTCCTCCGAACAGAAAGGGGAAGCATATGACTAATTTAATTCTCATACCATCTATGCAAATACGCTTGAGAATTAGGTGACCCTTCGCGCAAAACAAAACTGATACACTTTTAATGATTACTGTTCATGTGCAAAAGTGTAACTCAGGAAAGGAATATAGAAAGAGATGTAGGCAGATCCAGCAGGGTTTAAGGTGTAACTTAAATATATCGTTGGGCTTTTAAGGTGGCCAATTGTGGAAACAATATTTTGCCAACACGGTCTCTATAAAACATTTGACTCAATTAAAACATCGATGCATATGTTTCTTTTCAATATGTTCAACTAAAAACTCAATCCCAATGTCCCTTGGTTAGCAAATAATAGAGAAGATAATAAAAATGTTTAAATATATTTTTTTCTGTTTCGTATACCTAGCTTGCTTGTCAGGAGAAACATGAGTCAGAGTTTTGTGTTACTTGGTGTTAGAACTGCCATTAGCCCTGTTCTCAGATGGCGAGAGACGCTTTGATCCCACACTGTGCTGATATCGGAATGTTGTGGAAGCCAAGCCCTTGCCCCATCGACCCTATGCTCACTAAGACATTCCGCCGCCTTTGTGCTCAGAGACCTCTTCTGGACTCACTTGGGTACACATTTTCTGCATTAGCAGCGCCCACTAAAACTCTTTAAGATCTGTTCCTTAGCGTGTTTTACTACATCATTAAAAGAGAGAGGAATTCTAGCACGAGACTTTACTTCATTACATTAGTGACGAAGAACAGTCAATACGCCTATGCCACAACTAGTTTGCTTATTTAAGGTGACCAGTCAGTGAACTTGTTAAAACCGCAAGTGTTTTACTGAGCTTTTTGAACGTTCCCCGCATTTTTTTCTCAATTTAAATGCCGCCTTTTATATTTAGGTGACGTCGATGGCTTTTATGTTTTGTAACAAAGTGCTTATGACAACAATCTTTTACTTGTTTATTTTTTGTGTTAATCCTTGGGTTATCCTTATATTCGCACACACATTCACCGTCTTTCATGCTTCAAGACTAGGGAAAGCGGCCATAATCCTGGCCAAAGAAGAATTCTAATCCTTATCCATGTTCCCTCATTTTGTATCTGTATAAAGTTTGGTGTTCATATTTATTCTTACACTTATGGCTTTAAAATACAAATTTATTACTTTATAAAACAATGCTGTTTAGGATGCCATATTTAAAAAGTTTAAACATCTTAGACATTCGTTCCTTATTGAGCTATAAAATACATATACATACAGACACACATACATACTCGTATTGCATACGCACGCACACGGATGGGCTGGGAGGCGGACGACGAGAGAGAGAGAGAGACAGAGAGACAGACACACAGGGTATTAGGGGTAGGAGTACACAGATTTGGCGACATGGTAGATTCTAATATGACAAATAAAATAGTTCAATAACAAATTCATCTAGCCAAAAAAGTCAAGGGGATAATTGAACATTATTGAATATGTCACCTGCAAAGTCTGGCAACACAGCAGAACTGAACATGCGAATGTTTTGTTTACTAATCGGCATTCACCACTCCATGTACGCGTTCACACCTATGACGAATGAAGGTTCAAACTAGGCCAGGGCTCGAAAACTGATTTCGCCACCTATCTGGTGTTTATCACATATTGCAAATAAAGAGGGGAGGAGTGTTTTACCTTTCGAACAGTCATCATGAGACCTGAACAGGTAGTGTTTACTATCAACATTCCTGATCTTCCACTCTATAGGTACATACGCCAAGTTTATATGCTTGCCAAGGATATATTCAGTTATTTCTTCCAATAGACACGCTGGGATTAATTTTGTGCGGTTAAGCAAATGGAAAACACACAAATAACTGACCTTTTCAAGCTCCACCTCTCTATGCTGATTACATAGTGGTTGCGAAAATGAATTAAATTGTAAACTTTCAACTTCCCAAACTTTGATTCATAATTTCACTGACACAAGAGGTTTAAAAATCCCTATACTTGCTACGAGGTCCTTCAGCACTTTCAAACGATGGATTCGATATTTCAGAAATAAAAATAAAATTGGGTGTAGAAAGTGTTTGTTCAATTGCAAGTTAAATACGGTGACACCTTCTATCCTTCTATTTTCAACTTGCCAATCGTGGACAGTTTAGTGTAATTCTTGTGCAATCAGAAACAAGAATAGGTGTACTTTCCACATCCCATCTGTGATATTCTTCCACGAGAACGTCAGCATTAAAGTAACAAGAATGAACCGCGACCTCCCGAATGCGAACCACAGGCGTTACCCGCTCGGTAGGATGAAAGTGTTAACATCGAACCTAATTTCTGAAAGTCATTTAAGGAATTTATGTGCTTTGTGTTTTATTACCAAAATGCTACGAACATCCAGAGCAGAGTGCATTTTGTGGATGAAATGAACAGAAATAATATGTGTATATAATAATTATAATAAAGAAGCACACAAACGTTCGTAACACGATGATGCGGGTTAGGTTTAGTTTTTCAGAAAAAGCGTGCACTACCGCTGCAGATGAACTCATTAACAATGAAAGTCCGTTAGCCATCTGAAAAATGCCAGAGATGTAGAAACCAATAGAGTTGGTGTGGAAAATCAGTAACAAAGTAGATACCGCGTGCTTTAGTGTTCAAAACTTTAGTAACTGAAAAGAAATAACAGAAGCTTTATTTAGAACTGATATAATCTCTTCCATTTACAATTAGACCGTGCACCTTTTCCCGTGTATTTGTAACAAGCGCTAAATAGCAGTTTGAATTGTGCTGAAAATGATGCAACAACACCTCAATGGGCCATGTTACACTGTCTGCACCCTAATCCTGAACCATTAAGAATCACTATGGTCAACTGGGTTCAGATCAGGATACTTTATAAACCAATTCATGCAGATATTTGTGAATGACTCTCTAGACCGACGGTTTTCAATCTGTGGTACGCGTAACCCTCTAAGGTACGTGAAAATTTCTAGAGCTGAACTTGGATCAACTATGTACGAAGATACGAACTCAACCTTCTAATTTTTTGTAAAGTGGACCTATTTTCAAATATTGTGTTTTTCTTGTAAAAAGGTTATTGAAAAGAATTATACTATATAAGAAATATTTATATTTTTAGAATATTTAGAATATTTTTCCTAATAAAAGGTACTGAGGTTAAACCTCATCAACTTAAGAGCCTTTAACCCCTAGCGCAACAGCCCATGGAGGGCCAAGGCTTGCCTCCCAGCCGCTGCGTCCCTCACCTCTGCCCACTACAGGCGTCACAGGTGGGGTGCACTATGGAGGTTGGGACGTGGTCAGCGCCCCCGGGATATAACGAGGCTGAGTGCACTCCATGTCAGACCTCCCAGGGAGAATAAAATCCTCATGCTGGTTTCGGGGATCAAACCCGGGTCCTCCGCACCAAAGGCAAGCGCGCTAACAATTACGGAGGCAGTCTAAGATTTTTAATAACCAAGTTTATTATTTAAGAAGGGGTACGCTACATTTTTAATATTTTTAAAAGGAATACAGTGTTTAAAAAGACTAAGAACCCCCGCTCTAGACAATTATGGAAGCACGCAACCTTTCTAAGAATCTAGCACAAAACGGTGGTAGAATATACAGGCTGGAAGGGAAGTCATTACATTCCGTCTAATATGTGCTTCATAGAAGCAATACAAACAAAAAAAGTCGAAGACTGTTCTTTGATCCAAATTGGATTCGTAATTCAACAAGAATGTACGAAGGTAAGATTGTTACTTGTAAGTTGTGTAGAGTAACTTATTTCTGACACAGCTTCGGTAGTAATTATGGGAGATTACACAAGATTTCGAAAGAATTAATCACTTCAAAAAAGACGTGAAGGAATACTCCGAGTAGGTCTTTCAGAACGGAAGTCGACAACGTTACGTTGAGGTTGGTCAGGGAATTGACCTCGTTTGTGGGTATAAACAGGTCGGGCGCTTTCGCTTTCATGTAATGTGTTGGAAGCTAACGCTTGTGATTGGCTTACACTCGTACACTAAACACGGAAGGACAAGCAGGGCATGATTTTGTTCTCAAGACTCACCGTTACGATGTTTGTTTATGTAGTGAGCTAGGGAAAGTGACACCCACACAATCTGCAGTGTTTTCGACAAAACTAGAATATATCCGTAGGAAATGGTCCGAGACAAAACTAAATGTACAAAATGTGCTCCAAATATTGAGATCTACGACTGGTTTAAATTAATGTAATGACTTCCCTTCCATCCGGTGTTTTCCAAGACGGCAACTATCATTTCTTCCATCACCTGAATCAGTTCTCCGGGACCTGATGCTGTTACGTAGAGGTGTCCATAAATGTGCCCAAAACCTTGTTTAATGCTAAGCTCAAAATAAGTATATATTAAGGTCCATTAAAGCCCATATAAGCGTACTCTTTCTTGCGTGATATAGCGGAACACTTTCTTGCCGGTCCAGACCACCATGTTCCACATTGTTTGGGAAACACTTGTGGACTTAAATAGAAATGATCTTAGTGGCAGTGGGATGGAATTAACTCCCAGCTGTTTTAATCGCTGCCTAATAGTTTCACATGAAGAACTAAAAACTACAGCTTTATCTTGGAAAATAGAGCTATACCTTAATGAATTACTTATTAATTATTTCACCAGTTCTTTCTGGCCTTAGGCAGTCGTACCACCATGATATTACATTCCGGTGTTAGGTACATAAGGTATATTGATTTTTAATGAAGTAATACAAACTCTAAACAGTCACATTTTGAAGGAAGAAGAAATATTATCTCTATAGGCACCAGAACATAATCTGTTTGGTGATTCTACTCGTAAATGGTTCTGTGGAAGGTGAATCTTGCACAAATGTAGGATTATTCAGGTGAAGTTCTGTCGATTCAAAATAATAAAAATGCATCCAAACTGGAGAGCTCTTTGTACAGAGAACTTACGATGGAAGCTCTTTGTGAGAGGAGCCTAGGAAAAGAATGAAAACGAGCCATCAGCAAAATATGTAGGAAGTATTAATGATACCACAGGAGAGGAAGTGGAAAATATGTATGAGGATGTACTTCAAACGAGCACCAGGGGCAAACTTATAAGGGCAGTAATGAACAGCAAGCGGTTCAACCACAAAGAAAGGTAATTAAATGTTTTCTGAAGGAAGCACAGAATAATAATGTAAAATAAGTGGACAACTTGTTGCACTCCGCTGATTCCAATATAAATGAATAGGATTCTTATGGCTGGACCGCTCTTACAACCCTTGCTGGAATGCAACAGTGGATGTTGTACGACTACTTCTAGTTCATGGTGGAGATATGTATTTGAACAAAGGGGAAAGTTCATGTCTCTCAGTTACTAAAAGTAGGGGACAAAAAGAAATACTAAATCTTCTCTCCAACATACATTGTTGAAGCAAAATCAAACGGAATCGCAGATTTTGTGGTTCAAAAAATGACTTGAAACCTTTATCACGAGAAGAAGAACTCACAATAGAAATTTCCAGAATATATAAATGAATGATAAACACAATCTATGCTATTCAAAAGTAATTCATGAATAATTAAATGTTTCCCTGTAATACAAAAGTTTCACTTTCATCGTGTGTCTTTACGACAAACCCTTTCTTTTGTTTTTTCTTTCTTTCATTTCACCTTTTGTAACACTCAATGCAAACAACCTTAATTTTTTTACTTTCTCTACTGGTAAGTAGGGCAAGTATTGTATTCCACCCAAAAATTCGAAGTCGAGATTTCACCGGAAATACATGTTTTGAGGCCCCCTGAATCCAAAAAAAGCATTTTTAGAAAAAGGTCCGTGTGTGTGTCTGTGTCTGTGTGTCTGTGTGTCTGTCAGTCTGTCAGTCTGTGGACAGCATAGCTCAAAAACGAAAAGTCGGTTAAAAACCAAAGTTGGAATTTAAGTTTAATGTCGTTCAAGGATGTGACACGAAGATTTTGAAGAAAATAGCCCCACCCTAAACTACCCTTTACATGGAACATTTTTCGAAAATTTTGATTTTCTTGAAAATGGCTCTAACGATTTTTATTAAAATGTCGTATGTTTGAGATATTTTTATGACAAATGAAATGTATATCTTGAATTTTATCGCTATAGCCCCTGTAGTCGTATTTACTCTGGACGACTTTTGCATAACTGGTAAACCGTTAGAGATAGACCAAATTATACTATACAAAAAATGTAGATCTTGCTAAAATACACAATTTATGTCCCAATAAATTTTCTTGTAGGGTGAACCATTTCGGAGATATACCTTGTTATGTGTGTGAGTTTCGGAAAACTTGGAACTTTCGTGAAATGGGTCATCGTTGTTCATTTTTTTATATGTTACGTGTACAAAGAGAACGGAATCTCAAAGCTTTAAAAGATTTGACTATCGCACAAAGCCTACTGTATTCCAATATTCCCCTTGCACCTACAAGGAAATAAGCAATAAGATAATTTGTACAAATGTTTATTTTAACTAACACGAAGAAGATATAGGAATAAGAGTTTGTAAGAATAGTTAGTACAAGAGTAGAGAAAGTCATGTGAGTGCAACACATCAGATTTTTTTGTACTGAAGTTTACCCTTTAAAGTCAAGAAGAATAAAACATTAAAGAAAAAATAAGACCGTGAGGAGTTGGAGTTTTGTGTGTTTGGAGCTGGAATTGGTGTGGAAACAATGAAGTTTATTGATGAAGTGAAATTATGTGAGATAAGTGAAAAGCGGAAGCTAAAGTCGATGCTTTTGAGGTGATAGAAGAAAAGATTACTGTTGGTTGAATGAGATATAGGTTTAGCATATGGTGACAAATTTTAAATTGGTACATGAAATATGCCCAAAGTAGAATAGATAATATGGATATTAATATATTAATAAAATGATATAGGTAAATAAATCGTCATGTTAAGATATATCATAAAATATATAAAAATGAAATTTAAAAAAAATTTAAAAGCTTAATATATAAAATAAAGAAGTAAAAAATAGAATAAATAATATGGAGGTTAAAAAGTACAAGGTTAAATAAATAAGAAAATTTATAAATAAATACATAAAGAGAAAGAAATAAACTTATTAAAATGATTAATAGTATGTTGATACTTTTTACCAATCTTTGCTGTTTCTATTAAGTGTAGATAAAATATTTAGACTTTATAAATGTAATTATGGTTTTATGCCTTTACTCTAATTCATAATTTAAATTCTGTCTTTCGTTTTGTTCTATTTTTATTTCTAACTTCTTTTATTATTTTGAAGACTGTGCAGTTATAGTTATTTTGTCTGAAAAGTGACCTAGGAGCCGGGCTAGCATATTTTGATTTTATTCATCTATTTGTTTAGAATAAAGAAAAACTAAACAAAAGAGGGTTGATACGTTCTATAGATGACAATTACTGTTAGAGCTCAAGCACCCAATTTGCGAACCAAATTATTATGAAAGGAGGAGGAATTATCGCTCAAGTGCTCTGCGATGTTATAAACTGCTTTTAGGGGAGTATATTTGTTCTTGCAAGGTCTGCCATGAATAAAATATTAATCATAAAATGTCAGCCCATTCACATTTTTTAATCGCTTGTAGCTCTTTTGTCGTGTAACTTGTCTTCTTGGCACTCCCTGCGGCTTGGGGTGTCCGCCGTGGGTTAAACTGCGTCGCTCTGTTGACATTATATCGGACCATTATGTTACTAGGTACTTCCTCCATTGTTACGTGCAAGGCTCTTGGGACTCATGCTAATTGCTAATAACGTTTGCCTGCCAAGTCCCAGTCTCACCAACTTAATGAATTTGTAAAGAGATACCGAGCAGTCATGTAGCTTATTGAATTACCAACCTCAAATTGTTTCACATCCATTGCTCTAAGTCTCTATTTCGCAGCTCGAAAATCTGGATTGCACTTTTTCATGTGTTTATACTGTAAAGTGAATAGTGAGAAATATGCCACAAATAATTTAATTCATTTATATCAGTGGCGGTTGCGGTGGACTGTAACTCTTTCCAGCCCAGGTGGTCCAAATGGACTCGCAACATTTATTTAACACTTTCACGAATGTTCAGTAGCTCCACGTGGCACCACTGCGTTTCTGTGTAGTTTCCTCGGGAACAGAGGGCAGTACTGACCAGAACTTGTGCGTATTCGGAAATGTAATGCGGCGTTTTCAGCTGTTTGGAACAAAAATTTGTAGTTATTTTGAGGTAAGTTTCTAATATTAATATTTAAAAGGTACTATTACTGTATGTATAACAGTGATAACAAATTATATTACAATAATATTGTAACAAGACAGCAAAATGGAAATTCCTTACTTTTCTATCTCTTTATTTTCGCCTGAATTCGCGTGTATTATTACTTATTTTATTTATGGGAAAATAAAGCACAAGTTGCGGCAACAGATAATTTGCTGTTACTTATATGACAGAACACGTGTATATGAACATTATATGTTAGGTATATTTTAAAATCACATATTAAATTACTGTAATGTTTTAGAATGCCAAAAAGAAAGGGCAGTAGGTCAGATGGGGAAAAAAGGTACTTGCATAGAGGTTAATGACGAAATGTCTGGCTCAACTTCAAACTCATTTTTCTCGAAAACAGTTTTTCTTCTCCCATAAAATTCTAGCTAGAGATCAAAAAACGTTTTACTATGTAGTTCAGAAAATGTGTAGTAAAACGTTCCATTATAATTTTGATATTAGCTATAATTAAAAATAATTAATGTAACAATGTGCTGCTTTTATGACACTTTTACGCTTTGTAGTATTAAATTTGTTTAAAAGAAAAGAATATTCATTATATGAAGATTTCCATCCTTTAATTTATTACAAAGGTAATAAGGCATATAAGCTTAATAAAGTTCAACAACTCTTGGAGGAAATCGATTTGATTATACTCGATTAAAGAATGGATTATATATTGGAATACAATTTCGAACACGCTGTTCTTTAATTGTTGGTAATGCCTGTGCAAAAAAACTAATTCTAACTTCAATACTACAGCAAATCATATATTTCACTTCGGTTTACCCTTAATTCAGTAGCAGAGATATTGTCAACGCCATCAAACTTAATGCAAAACAGAGCACACGACATAAAAATCTGTGTTGCACTCACATGACTTTCTCTACTCTTGTACTAACCATTCTTACAAACCCGTATTCCTGTGTCTTGTTCGTGTTAGTTGAGATAAACATTTACAGAAATTATCTTATTGTTTATCTTTTGTAGGTACAAGGAGAATATGGGAATACAGCAGACTTTGAGCGATAGTGAAATCTTTTAAAGCTTTCAAATTCCGTTCTCTTTGCACGGTTAACATAAAAAAAAATTAATAACGATGTTTCGTTTGACACAAGTATAAGTTCTCCAAAACTCACACAAATAACAAGGAATATCTCTGAAATGAATCACTACACAAAAAAATGTATTGACAAATTGTTTACTTCAGCAAGATCTACATTTTTGTTACAGTAAGATTTGGTCTATCTCTTACGTGTTAGCAAAAGTCATTTAGAGTAAACGGACTAATGAGTTATAGCCAGAAAATTCAAAATATACATTTTATTTGCCATAACAATTTCTTAAACATATGGCATTTTTATCAAAATCATTTCAGCCATTTTTGAGAAATTCAAAATGTTCGATGAAGTTTAGGGATAGAACAATTTTCTTCAAAATCTTCGTGTCACATTCCTGAAAGATATTAAACTTGAATACCAACTTTGGTTTTTAATCAACTTTTTGGTTTGGAGTTATGGTGTTCACAGGCAGACACGCACTGTCGCATAAAAATGGACCTTTTTCTAAAATTGCTGTTTTTTGGAGTCAGGGGACCTCAAAACATATATTTCCGGTGAAATCTCGACATCGAATTTTTGGGTGGAATGAAATACTTCCTTTACTTACTATACATAGTAAAGAAAGTAAAAATTTGACGCTTCGGATGTAATCTTCTCCGATGTAACCTTTAAGCTAAGTGCAACAGCCCGTTGTTTCATATGAAAGTCTTGAAGCGATGAAAATTTTCGAATATATTGGCATTTATATTACGTTGCTATAGTTACAAGGAAATTAGTGACTTTTCTATTATCCTAGGAGATGGGATAACAAACTGCTTTGTATGTTAATGAACCTTGATTTACAATAAAGCACGCATTAGTTTTTAAAATGAGATGCCAACAAAATTTAAAATACTCGATAACAATAACAGGAATTAATGAATATTGGGGGATAATATCATAGTATAGGAAAGTTAAAATAAGACAAAAATGCAATGCCATAGCCGGGGGATCCGGCTCCGACCGGTTGGTCTAACCACTGTCCTACCATGACAACATGCCAGCACGACGTTAAATTCTTCAACTGACTCACATTTTTTCCTGTAAACTACAAGGAGATCTCGAATTCATATGAAATACCATACCCTAATGACGACAGAAAATGCTGTGGATACTTCAACTGCCGGGCTTCATTGTTTAAGCAACAGTTTAGGGTGAAGTTAATGCTACAATTCACAAGCTATCGATGTTTTTTTGGGAACTAACGTTACAGGAGTGCCATACATCATACTCTTCATACAGCTCCACAAAAATATACTCGAGAGGTGCCAGATCTGGCGACCATGTTGGCCATGGAACTGGTTCACTTCTACCAATCCATTGATTTGAATATGCCACGTTGAGGTGATTTCGCACACGTACATCAAAGTGTGCTGGAGCTCAAGTCAACATACTAACATACAACATACGCTGTCAGTATTTTTCGGAACATTCTGTATATATGCATTAAACTGTAGCCAAATGGAAGACAAGCTCGAGTAAAGTATACTGTAGTTCAACTTGTCATTAAAGTTTATAAAACGAGGTAAAACTTACAGCTATATCTTAAATCTATCCGGGGATTTAAACCTTGTTTAACGTACCGACCTCAATTATTTAGGAGACAAATATAGGCTAGTACAAACATAGAAGTACAGTTTGTGCATGACCTGCCTCAAAACAAACCTAATGATCCATGTCCGGTCTGAGAGCGGTGGCCAGTGTTTTGCACTCCATTCTCTTTTCACTGCTTGTACCCAATATCAGGACACTGTTCCATGTGAGATATTTGAATTATATCTACCTGCTTCATTTTGTGTTGCACAACCTGGAGTCTGGTGATATCGTTAGCCTCTTTTGTTTTAGAAGGTAGTGAAGGGCTTATGATTTGTATCCCCATGCTCGATGGCTGCCGCAGCTTAACATTTTGACTTAATTTGATCAGTTTTTGAAATGAGAGTTACTACTTTATTAGCACAAGCTTTTTTAAATGTATTAATTTAAACTAAGCTTTCTCAAACTTTAACAATGGGAACTCCCATTAAGTATCTGAAACTGTTTTAGGCTTTATAGAAACGTAATTTCCAACATCACTGGTGTTTAGAATACATACACCATTTCGGAGCAGATGGTTCGATTTTCCTGGTATGCTGCTTAATTACAGCGATATTATTGGCCAATGCACAATTTTTACTTTCTCTACTACGTATAGGAAGTACAGGAACTATTGTATTACACCCAAAAATTCGATGTCGAGATTTCACCGGAAACATTTTTGAGAAGATTTTGAAGAAAATAGCCCCACCCTAAACTACCATTTACATGGCAAAGTTTTTGAAAATTTTGATTTTCTTGAAAATGGCTAACGATTTTGATTAAAATGCTGTATGTTTGACATATTTTTATGACAAATGAAATGTATATTTTGAATTTTCTAGCTATAGCCCATGTAGTCCTGTTTACTCTGGATGACATTTACTTAGCTGGTAAACCGTAAGAGATAGACCAAATCTTACTACACCAAAAATGTAGATCTTCCTAAAATATAGAATTTATGTCCAAATAGTTAACCATTTCGGAGATATGCCTTATTATTTGGGTGAGTTTTGGAGAAAAACTTCCTTCAAATTGAACATCGTTATTCATTTTTATATGTTAACAGGACAAAGAGAACGGAATTTGAATACTTTGTAGTAAAAACGTAGATTTTGTTAAAACCCAAAACTTATGTCTAAATGTATTTTTTTTGTAGAGTGAATTATTTCGGAGATGTGACTTGTTATTTGTGTGAGTTTTGGAAAACTTATACTTCCGTCAAATGCAACATGGTTAATTCTTTTATGTTACTCGTGCAAGGAGAACAGAATCTCAAAGCTTTAAAACATATGACTATCGCTTAAGTTCTATGGTATTCCCATATTCCC
Organism: Tenodera sinensis; assembly: GCA_030765045.1. Classification (NCBI taxonomy): domain Eukaryota; kingdom Metazoa; phylum Arthropoda; class Insecta; order Mantodea; family Mantidae; genus Tenodera; species Tenodera sinensis. The sequence continues at coordinate 181,623,527 of CM060963.1, read as the reverse complement.
CTTGTACCTACGAGAAAATAAGCAATAAGACAATTTATACAAATGTTTATTTCGACGAAGATGAAGATATAGGAATAAGGGTTTGTAAGAATGGTTAGTACAAAAGTAGAGAAAGTCATGTGAATGCAACGCATAAGATTTTTCCATGTTCTTATGGCATCGTCAATGTATGCTAAAAAAAAGTCGCTGCTAAACTGCATCTTAGGCCTCTATTTACTAAAATGGGTTATTAATAAAATCATTTTGTTTTAATACTATTTCTCTATTATTATGTAGAGTTTCAATGGTATTTTTTTATGTTTGGGCAACCCCAACTTCTGTAACTGGTACTCTAAGGGTGTATTATTTTCTATTATTTTAGAGAAGAAAATGTCGAATAATAAAACCTCATCCTACGGAGTATCTATATTCAAAAATATTTTGTTTTGTCTCATAAAGCAGGTACGGTTTTCACAAGTTACATTCTCATAGCTTCTGTTCTCTGTTTTCCAATAAAACTTAGGTTATATTTCTTTGGAACGTCAATAAAACGCCATCCACGCATATGGACTGGAAATATCAAACGGAACTCACTTGCTCTTGCAGTTCTCCTTGAATAGTAAACAAAACTGACAGCCCCCATTCTTTCAATTCCTTTATTGGTGCTCCAGAGAAGAACAAAAAAGTTTCTAAATTAAATCGCAAGTTCTAACTGGACTGCATGCAGGAGTTGTTCTCTCTTTTATATTACTTCAGAAAACCCGGTAGTTTATATTTGTGTTAGATACGCAGAGTTTATATCTCTTCTGCCATTCAAATAAAACAGTTCAATATTAATAAATACAAAGACACAGAGCTCCGGGAGAACACGGCAATGTCAAGTATGTTACACAGCTCACCTAATATAAGGTCGCTCAAAATCAAAGACATGTGACACAAGTCTGCCCTAAAAAATCTGATGTGTTGCACTAACTCGTGTACTAACCAATGTTAAAAACTCTTCTTCCTCTATTTTCTTTATGTTAGTTTAAATAAACGTTTGCAGAAATTATCTTATTGCTTATTTCCTTGTAGGTGCAAAGGGAATACAGTAGGCTTTGAGTGAGTTAAATCTGGTCGCTATATGAATGCTTTCAGATTCCGTTTTCTTCGCACGGCTAAGGTATAAAAACTGCAAGTATTGCAAATTCACAGATATAACAAGGAATATCTCCGACTGGGTGAAAATATACTTTACGTTTTATAAGCTAAATATACTGCATGAACTGAAAATAACATTTAATTTTAGCTATTTTGAGCGAGTTTGTTGTTTTAATACAGGGCGGATACATATTCTAAGGTTGGCACCAGTATCGTAAGCGCGACTCCTGCTTCAGATATCGCTGTGTACCTGGAATTGTTTACTGACGTCCTGGCTGGCTGCTCTCCTGCCTGTGAACAAACTGTACCTTCAAGCAGGCGTACCACAGAGAGCATGACGCAAAATGGGCGGAATGAATACGGTAGCGCGATAATCACCTGGGAATCAAATTCCGACGCTTTCTGCATGGCCAATGATCTCACGCTACCTAGGGCAGTGGGTAGGGTATTCAGGTATGAAGTAAATTTTACAGTCTATCTCACATGCCTTCTTCACTTTGCGGCGCAGTTCCGACCATGCAAAAAAATCATGCGATAGATTTGTGGGAAAACTATTAGACGACGAGAATAGCATTTAACACTCCACTAGGTTTCGATGTCGAAGTTTCGAGGCTCGATGCTGGACATTCGATGTCGCACCTTCGATGCCGGTGTTTCATGTCGGTAATTCGATGTCGGAGTATCAATGTCGGAGATTCGATATCGAGGAATCGAAGTCGGAGATTCGATGCCGAGGATTCGAAGTCAGACTCTCGATGCTGGACACTCGATGCTGGACCCCCGATGTCGGACCTTCGATGTTGGAACCTCGATGTCGGACCTCAGATGTCGCACTTTCGATGTCGGAAGTTTCGTGGTTGTAGTTTCGATGTCGAAGATTCGATGTCTTAGATTCGATGGCGAAGTTTCGAAGTCGCAGCTTCGGTGTCGAGGGCACCGGGAAGTGAGTTTGCATGAAAACATCGATTTTTTATTTTTTATTCTAAAAATAGTACACATCTTAAGCTTTAAAATGATATATATAACATGGTATGTCACAGGGTAATAAGCCCTTTAATTTGGTGATTTAAATATGGCGGCGCAAGGACACGCCCTCATTTTCCACAACCACTTCCACATTGAATGTGAATAAACATAAACTGCACTTTTAACTTTAACTTCAATTTCCCGTAACTTCATTTTTAACACTTGTGGTACACTTTTCTCAAAGCCCATTAAAGATACTGACTTGAAAATTTTCCTGTAGCTATATGGCCATCTACTTTCACTAGTAAACACCACCTTTTTTAGAAATATTAACTTTAATGTAATTAAAAAAAATAACTTGTAAAAAATATATATAATTTCAGTCATTACATATGAAAGATTTTTTTACCTTCCTAATTTCAATGACATAATAGAGTTTTTTGGTTTAACATATCAAATTATCCATTAGCTACTACAGGTAAAAAAAAGATGGCTGTAGAATGAAAGCTTATGGAGAAATCCAGGACGAGAAATCCAGAAGCCGACATCCAGAGTGCGACACAGTACCTTTGACACGGAAACTTCGATACCAAAACTTCGACATCCAAACTACGACAAGGAAACTTCGACCTCAAAAATTAGACAACGAAACTTCAGCATTGAAACTATGACATCGAAATAGCGACATAGAAAGTTCAACATCGTAACTTCCGACATCCAAGGTCAAACATCGAGTGTCCGGCATCGACTCTCCTGTATCGAGGGTCAAACATCGAGGGTCCGGCATCCAGGGTCCGTCATCGAGGTTCCGGCATCGAGAGTCCGATATTCACAGGACATCCAGAGTGCGAAACGGAATCTTCGACATGGAAAATTCGATATCGAAACTACGACTTCGAAACTTTGATATCAAAAGTTCGACATCGACACTTCCGACATCGAAGGTCCGACATCGTGTGTCCGTCATGGAGTCTCCTGTATCGAGGGTGCCACATCGAGGGTTCAGTATCGAGAGTCCGACATCTAGAGAAGACACGGAATCTTCGACATCGAAACTTAGATATTGAAAATTCAACATCGAATCTTAGACAACGTAACTTTAGTATTAAAACCTCGACATCGAAAACTCGAAGTCGAAACTTCGACTTGGAAAGTACGACATCGTAACTTCCGACATCTAAAGTCAAACATCGAGTGTCCGGCATCGAGTCTCCTGTATCGAGTGTTCGGCATCGAGAGCCCGACATCTAGATTGCGACACGGAATCTTCGACACAAAAGCTTCGATATCGAAAATTCGAAATCGACACTTCGATAACTAAAATTCAATGTCGAGACATCGACTTCAAAACTTCGATATCGAAAATTCGATATCAAGACAATTGCTTTGGAAATTCGACATAAAACTTCGATATGGAAACTTCGACATCGAAACTTCGACATCGACACTTTGAAATCGAAACCTCGACATCGAAGCTTCGACATCGATTCTTCAACACCGAAGGTCCGACATCCAGTGTCCGTATTCGAGTTTCCTGTATAGAGTCCGACATCCAGACGTCGACATCAGGAGTGGACACGGAATCTTTCACCCGCAAACTTCGATATCGAAACTTCGACATCGGAAATTCGACTTCGAGTTATGACTGAAAATTAGACATCGGAACTTCGACATCAAAACTTAGACATCGAAATTTCGACATCAAAACGACATCGAAACTTCGATATCGAAAGTTCGACATCTGAAAACCTACATCGAAGCGCCATCGTCGGTACTTCGTCATCAAAACTTTGACATCAAAGCTTCGACATCGATTCTTCGACACCGATGGTCCGACATCCAGTGTCCGGCATCGAGTTTCCTGTATCGAGTTCCGACATGCAGAGTCGGACATCCAGAGTGCGACACGGAAACTTCGATATCGAAACTACGATTTCGAAACTTCGATATCACAAATTCATATCAAGACACCGATTTCAAAAATTCGACATGGAGACTTCGACATGGTAACATCCGACATCGAGAGTCTGGCATCGAGTCTCCTGTATCGAGAATGCGACATCGAGGGTCGGGCATCGAGAGTCCGACATCTAGAGTGCGACACGGAATTTTCGACACGGAAGCTCCGATATCGAAACTTGGAATACGAAATTCGGTATCATAAATTCTACATCGAAACATCTATATCGAAAATTTGACATCGGAACTTATATCGAAAATTCGACATCGGAACTTCACATCGATACTTCGACACCGAAGTTCCGACATCCAGTGTCCGGCATCGAGTCTCCTGTATCGACTGTCCAACATCCAGAAGCCGACGTCCAGAGTGCGACTCCGAAACTACAACCTGGAAACTTCGATATCAAAACATCGACATCAAAAATTCGGCATCGAAACATTGACTTCAAAAATTTGAGATCGAAATCTTGACTTGGAAACTTCGACATCAAAACTGAGATATCTTAACTTAGACATCGAAATTTCGACATCGAAACTTCGACATACGACACGTACATTGAAGTACCGACATTGGTACTTCGAAAATTCGACATCGAAACCTCGATATCGATACTTCAACATTAAAACTTCCGACATCGAAGGATCGACGAGTGTCCGGCATCGAGGGTCCGACATTGAGGTTCCGGCATCGAGAGTCCGACATCCACAGGCTGATATTCAGAGTGCGACACGGAATCTTTAACACGGTAACTTCGATATCGATACTACGCTTTGAAAATCGATATTTAAAATTTGATATCGAAACTACGTTTTCGAATATTCAGCTTGGAAACTTTAGACATCGCATGTCCGACATCGAGGTGTCCGGCTTCGAGTCTCTATTGAAGGTGCGACGTCGAGGCTCCGGGATCGAGAGTCCGACATCTAGAGTGCGACATGCAAAGTTCGACACGGAACTTTAGACATCAAAATTTCAACATCAAATCTTCGTTTACGAAAATTCGACATCAAAACTTTAATATTGAAAATTCGATATCGCGGCATCGACTTCGAAAATTCGTCATCAAAACTTCGTTATGAAAACTTTGGCATCGAAACCTAGATATCGAAAATTTGGCATCGAAACCTCGATATCGAAAATTAGACAAAGAAGCTTAGCCACGGAAACATCAACATCGAAAAGCCTACATCGAAGCAACGACGTCGTCATTTCGACATCGAAACTTCGACATTGGTACTTCGACATTGAAACTTCCGACATCGAAGGTCCGACATAGTGTCCGGCATCGTCTGCTGTATGGAGGGTCCGACATCGAGGCTCCGGCATTGAGAGTCCGACATCTACAGGCGGATATCTAGAGTGCGACAAGGAATCTTCGACATGGAAACTTCGATATATTAAAGTCGATATCGAAACATCGAATTCGAAAATTAGACATTGAAGCTTCGACACGGAAAGTTCCGACATCGAAGTTCCGACCTCGAGTGTCCGGCAACGAGACTTCTGTATCGAGAGTCCGACATCGAGTGTCCGGTATCGACAGTCCGAAATCCAGAGGTCGACATGGAAACTTCGACATCGAAACATAGACAACGAAACTTTACATTAAAACTACGACATCCAAACTTCGACATCGAAAGCTCGAAGTCGAAACTTCGACTTCGAAAGTACCACATCGTAACTTCCGACATCTAAGGTCAAACATCGAGTGTCCGGCATCGATAGTCCGACATCTAGATTGCGACACGGAATCTTCGACACGGAGGCTTCGATATCGAAATTTCGACATCAAAACTTCCATATCTAAAATTCGATATCGAGACATCGACTTCTAAACTCCCACATCGAAAATTCGATATCGAGACAATTGCTCATTAAATTTGATACCCTAAACTTCAACATGGAAACTTCGACATTGAAACTTCGACATCGACGCTTTGAAGTCGAAACTTCGGCATCAAAACATCGACATCGAAGCTTTGAAATCGATTCTTCCACACCGAAGGTCCGACATCCAGTGTCCGTCATCGGGTTTCCTTTATCGAAAGTCCGACATCCAGACGCCAACATCCAGAGTGGAGACGGAATCTTGTACCAGGACACTTCGATATCGAAAAATCGACATCGAAATTTGACATCGAATTATCAACTTCGAAAATTAGACATCTAAACTTTGACATCAAAACTTCGACAAAAAACATCGACATTCAAACTTCAACATAGAAAGTTCGACTTCCAAAAACCTACATCGAAGCACCGACATCGGTACTTCATCATCAAAAATTCGACATCGAAACTTCGATGTCAAAACTTCCGACATTGAAGGTCGGACGAATGTCTGGCATCGCGTCTCTTGTATCGAGGGTCCGGCATTGAGGGTCCGGCTTCGAGATTCCGACATCCACAGGTGGACATCCAGAGTGCCACACGGAATCTTCGACACGGAAACCTCGATATCGAAACTTTGATAGCGAAATTTGGATATCGAAACTACGAATTCAAAATTCAACTTGGAAACTTCGACATGGAAACTTCCGACACCGAAGATCTGACATGGAGTGTCCGGCATCGAGTCTTCTGTATCGAGGGTGCGAGATCGATGGTCCGGCATCGAGAGTCCGACATCCACAGGGGGACATCCAAAATGCGACACGGAGTCTTCGACGCGGAAACTTCGATTTCGAAACCTCGACATTAAAATTCGGCATGGAAAGTTCGATATCAAAAATTCGATGTCGAGACATAGACTTCGAAACTTCGATATGAAAATTCGATATCGAGACAATTTATTTGGAAATTCGACATCGAAACTTCCGACATCGAATGTCCGATGAGTGTCTGGCATCAAGTCTCTTGTATAGAGGGTCCGGCATCGAGGGTCCGACATCGAGGTTCCGGCAGCGAGAGTCCGACATCCACAGGTGGGCATCCAGAGTGCGACACGGAATCTTCGACACGGAAACTTCGATATCGAAACCTCGACTTCAAAAATTTGGCTTGGAAACTTCGACATGGAAACTTCCGACACCGAAGATCCGACATGGAGTGTCCGGCATCGAGTCTTCTGTATCGAGGGTGCGAGATTGATGGTCCGGCATCGAGAGTCCGACATCCACAGGTGGACATTCAGAATGCGACACGGAGTCTTCGACGCGGAAACTTCGATTTCGAAACCTCGACATTAAAATTCGGCATAGAAAGTTCGATATCAAAAATTCGATATCGAGACAACTGCTTTGAAAATTCGAAATCGAAACTCGACATCAAAACTTCTAGATCGAAACTTCCACATCGAAGGTCCGACATCAACTCTCCGGCACCGAGTCTCCTGTATCGAATCTGACATCAAGAGGCCGACATCTAGAGCGCGACACGGAATCTTAAACCCGGAAGATTCGATATCGAGACATCGTCATCGAAACATTGACATAGAAACTTCGACATCGAAACTTCGGCATCCAAAAACCTGTATCAAGGCACCGACATCGGTACTTCGTAATCAAAACTTTGACGTCGAAACTTCGAATCAAAACTTCGGCATTGAAACTTCGACATCGATGCTTCGACATCGAAACTTCCGACATCGAAGGTCCGACGATTGTCCGGCTTCGAGTCTCCTGTATTGATGGTCGACATCGAGGGTCTGACATCGAAACTTGGACATCGAAACTTTGAGGTCGAAACTTCGACATCAAGCTTAGATTTCAAAATTTGTGCAACTAAGGTCCGACAACCAAGGTTCGAATTCGAGGGTCCGGCATCCAAGGTCGGACATCCAAGGTTCGTAATCCAAGGTCCGACATACAAGTCCGACATCTAGTTTCCGACATCTAAGGTCCGAATTCCAGTGTCCGACATCCAAGGTTGGACATCCAAGGTCCGTCATCCAATGTCCGACATACAAGGTCCGACATCTAAGGTCCGAATTCCAGGGTGCGGCATCCAAGGTTGGACATCCAAGGTCCGTCATCCAATGTCCGACATACAAGTCCGACATCTAGTTTCCGACATCTAAGGTCCGAATTCCAGTGTCCGACATCCAAGGTTGGACATCCAAGGTCCGTCATCCAATGTCCGACATACAAGGTCCGACATCTAAGGTCCGAATTCCAGGGTGCGGCATCCAAGGTTGGACATCCAAGGTCCGTCATCCAATGTCCGACATACAAGTCCGACATCTAGTTTCCGACATCTAGTTTCCGACATCTAAGGTCCGAATTCCAGTGTCCGACATCCAAGGTTGGACATCCAAGGTCCGTCATCCAATGTCCGACATACAAGGTCCGACATCTAAGGTCCGACATCTAAGGTCCGAATTCCAGGGTGCGGCATCCAAGGTTGGACATCCAAGGTCCGTCATGCAAGGTCCACCATACAAGGTCCGACATCTAAGGTCCGACATCCAAGGTCCGACATCCAAGGTCCGACATCTAAGGTCAAACATCCAAGGTCTGACATCCAAGGTCTGACATCCAAGGTCCGACATCCAAGGTCCGACATCCAAGGTCCGACATCCAAGGTCCGACATCCAAGGTCCGACATCCAAGGTCCGACAACCAAGGTCCGACAACCAAGGTCCGACATCTAAGGTCCGACATCCAAGGTCCGACATCCAAGGTCCGACATCTAAGGTCCGACATCCAAGGTCCGACATCGAAGGTCCGACATCTAAGGTCCGTCATCCAAGGTCCACCATACAAGGTCCGACATCCAAGGTACGACATCTAAGGTCCGTCATCCAAGGTCCACCATACAAGGTCCGACATCTAAGGTCCGTCATCCAAGGTCCGACATCCAAGGTCCGACATCTAAGGTCCGTCATCCAAGGTCCACCATACAAGGTCCGACATCCAAGGTCCGACATCTAAGGTCCGTCATCCAAGGTCCGACATCTAAGGTCCGTCATCCAAGGTCCACCATACAAGGTCCGACATCCAAGGTCCGACATCCAAGGTCCGACATCCAAGGTCCGACATCCAAGGTCCACCATACAAGGTCCGACATCCAAGGTCCGACATCTAAGGTCCACCATACAAGGTCCGTCATCCAAGGTCCGACATCTAAGGTCCGACATCCAAGGTCCACCATACAAGGTCCGTCATCCAAGGTCCGACATCTAAGGTCCGACATCCAAGGTCCACCATACAAGGTCCGACATCCAAGGTCCGACATCCAAGGTCCGACATCCAAGGTCCGACATCCAAGGTCCGACATCCAAGGTCCGACATCCAAGGTCCGACATCCAAGGTCCAACATCCAGGGTCCGCCATACAAGGTCCGACATCCAAGGTCCGACATCCAAGGTCCACCATACAAGGTCCGACATCCAAGGTCCGACATCCAAGGTCTACCATACAAGGTCCGTCATCCAAGGTCCGACATCTAAGGTCCAACATCCAGGGTCCGCCATACAAGGTCCGACATCCAAGGTCCGACATCCAAGGTCCACCATACAAGGTCCGACATCCAAGGTCCAACATCTAAGGTCCAACATCCAGGGTCCGCCATACAAGGTCCGACATCCAAGGTCCGACATCCAAGGTCCGACATCCAAGGTCCACCATACAAGGTCCGACATCTAAGGTCCGACATCGAGGGTCCGCCATACAAGGTCAAACATCCAAGGTCCGACATCCAAGGTCCGACATCGAAGGTCCGTCATCCAAGGTCCACCATACAAGGTCCGACATCCAAGGTCCGACATCCAGGGTCCGCCATACAAGGTCAAACATCCAAGGTCCGACATCCAAGGTCCGAAATCGAAGGTCCGACATCTAAGGTCCGTCATCCAAGGTCCACCATACAAGGTCCGACATCCAAGGTCCGACATCCAAGGTCCGACATCCAAGGTCTGACACCCAAGGTCCGACATCCAAGGTCCGACATCCAAGGTCCGACATCCAAGGTCCGACATCCAAGGTCCGACATCCAAGGTCCGACATCCAAGGTCCGACATCCAAGGTCCGACATCCAAGGTCCGACATCCAAGGTCCGACATCCAAGGTCCGACATACAAGGTCAAACATCCAAGGTCCGACATCCAAGGTCTGACATCCAAGGTCCGACATCCAAGGTCCGACATACAAGGTCAAACATCCAAGGTCCGACATACAAGGTCAAACATCCAAGGTCCGACATACAAGGTCAAACATCCAAGGTCCGACATCCAAGGTCCGACATCGAAGGTCCGACATCTAAGGTCAAACATCCAAGGTCCGACATCCAAGGTCCGACATACAAGGTCAAACATCCAAGGTCCGACATCCAAGGTCCGACATCGAAGGTCCGACATCTAAGGTCAAACATCCAAGGTCCGTCATCCAAGGTCCACCATACAAGGTCCGACATCCCAGGTCCGACATCTAAGGTCAAACATCCAAGGTCCGACATCCAAGGTCCGACATCCAAGGTCCGACACCCAAGGTCCGACATCCAAGGTCCGACATCCAAGGTCTGACACCCAAGGTCCGACATCCAAGGTCCGACATCCAAGGTCAAACATCCCAGGTCCGACATCCAAGGTCCGACATCCAAGGTCCGACATCCAAGGTCCGAAATCCAAGGTCCGACATCCAAGGTCCGACATCCAAGGTCCGACATCCAAGGTCCGACATCCAAGGTCCGACATCCAAGGTCCGACATCGCAAGTCCGAAATCGAGAGCTTGAATTCGAAATAACATCAAAAGTCCGACATCAAAACTTCGCCATCAAGAGTCCGATATCGAAGCTTCGACATAGAAACACGACATCGAAGCTTCGACATCGACACTTTGACGTCGAAACTTCGAGATCCAAACTTCGACATTGAAACTTCGCTATCAAAGCTTCGACATTGAAACATCGCCTTCAAAATTTGTATAACTAAGGGCCGATGTCCAGGGTCGAATTCCAGGGTCCGACATACAAGGTCCGACATCAAAACTTCGCCATCGAAACTTTGACTTCGAAACTTCGACATAGAAACGTCGATATCCAAACTTCAACATGGAAAATTCGAAATGGAAACTTCGACGTCGAAACTTAGCCATTGAACCTTCGATAACGAAGGTCGGACATTCAAGGTCCGAATGGCTCTAACACTAACTAAAGAATGTAATGGGCAATTTCCTAAGCAGGTGCCAGGAGAGAGACAGTTCCTAGTACGTTGACCTCAGTCCTCTCAGCTAGTAAATGCCTGGAACATTATCGCAATAATTTCCTTTGCCAATAATGTTTTTTTTATATGTCCACAGCCTGTGGTATCGTTTGTGGTAACAATATGCATTGTACGCTGCAAAAATATCTGGTTCCAATCCTTGATTTGTCTACTTTGGGTTTTTAAATTGTGCATAGTAAAAACATTTACGTTCCTTCATTGTAGGTTCTAATGGTGACACGAAACAAACCTAATTAAAACAGCTTGCAGTCGACAATGAAACCTATGTAATCTGACTCACTTGTAGTTATTAAACAACTCCATTTCCGGATATTTTTAAAGGAGATGAGCTGTCTTCACCGAATGCTTTTTATATTCTCATGAGGTTCTTGAAATAGGCTCCCGGAGGTTGATGTATATTTAAAGACCCTGCCATTCACATGGACCAGGAGTGTATGTTTACTATTCAATAGGTAGCAACTGGGAGAGGTATGCTGTTTCCTGTATTACGGACTCTACCAACAACTTCTTTACATTAGAGAAATGCTGCTTGTACACAGGGGTGCACCTAAAGTAGACCCTGGCTTGTAACACAAGCTCTATGAACTTTTCAGTGCCTGCAACGTCCAAATGGCGTTCAGTTTATATATACAGACAGACACAAGGACATCCGATCCGCTGCGCGGTGTTTCTCTACTGGGTACATAGAAGCACGAAAACACAGTTGACTTGTTTTTCTGTGCTCTGAAAGTGCAGTACTGGGCTGACGTGATAACGCGTGATTGAGATATTACCAATGTACTTTATTATTTTGTCCTGCATGGAGTCAAAACGTGTATTATGGCCCAGCATTTGTTTTCTATTTGTATTTATTTATGATTCGTATTTGTTAACTCATTGAGCTCGCCAAGTAAAAGTGTGATTTGCAGAAGGATTTCCAGGTGATTTGCGATTTATATCTCAGGGTTAGCTTAAAACAAAGTGTGCAAGACAAACTCACACACCCTGGAAGAATTGAAGCAAAATATCCACCAGGAAATTGCCAACACTGAACCATGGCGAGTGATGGATAATTTCCTAAAGAGGTGCCAAAATTGTATTGGCAACGACCAATACAATACCCTTAATAGTTTTAAAAATGTACGGTTTCTTTCGCGCTGTTCTATGACAGCGACGAGAGCCGAGGACGCGTAAAGGCAAAACACAGCGCAGCCGTTTATTGTCTTTTGGATCACCCTTTAATTGAGCCAGTTCCTTATTAAATCCTCAGGAAAATTGGCATACAGTAGGCCTTGAACGATAGTCATAACTTGTAAAGCTGGTCACTATATGAAGGTTTTTGAAATTCGGTTCATTGCACGGCCAAACGATAAAAACGTGCATAACAACCTTCCATTTGAGAACATTTTTACGTATTGCAAAACTCTCACAAATAACAAGGAGTATCTCCAAAATAGTTCACTCCACAAAGAATGCATTGGACATAGTTTGTGTGTTTTAACGAGATATATATTATTGTTTAGTAAGATTTGGTCTATCCCTTAAGGTTTACCAGTTATTCAGAAGTCATCCAGAGTAAATACGACTTCTTTGGATATAGCCAGGAAATTCAAGATATACATTTCATTTGTCATAAAAAATCCCAAACGTATGGCATTTTAGTCAAAATTGCTAGTCATTTTTGAGAAAATAACAATTTTTGAAAACATTTCCATGTTAAGCGTAGTTTAGGGTGGAGGAACCGTCTTTAAAATCCTCGTGTCGCATCGTTAAAATATATTAAACCTTAAATACCAACTTTGGTTCTTAACTGACTTTTCCTTTTTGAGCCATGCTGTCCACAGACAACTGGAATACACAGAATTCAACGATAGTCAAATGTTTTATGAAATGGTCGCTGTGTGATGACTTTGAAATTCATTCAGCATTTACACGACCAGGGAAACTAACACAGAAACAAAAGGGGGCAAAAACACAAAATAAACTTCCCGTTTAAGAACAGTGCACATAGTTCAAAATACAAACCATTAATAGCAACACTTCGAAATGTTTAATTCCACAAAAAGTTTAACATACATTTTGGTTAAAAGAAATGTGTTTTTTTCGTGCTATACGATTTTGTCCATCTTTTGTCATTGAAAATGCGCAGTAATTCTGAAGTTATTCCCCGAAATTAAATAAGTGTTTTATTCGTTCCGAAAATGTATTTAACATGTCCCATTTTAATCAAAATAGTTGGTCTTTTTTGAGAAAATCAGCATTTTGGAGAGCATTTACGTGTAAAGGGCAGTTAGCGTTGGGTGTGTTTTTGAAAATCTTCATGTCGCATTCTTGGAATTAACTGAAATTAATAATCAAGGTTGGTATTTAAAATAAATTTGGTTTATTCGTTATTCTTTACACTGCTCCCCCCTATCCCTACAAACAAACTTGCATACACACGCATTCAATAGATTTTCCTAGAAGTGTTGTTTGTTAGTTCTAGGATACAGAGAGACATGCATTTTCGACAACACCTCGAACGAACCTTGAAAAGCAACGCTTATTCTCGCGAGATATTATTTTTCTTTCTTTCCATCTGTCCTTAAAAAGAGTACGGGAATTTAAAGCATTGTCATAGCGCCAGCTCCTAAAAGATTTGATTATGGCTTTAAGACTATTGCATTGGTATACTTGTATTCCCCTTGTACCTACAGGAAGGTCAGCATGTAAATGTTTACCGTATTAACATGAAGTAGGTGGAGGGATAAGAATTGTTTTTGCAAGAGTGGAGAAACTTATGTAAGTGCAACACATCAGATTTTTTAAAAAATTAGATTACGTAACTATTTTTAGTATATCTCATCGGCCTTAAACAAAGCAGATTAATTTGAGAAGAAAAAAAAACGGTCTATTTTCTGGGAAAATGGGCATCTTAACAATGACGATTATATAAAAAAAAGTTAAGGGCGGTTACGAAGCCCGCCCCCCCCATGGAGAAGAGAAACCTGCTAATACCGTGCCTCGTGAGACTGCCGGAACAGACGCACGTGATGAGTACGCGTGACCGACTGCGTAGTAAATACTGCTACTGACAGTTATAGGATCCTTTACCTCGTTAGTTCTGCTCACTGAAGCGGAAAATTAGGAAATATGGAGGGCGTCCAATGGATTTGTCATCCATTACGCTGTGCATCGTTAAATCTAATAAGAATAATTAATATTATGTTTTATTTTCCACTATCTATTGTCCACAAGTTTCTTACACATTTTCTGAAATATACTGTTCAAAATTGATAATTTGCAGATTATTTTCAAATATGCATACCTTTGAGACGTAGAATCAGGAATGAAAAATGCAATGCTCTAACCAGGATTTGAACCACGGATCTTCTGCTCTACGCGTGGCTGGTCTAACCACTGAACTATCATGCAACTTGCCAGAGTGACATTAAGTCCCCCAATTGATTCAGTTTTCTCGGTAGACCACAAAGGAATCTCAATTTTCTGGCACATATCCCAAAAGCGACTAATATTCGTAATTACTTTATGTCCCGGGTCTTTAAATAAATAACCTGAATTTGTAATCATTAATGAATAACTAATTGTGTGTGGCTTGAATTCCGGCTAAGACATTGACTTTTTCAGTCATGAGTATTTCTCCTAAACATTGCCCAGGCATGACTTTTGTATTTAAAACAATTTATTATTCATTAATTTATTGACATTATCAATTGTTACCAATGTGCTCGTTCATTTAGAAAGGAGTTTCAACTTTCCCGAACAGCAACTACCATCTAGAAAAGCGTAACAAATGGCAACCAGTTTTTTGAAAAGCAAGTCCAACACTAAAATAAAATGGGACCAGATAATTTATACCGGGGTTTACGGGTTGCGTCCTGCGGTCAGATTTTAATGCAGGTAGATTCTCGCGGCAAACCTTCAATAACACCAATTTAAGTGGGACGACTTAGAGCAAGAAGGGTACAAAGGCCAAAGACGGGATATATTTTGTGTATTAGGTAGCACTGTCAACGGTGTAATAATAAAACTTACTTATATCGATACAATGGCGGCATGTAATATATCGATAGATACAGTATTTGTGACGTCACTTCATTTTACCTAAATAGTTGGTGTCCATGAGTAATGTATGTAAAAATTAATGTAAATATTCAGCCAAAAATTATTTATGCTGACTTGGAAATTTAAATTCATAATGCAGTGAAATCAGTATGGCCAGATAGTGAAGTGAAGATTTGTAAATTCAATTTACCTCAGTGCTGGTGGAGGAGAATTCAGTTTTTGGGAATGAGCAAACAGCATCAGCAACAAGAAAGTGAAGTGGGTAAATTTTTAAACCCTATATTTGGTCTCCCTTTATTAGCACCAGAGGAAGTTGGCGACTGCTTTGCATTTGATTTATTGTCAAATATACCTAAGGACTAAGTCATAGTTTTATCTTGTGACACTTTCAGAAAATGATACTGCAGATGATGCCACTTTTCCTCCCCATATGTGATCTGAATTTTCATCTTCACCGCTCAATGCATGTGAATCATTTCATCCATACCTTAATTCACAATTTTACTAGGCAATTTTTAGTTTTATAAATCCAAGCGTCAGAAAGAAATCCACGCCACTGCGTACCAATCGCTGAAGCCTTGTGCTGCAACCCTTAAACACGCTGAAAGGAAAGATGGCTAGAAAATCATAGTGGAAAGGCACCACAGTAACATTATTCCACTGACCAGGGAAAACCATAAAAAAACCAAGCCTGGTTGGCAGTCACAATGGATTCGAATACGGAACTTTATAAATGTCAGCATTGTACATTCTGCCACTGAGGCACTTTTCTGGGTATAATAGGATTGTAATAAATATTCATTCAACATAGAGGAGTAATCAAATTGGACCGTGCAGGTTACTACTGTTGGACTGTTGATCTACAAGATTTAAAATAGCTGCCTCTGCGTCGAGCGATATTTCATGCTCGGACTCTTTCATATTCTGCCTGCTGCACGCTCCATATTGCCCGGTCAGCACAAACCTTTTTGGCTTTGGTAATCTTCGGGGTCAGGGAGCCTTTATAGCTGCAGCATTCTGAGCAATAAATTAGTAGCATATGAAGGTACTGATAATAATTGGAAACGGCTGACATTGCACATATATTTTATGAGCAATAGAATTATTATCCTCGGGTTCTGTGGTCACTTTGCCCTGAATTTAAATGTTACAGAGTAGTTACTCAAAGAGTTGTCAAACTTCACAAGGGCTAACATTAATTGTTAGTGCATTCTACAGTCGGAAATATTTAAACGAAACAGAGAAGCGTTTATTAAAAGGTAAGAAGGGCAGCGAAGTCCAACCTCTTGCCTTACGAAGTCATTGTTGCTTTACCCGCCTCTTTCGTTTTGTGTTGATAGTCATCATGGCAGATCCTGAAGTGACGGCTGCTCCTAGTGGCATATTTCAAGGTAACCAGACATTAGTGGGGTTTGTTCGCAACTGCCATTAGCGAAGAATAACTAGAGATAAATTCGTTCTCCCTTCTTTCACTTAAGGCTAGATATCATTAGGGAGCGAACCTTCATGCAGAAAACAAAAGGTTGGGGAGTTTGAAAGAATAGCAAGTGTCATATGATCACAACACAGAGGAGCGCACGTACAGTCGATGGAACAACATTGTAGATAACGTTGCTGCAAAACTTACAGTCAATGCTGTCACTATTTTCACTTCCAAATGACTGCACAAGTTCAGTAGTGCGTAACAATTTCAATTTTTGTGCTGAAAGCATTTTATTCTGTGTGTGAAACTAGTGAACACAATCGAGAAACACTATGCACTGTAGACAGTGAGCCCAGTTGTTTGTGCTGTCACTGTACGTGCGCAATGACATCAGGCCCTATCCATGTGGCAGTTAACTTGCGATCGCCTCTTTTCGCGATGGATGACTAACCGCATTCCGTCCATATCATATTCCTCTTCTGTGGGCCTATGACTTGTCACTTGTTATTTATTTATCAACGAGTGACATCAACCTTGTCTTTGTTTATTTAAGTTAAGGAGCATATATTCTTCATCCACTTACTTCTTGACTGATGAAAATGTCAATGTCTAGTGGTTATTCGAAACGGGCGTAGGTTACTCGACTTATCTTACACATAATCAAAATATTTTGATTACATTCTCATAAAATATGCAGTACAGCTGATCTAAGAACACCTTTTTGTCAGTAATACGTGTTTGATTACATGTTTCAAGAAATACATTCCACCCAGTGTAACCCAATATGGTTTCCATCTGATGTACTCAATATACATTTTAAATGTTATCGTTCCTGTTTTGCTACTTTGATCGGTATTATACTGTATGAAGCAGAATAAAATAATGTAATTCTTTGTTCTAAAAGATGTATTAATACTCTTAGTTTATACAGTGTGTTTATATTTATTGGACCTTTCACGCCAGCTCAAGGTGCCAATACTTTGAAGTTTATCACTAGTGAGTGCCTCTTGTAGAGGACCAACGAAAGATGAGCGGAGGGAATGAATGTCAACTATTTCGAAGTCAGTTCAGTCTACCTTTCCATTGTTTACATTTGGAGCTTCTCAACCTTACCGTGAGAGGAAACTAGTAATTCAAATAATTGGAAGATTTTTGCAGCTTAGAGTGGTACAACTTTTCCATTACAAAGAAGATTGTTTCTATTCTTTAGGGCAGTAAATGGAGATCGATCTACACAAAATAAATTAAGATGAGACACTAAAGCTAAACTGTTGGAGTATTATAAGAGTTCAGGGAAATCTAATTTTGTTATGTCTAATCTTTTAATCCTCTTCATCATGTCCTGTCTTTGATTTGAAGAAATTCTGGGCAACAACGTAGGAAATCATGCACGTAATGTTCAATACCGTAACCATAGACTCTGCCTCGTATCCTTCCAGTTCGGAAGTAACACTCAACTATGCAAATTGTGACCTGTGACCACGTCCATCTCGCATACAAAGAGCAACAAAATGTCATAGTGAAAAACAGTTTTGCGCCACTGTAACACATTAACTTGTTGAAGTTGCAAACGTTTGTAGTCAGAGTTTCACTTGAAACAAGAAGCTCGGCGAACTAATAATTATGTTATTAATTTAAACCGAGTGGCGCTAAAGGGTGAATAAATATGAACACTCTGCATAATATTCGAAAGGTCTGCGACAAGCTCTTAGTAGTTATATTATCCCTTTTCCTAATGGTGAAATATGATTATGATCGATTATTCCTAATCCTCAGGCCAACACATTTCTTCGGTGGCTTCCAATAGGAGCATTTTTGGACTTCTAAAAAACCAAAGAACCTAATTGCTTGTTATATTTCAGCCTTTCTGGTGAAAAACATTGCCTTTTTTATTTTTATTGCCAAAAATGCACCATACCTTAAAAATATATCTGCAAAGGAGTGGGGAACACACTTTGGACGCCATTTTTGAAGTGGTGTCATTTTTCTCGGAATTATTTGTTACTTTCTCATATTCAAAATATATCTTCTCCTAAAAACCTAGCTAGAGTTCAAAAAACGCTCCAGTATAGTTCAGAATAGGGTAATAAAAATAATCGCTTGGAATTTTGATATTGCTTATGCCTTTCTTTTTAAAAAAATATAATAGTACGCTGTTTTTATGGCGTTTTTACACTCTGCAGCAGGAAAAAATTAAGAAAAACCATTCACTGTATCAATATTTCATTCCTTTAATTTTTTACAAAGGTAATGAGATGCAATTTTCAAAAATTAACTGTGTTCTTCAACATCTGTTGGAGGAGATAGATTTTGACTATACCCAATAAAATTTATATAAATTAATATATCAAGAATGTGATTAGATATTGGAATGAAATTTGGTACATGCATTTATTTTGTTGGTAGCAATGCCTGTGAAAAGAATTAAGTGTCTAACTCCAATAATTTAGAAAACCATATTTTGTACTCCTTTGATTTTCAAGCGCGGGCTCAACCCAAGCCCACAAACATTTTTAAATTATGCCGAAGGCTTGGTTCGAGTCCGCACAGACCTCTAATGCTGGCTACGCATATAGGCGCGCCTCATTGGTTGTTCACATGTCGCAAAATTTCCCGATTAGTAGGTACCCGATTATATTAAAATCTCGAGCGGTTCTTCTGCTTCAGGTTCTGTGAGATCGTAAGGGAGCTGTAACTTCCCATACTAACAGAGGTGCTAACGCGGTAGTCCAATATCCTCTAGTGAGAATCCTTTCAATCCTTTCAATCCTTGCTCTAAATTACGTCACTATTTTGGTACAAATTTATCTTCCTCAGATGTTGCAAAAGTGTAATAACTTTCTGTCAAAGAAATTGTTTAGGTTCCATGCTGTAGCAATGTCCTATAATGGTAGTGTGCTAAACTTTATCCATGGCACTCTCTGAGCAATATACTTCAAAACCCACCAAGATTATTGCAACGAATTGAAAGGTTGGGTTACTTTTATATTTAAACTGCCCATAGTCATCATGTAGCACAGCTGCTTTGTCGCAATATATGCAATGTATATATATAATCTATTTGAATTAACTTTTTGAAGCGAGTGTCAGGTCTGCGTGGAAGGATGTAACTCAGAACACGTATTGTTGCCTACCTACCACGGCGCTCAATCCGAGGTGTACTTCTGCAGTAACCCCTTTAGACAGCGTCTTCTAAATTGGGCACAGAAACCCCCAAATGTTTTACTAAAATATATTGTGTGACACAGAAGTGAATTGACAAATTGGAGTAAACTTCCTTTCCAAAGTATACTTTTGTATAATGCATTATTGGACAATGTTGACAATATTTATTTATTATTTTCGTTTTATACGCTTGATTTATGTCGAACATTGGTAAAACAAATTAGTATGTCGCAATGATAAATTAAATTTCTGTTACAGAATGTATGTTCACTTCCAGAGATGTTCAAAATGCTGTCCATATACTTAAAGATAGTGCCTTACTCTATCCGGAAAATCTTTGTAACCCTTAAGTGTTTCAGCTGGAATATTCTGAATAGTGTAGGAAATCCTTTGTTTTAACTCATCTAAATTTGTGGGCTTAAAATATTTACTTGGTATAATAAGTGCACTTGATTTCCTATAAAAATATATCTTAGAATAAATAATTCAAATTACTGATTTCATATCAATCATTATTATAATCATTTCTTTTATTATAGCCATACCATTAACTGGTTTTTTATCAATTCTGCTTTACATATGCCCATAGAAAAAATCAAGGCGGGTGAGGTGTGATGAAAAGGTCACGGTTCAACCCATTGCACAGCGAACATACCACTTACTTTCTGGCGGCCAGGCAGACCATGATGTGCCGTGGCCCCATCTTGTTTGAACCACATTCTTAAAAGTTTATTCAGTGGAATACCATCCAAAAACTCCTGTAAAGTGTTGTCCAGCATTTTCCCGTATGTATACTGGTTTACATTTCCATAAAAATAGTGCGGTCAAATAACCATGTCACCAATTAAATGTAACACAATTGGAGCACTAGAGTCATTTGATTCTCGCATCTATTATGGGTTTTCCCTCGATCGATATATAAACAAAACACAAATGAATTGCTATGTATTGTTGTTTGTCACGGCCTATTCCAAGTTCTAATCCTTTTAGTCCACAGAAATAATTTATAAAAATGGGGAAAATAAAAAGTTAGAGAATTCTTAGGGTATAAAAAGGAAATAAGTAAATGCATAAAAGATAAATAATGAATAATAATTGAATAATGTCAAAACTGTGCAATAATACATTATCCAGATCAGAAAAGTATTCCTACTCCAATGTATTTTGATAGGGAGTTTTTTCCCATTGGCCGACTTTTGTGTCACACGGTGTAATACTAAATTAAGCGAATGTGACGTTAGTGTTGAATGTTAGTTTATGAAATGAGACCTTTTCCGCAGTTTCTATACACCCCAAGTTTTAAGGAGGTACGTAAAAGTAACATTCGCTGTTTGTGAAGTATGCGTCTACTCCCACTGAGTTCTTAACAAGCTTGACGATACAAGGGTAGAGACGATATTGGAGAAGCATTTACCTTTATCCAAAATTCCATTACATTGATTTATCTGCATCCTGCAGTGCTACTCTATGGGCTGCTTATTAGCAAGAAAGCTGCAATATCTCCTATGTCAATAGCTTCCAAAGTTCCGATGCTCAGGAGCCCTTTCACACAAGAGCACGGTCCCAAACATTTTCTTGTGCTTTTTGGATATTCCCGAGCTATTTTACGATCCGTACACAGGTATCAAAGGAATCTGTCTTCACAATCTTGGAAATAAATGCTGAAGTGAAGAAGATAAGAGAAATGAATAGCTGAATTCAATACTATGATCCAGGTGATTTATTTTTTCGCATCTGGCTCTAAGATAAGGTTTGTAGCTGGTCATCCAATCAGTTTAAGTAATTTATTTTTCTTGAAAGATATATAAATTATCTAGACAAGCTCCTGCAGCGCTGGACATTTCATAGTTTACCACATTAATACGAGATATCCAATATTCTTGTGGACTAATTTAGATAGGCTAAAACATACTTGTTGTATATGGATGAACCTAATGAATAATTTTAATTATTTAAAAAAAGACAACTTAGATGCACATTATACGGAGCGACTCACTAACTAAAGCCTCTACACTTATGTTTTGAAGTATAGATATAAAGGGCTTTTTCTTAGTAATTGAAATACTTTTCCTATGTTCCATATTATACTGGCTTTAAATAAAATTAACAATAAAAATAGAAACATCGTTAATTTTTATTTATTAATTAAATATTTATATAATTGAATCTATGTAATGTCATTATTTGTGTTTATATGCACATTTCCGTCAATATTATTGTAATTTTTTTCCCTAACAAGAGAAACATAAATGCAACTAGAGCCTGAAGCCGAAATTATAATCCCAAGATACATAATTAATTATAGAATAACCAAAAGTAGGTTCCAGTTAATATGCAAGAGGAAAATCTTAGTAGCAAAGCTGGAAGTATATTGTAGGCTCAAGAATGAAAGCCCGAGCAGATTAGATAACTGATAAAATTACAATTGTTATGCGAGCAAGTCTAAATGGAGCTTGGCGGGTTGATTTTTATCTTGCCATGATTTGCTTAAAATTGACCGGCAAAATTATTTCCTTCGCATTGCCCATGCGATCACGTGATGAACGACCTGCATTACTTTGGTTACGAATTTTGGATAATTAAGGCTTGGCGACTAGCTAAAAGCGAGATTGTAAATAAGAGTCGTGCAGTCAATCCACACGCATTTTGTGATCTTCTTTTCTGTGCCTTTGTACGCAAGCTTGACGCGTACACATTACTCGTCGGCCACTAAAGGGTGACAAAGTTATAGTGTTAGAAATTAATATTTGTAATCAGATATTGTCAGCAGTTCTCTACGAAAAGCTTTAAATTTGCAAATAAAGTCACATGTTTGCAAATTCTCGTTTGTTTCCATTCCTGCCAACACTCAGGCACACCTTGTAGACTAAGACCTCATGCTAGAATACCGTGACACCAAACAGTGGGTAGGATATCTCCTGGCGAACAGATTTTCCAGATCTTAGTAGCAACGTCTAGCGGGGGTGGAATCCGCGCCAAGTCAAATGTAACTCCTTCATCATCCACCCACGCTATCACACACCACTTATTTTAGTGGGCCCTCCCTTTCCTTTACCACAGGCACATATGACTAGAGTCGCTGTGGCTCGAGCTCATGACACTCGGCTTTGAATGGATGGGTACCGTCTTAAGATCATTGCTGTTTGAATCACATTAACCCTAGCATTACCGAGCCTTATGTATTATATCTTGTCATGTTGATAAAGGTAATAATTAACACTGTTTAACCATTAATTTTTACATGAATTACGTTATATATTATACCAATCCTTATTACAGAGGTGACCAACGGAGGTGAGCACCACTGTTGGCAAGATATCTCAGCAATTTCTAAAACAAATTTACTTTAAAATTGGGTTTTATATCTTGTCATGTTTATAAACGTACCATTCCTTTTTTACTTTTTGCACGAATCACATTATACCGATGGGGCATTTCTTTATGACCACCTTGACATTTCATTGTTTATCAAAAAGATCAACAATGAAAATTTTGTAACAAATACGCAATTCAGTAGTACGAACAGTGATTGACAACAATTAACTGCATGCCATTAATAAAAAATTAAAAGAGAAAACTTAAAACATTACAGAAGGTGGGCATAAAGTACTGTATGCGCAGGACAAGAAGGCAAGTCTTAGGAATGTGTAGCGTAATCATGTTGTGCTTCCCGCGCGGTGTTTATGCCTATTTTCCGAGTATGACAAGGATGCTAGGCTCGTTTAAAATACACAATGTTGTCACATAACTCACCCATAGCTAGAAATATGCACTCTCATACACTCATTTCCTAGTGAACAGGTCCGCTACCGGAGTAGATACACAGTTCAAGCCCCCTCTGCCCTTCATTCCCCTATAGCCTTCTTGTCATAGGCATACAGTACTAGGGGTAAGAGAAGCATACGTACCAAAATAATTCGGGCATTGAAAGGTTAATGATCTCTCGCAACAACATTGCACTCCTGTTATTTGGTTCTGTTACAAACCTGTCTGAATTACTAGTACTGGCTTATAAAGTGTAGACATTAATCTCACGCAATCGAAGTATGTTCCTTATTCGTGAATATTTACAAACAAAAGGTGTGTCAACGGAAATTTCAACCTCACTTTAGTGGGCGACTTTGTATACTGATATTGGTAAAGATGTTGGACATGGCATTCAGAGGTTGGGAAGCTCTCCTAAGAGAAAATAGACGATGTAACCAGGCGAATATTGACAGCTCCATCAAAACCATTGCGAAGACCTACCACATCCAATGTGCTGAAACGGCACAAATGGGAAAGAAATGAAAGTAAAGGAAAAGAAAGAAAATAACCAAAGGCAAACCTCTACCTTTACCACGTGTTGGAAAGAATTCAAAATGACAGACACTGAAAAAACTTCAACAGTTTTATTTATGTTTGAAAATTTAATCGCAATCCTAGGATCTCAGATATGAGGACTGAGCAGTTTCATCTGAGCGACAATGGAATACTTAAACACGTTTACTCTGTGACGACGATCTTCGGTCATACATCAAACAGAGCCGAAGTCGACTACCTCACAACACTGAGTGGCGTGTAAACAAGTTAACAATGGAGCGGGCCGGAAAAAAGATTGATTTTTATCGATTCGAGACGGTTTTGACTACCGGATTGTTTATGAAAATTTTCTTGAAAAAAAAAAAAAACCGTTTACTTTACAGAGAATTCGCCGGCACTTCGTCTCGACTATATAAGCAAGTGAGTGAGCCGGTGTCAGAACAGTTATTCAGAGCATTGAATTAGTTTTGCACTGCTGAAACACTTTCCGAGTGGAGGTTGAGAAAGTGTTTAGTGAGTGCATTGTCGAAGCCAGTTGTTTATGAGATAGAGTAGAGAGACAGGAAGTAAAATAAATAAATATTTTTGTTATTTAACGACGCTGTCAATTGCCAGGATCACATCAGCGTCGCCGGTGTGCCGGAATTTCGTCCCGCAGGAGTTCTTTTACATGCCAGTAAATCTACTGACATGGAGCTGTCGTTTTTAAGCACACTTAAAAACCATCGACCTGGGCCGGGTTTGAACCCGCGACCTTGGGATCAGTAGGCCAGCGTCTAACCAACTGAGCCACCCAGACCGACAGACAGGAAGTGTATATCAAGGTTACAAGAGGGCAGAACGGTTCTGAGTTGTAAGATAAGGAGGAATTATTTTTGTTAACGATAAAAACAGAGAACTGTGCTTTTGTGATTCAGCTTTAGAATGGGAGGAAAAGTAACTGGAGGTTGTCACCTTTCACACTGGTGTTAGGAGTGGAAGTTATTACATTGTCATTTGTCACAGTATGGACTCAGGAAAATCCTTGTGTAATACGAGAGGTTACTTCAGATTTTGAATAATAGGCACTATTTTCTTTGAAAAAAAAAACAAACAAACAAAAAAACAAAACAAAACAAATAACAGACATCCACCTGAAGGTATGGTATTTTTTCCCAGTTTTCACTGCCACCCCTCCAAGTTCTCACTGTCAGTTTACTTCTCTTGTATGTAATGTAACAGCGTAATGAAATTCTCACGACGTAGTCTCTTCCTCCGGATGGTTCACTCGCTGTGAAGTAGAACACTTATCTAATCTCTTCTAACAGCAGCAGTTTGTTTCGGAGAACAGACCTAGAAATGTATTCATTAACTGTCTCGCAAATAAGCTGGGTTAGACAGCCGCTGGAGTTTTCCAGGGCATTTTAGACGAGGGGGGGGGGGGCGGTTCTTCCCACAACCGAAGCCCATAGCTGCGTCGCAATATTAACCGAAGTTTCCTTACTTGGGACTTCTAGCGAGAGAATATACTAGTGGTGTATTGCATAGCATCTCATATAGTAGAGTTTGAGCCATAATAATTAATCTTTCTACTCCAGCTCACAGTCTCACCCTCTCAAAATTCTCACCCTATCTTTTAATTCGTCTTCTTAATCCTTTTTCCCCCATCCTTGTTTTGCTTTAGAAGCTACTCCTGATTACATTATATCCAGATGTTGCATTCATTTCTCTTAATTTTATTTTGTTTTGTCACTTGCCGTACAGATGCTTATTTCCCTTCTTATACCTTCAAATCCTCAGCGCTATTTAATTATACTGAGAAAATCTCCTTCTGCCGTCTGAATTTGGTGCTCTAACTGAACTTAAATGGTAAGCTGTAAGAAAGTACTACATAAAACAGCTGCGCATCTCACTAGAGCACATAATTTTTAATTTTTTCTTGAAGATAACAGTTTTCCTTGTTGATTTGAATTGTCAAATATATATTTATACTTTTCTCTAATAGGAAGTCGTTATAGTTTATTTTACAGGCTGTTAGGGTATAAGTGAAGATATTTTGATAATTGATGACAATTCGGTGTGTGAGTTATTTTTTTCGATTTGTCTAACAGTTTCCCAACAAACCAATAACAAACTTTACTACTTATCACTCAGTCACCGACTCAGCTATCCTATGCATACTAAAACTAAACTCCGGCGCGACAGCCCACGAAGGTCCAAGGCCTATCGCCCAGCCGCTACGTCCCCCAACTCTGCCCACTACAGGTGAGGTGCAGTACTGGAGGATGGGACGTGGTCAGCGCCCCGAGCCCTCCCGGCCAGTTATGCGGTCTTGTAGACCTGGGGCCGCTCGGGACCTAACGAGGCTGAGTGCATCCCGTGCCAGACCTCCCAGAGGGGATAAAATCCCCATGCTGGTACCGGGGATCGAACTCGGATCCTCCACGCCAGAGGCAAGCGCGATACCAACTGCGCTACGGAGGCGGTCCTCCTATGCAATACTTATTCTCCGTTTTGTAAGAATAGCTTATGAAAGAGGAAAAAGATCATGTTGTGTGAATGTATAAGATATTTGTACTTACATAGAGTAAGTAGTGGAAGTACTATATTCCAACAAATTTGATATCGAAATTTTTTGGGAAATACATATTTTGGGACCCATGAGTCTTAAAAACAGTTTTTAGAGAAATAGCCATTTATGGTGCGCGCATATAAACAGCGCAAGTGGACAATGAAAAGTCGTGCAAATACCAAACTTGGTATTTGATCTCAGCATCTTCAAAAGAAACGAACTGAAGTTTTGCAAAAAAAAAAAAAAAAAAAAAAAAAAAAAAAAAAAAAAAAAAAAAAAACACTGCGCTTTATATGGAATTTTTTCGAGAATGTTGAAAATAGGGTGGTTTAATATAGACAAATGAAATGCTGATTTTGAATTTTCTGAGCATGTCCACAGAAGTCCTCTTCATTCTTGATGACTTTTGCATAACTGCTAAGCCGTAAAAGATAGGCCAAATCCTATTGTACAAAAAATGTAGATCTTGCTAAAGCATCCAATTTATGTCCGAATTAATGCTTTTGTAGAGTGAACCATTTCGGAGACATTCTTTGTTATTTGTGTGAGTTTTGGAAAACTTACAGTTTCGTCAAATGGAACATCGTTATTCATTTTTTATATGTTAGCAGCGCTAAGAAAAGGGAATTTGAAAGATTTAAAAGAGCTGACTATCGCTCAAAGCCTACTGTATTCTAATATTCCTCTTGCACCTACAAGGAAATAAGCAATAAGATAATTTCTGCAAATGTTTATCTCAACTATCACGAAGAAAATATAGGAATAAGAGTTTGTAGGAATGGTTAGTACAAGAGTAGAGAAAGTCATGTGAGTGCAACACATCAGATTTTTTATATACTTATATAATACAGCTGTATTTATTCAGCGTTAAAGCCGTTTCAGACAATGGTTCTTACACAGTTGTAAATGTCAGATTCATCTGCTGTTTAATAACGTCCATGCTTTATATAAACAGGCACCTACCTGCCTACCTGTGGTGACAGTTGTATATGTGTGACCTGTGGAAGGCAAGCGAATAACGCTGTAATTAATTACATCCCTTGTATCGAGGAGCACGTGTAGCGAGCAATATCCTGACAAAGATAGACCTCACATGTACGGGCAACGTGACTACGGCCAACTGCCCTCTGCCGGGAATTCGAATGACGTTGTTTTGCGCCTCAACTAACAAGGGCTTTCCTCTAATAACTTCATAACCTGGACTAAGTTATATAAAGAAGCTAAAACTCGATTCTGAGTTGTTACAATTGACTAAACATTTAGATTAGCGAATCCATATAGCTAACTTAATAGAAAAATTAAACAGATTCCATTTTTACTTTACCCACTACATATAGTAAGTAAGGCAGGTGTTGTATTCAACCCAAAACTGCGATATCGAGACTTCACCGGAAATATACGTTTTGAGGACACCAGAAAAAAAAAGCATTTTTAGAAAAACGTTCACACGTGCGTGCCTGTGTATGGTGTGTGTGTGTGTGTGTGTGTGTGTGTGTGTGTGTGTGTGTGTGTGTGTGGGTGTGTGTGTATGTGTGTGTGTGTGTGTGAACAGCATAACTCAAAAACGAAAACCCTGTTAAAAACCAAATTTGGCATTTAAGTTGAATATCTTTCAAGGATGCGACACAAAGATTTTGAAGAAAATTTCTCCACTCTAAACTACTCTAAATCGAAAATTTTTGAAAAAATTTGATTTTCTCAAAAAATGGGTCTAATAATTTTGGTTAAAATGCCATATGTTTAAAATATTTTTATGGAAAATGAAACGAATATTTTGAATTTTCTGGATATGACCTATATAGTCCTATTTACTCTGGATGACTTTTGCATAGCTGGTAAACCGTAAGATGTAGACCAAGTCTTACTACGTAGAAAAATGTAGATCTTGCTAAAAAAATATAATTTATGTGTAAGTGTTTTTTTTTTTTTTTGTGTTTTTTTCACAGTGAACCATATCGGAGATATTCCTTGTTATTTGTGTGAGTTTTGCAATAAGATTTGATATCGCCTACTATATTTCCATATTCCCCTTACACCTAGAAGCGAATATTTATCTCAACTAACATGAAGAAGACAGAGAAAAACGCGTTTTAAGAATAGTCCAAAAGTAGAAAAAGTCATGTGAGTGCAACAGATCGGATTTGACAGTAAAGGAAATAAAGAAGGAATTAGGTATCAATACTATAACAATTTATATTTTGCCTAAGCGGAAAGTATGAGATATGGATCATGTTTTGGAGAAAGAGTAAATATAGCTATTTAGTTTTTAAGACCCAGATGAATATAATTAAATCCATTACAAATATTACTAAATTTAATTATGTATGCCGTTTTTAAGACTTAAAAATATTAACTGCGCCCAGTTTTTATTCATACATTCCATTATGTAAAACAAAATGTTAATAATTTTATGACAAGTGAATATATTCATTTCTGTAATGCTAGAAACAAAATAAATTTAAGAGTTAT
Source organism: Tenodera sinensis (assembly GCA_030765045.1). Classification (NCBI taxonomy): domain Eukaryota; kingdom Metazoa; phylum Arthropoda; class Insecta; order Mantodea; family Mantidae; genus Tenodera; species Tenodera sinensis. Next base: position 181,594,368 of record CM060963.1, on the reverse strand, counting down.
TGTACACAGAACATCCCTGTTTGCAAAATGAGTAAAGTATTGTGACAAAATGACAGTTCGACGAGTCCCACCTTTGACAATACTGCGGCAAAATGACAAAATCAGTCCAATTACTTTTGTCACTTTATTTCCCTTCTAAGCGTTTGCACAAAAACACAGCTGTGTTCTACTGGCCGTTAAAACAGTGTACAGCCTTTCATGTCATTACAGCTCACAAGTGTTTTCTTCTCAAAGCCTTGACTCAGTCCTTTCACTGTCTCTTCACTTTCTCTGTCTCTCTTACTCCAATTGTGACCACACAGTCACTCAACGCTCGTTAAAATTTCTTCACCTCGACGTATGTTCCAAGACGACAGTACCACACAGCTGTCATGCACGCACTATCACACTGATTGGTATGTGTGACAGTAACTCTCTCTTCTGCTGTTTCCTCGCTTCCTTATATAACGAGGATGTTGTTGGTAGTCACGTACAGAAACAGTCGCACAACGCAGCGCCTTTGTTTGCTCATCGGCATGATATGTGGTGCGTAGGCTGCGTTGCTTAGCCGCTACCGTCCTTTGTTATGCACCGCGCCCGGTGTCGCAGTATTGTAAGACTACTTGTGTAATAAATTACCAAAAAATTTAAAGGACAGTCCATACGTTCTTTCAAAAGGGATTTGGGGTGAGAGCGAGAGGGGGGGGGCTTATTATAACATAAATGAGTATCTAGGCTTTATTTAATAGCTAATTAAATTTATTATGTATTTAAATCTATGTCATAGATTACTGCCTCCCACCCAATTTAAGTATTTACGGCAAAATCAACGATGCAAATTAGAATATTGCATTTATCTTAGTAAGCCACACAAAGAAACAAACGCAGAACAGATAAACAAAACACAGACATCTCATTGTTTACAGTTAATCACAGCTTTACTGTTCAAAATTAGACTGTCAAACTTTTAAGCCAGAGAAATGGCTGCTGTCTTTGTGAGAGTACAGCAGAATAGGGCACGCCAATGCCCTCTTTGTTTTAATCGCAATGGGCGTGCGTTCCAATATTTACTTTGAACAGTAAAGCTGTGACTAACTGTAAACAATGAGATGTTTGTGTTTTGCTTATGTGTTCTGTGTTTTTTTTCTTGGATTAAGATTGCGTGCCTTACTAAGATAAATGCAATACTAATTTGCATTGTTATTTTGCACTAAATACTTAAACTGGGTGGAAGGCAGTAATCTGTGACATTAACTCGTCGAGCTCTTAAACGAAGCACTGGTGCAAAAAACTTTCCGTAACAAAAGTGTTTAAAATAGTGTTATCCATCAGCTCTCAAAGTTTGTCGGTCAAAATTTGAGACATCCTGTATTTTGGGTCAGCATATTTTCTACTCCACAGCGTATATTCATTTGTATGTATTAATTCAGTCTCCTAGTCAAGAGAAAATACGATTTATAGTAAGACCTATGGTGTAAAAGTCCCAGGCCTACAGCAATCCATACACTTTATAGTAAAGCTCAGGCCTCAGTAAGTGTTCAGTATAAGAAACCTGGTTAGTGAGCTTTTTACGGAGGACCCCGACTGTGCGTAAGGCAAATTTCTACCTGTTTTAAAGTGCCCGACTGCTTCCGCGGTGGTCATTCCTGCATTTTCCTTTCCAATTTTTTAGAGATTTAGGACTCTCTATGAACGCTGGCCTGTTGGCCATTTATGTCAACTCTTTCACTGGTAACTTCTTTGCGAATCAACTTTAATGGTGTTTTAGACAATTCAGTAACAGCCTTGCGCTTTACGTTATTAGAGGTTACTTGCCTATCCAAACTTCGAACGGTTTCATGATTATGACTTACTTAATTACTGAATAAAATGTGAACAGCAGAGTTATTTAAATAAATACAAGATTTACATGTTTTAACAGTGCACCTCTACAATGCTCCTCGCTGTGTTTCTCTTTGCGGAATTTATATCCATCTATGACGACCAAACTTTGTCCCCTTTGACTTTACATAACTTGCAGAGAAGCGCTCAATCCATAGCTTTATAGAAACACACACGATGAGTATATAATTTTATAAACAGCACGCCATCTTTTACACTCGGAGCATTCGGCAGTCGTTAGCAGTGTTACCAATCCTATAACCTACAACCACAACTGTTCTCGAAACAAATGACTAATATTATTTACTAGTGGTGCCACACTTGTGTTTACAGTTCAGTACCTTGCGCAGTTAGGTAAAATTTTACTCTTTCGCGCGCAGTCCGTACCCACTCGGTGCCCTCCGTGGTCTAGGGGTGAAATGCTAGCCTCTGGTTCCCGAGGTCATGGGTTGAAACCCGGCGGAAGAAGATAGATTTTTTTACGCGTAAAAATCCTTGTCATAGCTTCTTTCGGAAGGAAGTAAAGGCGGTGGTCCCGTATCGTAGATTTACGGCAGGTAAAAGAACCTCAAGGGGCCTCTGTGCAAAATTAAGCGGTATTTTGCCCTTCATATAGAATGAGGCACTGAGAACCACAACAGAGAGCGTCCACAAATGAAAACTAAATTTCTCAATTTAAAATTATAATTTCTATTATTATTAGATACAAACATGAAGTCAGAATGTAGCAAGAGTTGCGTTAGCATAGGCTTAACTGTCCGTTACAACAAGCTACATGGGAAATATATCGTCTATATATTTCCAAGGTGCAGTGACCCTTGAAAATATTCGGTACCCTGACCATTCCTATATTGACCCATTGTACTACAGCTCAAGATCTGATGACGTCACAGTCACGTGGTTTGTTCCACTTCACATTATAGATTCTGAGACGCCAGCCCCTCAGCTCAATGGGCTCTTAGGCCTTTGTTCCTGTTATCCCCGCCGGCTCCTCAAGGTTACATCGCCCCATCTTCGGCTTCCTGGATGTTGTTACATAGGGCCAATTAGAAACTTTCTTATTTATCTTTATTAAAAAGAAGAAAGGGATTCAGAAACAGACTAACTGCCTAAGGCTGAAGGAAGCGCTGATAAAAGCGACGCTGCGCTGTTGAAAATGAATGGTATGAAACACCAGGGGTCACCTCAGTAATACTATATGTGCACTGTTCATTGATGTTAAACCCATGCTTTTCCCATTCTGATATCCTTCATATGAAGAGAAATTGCAACTAAATCTTGGTGCATAGCAGAATATGTAAACAAAACCAAAACGTGTAAAGAAGATACGATTCTAGAAGCTACTTAGAACACTACATACCATTATCCTCCTGACCTCTGCATTTGTACCGGAAGACATATCGATATGTGCATGGAATATCTCAATTTTATAATTTGAGTGACTACAGGAGTTTTCCTTTCTTCATTATGAATAGTGAATTCGTTAGTTTCAGAGGCCGTTCTACCTAGGGGAATGACTTGGATGGTAACGACCATGGCCCACATTCAGCAGGTCCGGATTCAATCCCCGTGAAAGACGTTCCTAACCCATGGTATTTTTCGGATGTTTCCCGGTTTGCCAAGCGAACCTGTCCCTCCATTTCCTTACATTAATTACTTAATTTCACCCTTCATACCTTTAGGTTTCTTTCAGGGTTGGAAACGTCAGCGATCGTCCTGGCAGCAGGACGACAGGCGGAAATCTCGTCCCCTGGATAGGAAGATAAGCCTACTGGTTTCCGGCCTCCCCCACTCCTCCCCCATGCGATGGTACAAACCAAATGTACCATCCCATCCCTTCTAAAGTAAATGGAACGCACGCCCATTGCGATTAACACAAAGAGTGCATCGGTGTGCCCTATTCTGCCGTACTCTCACAAAGACATCAACCATTTCTTTGGCTGAAAATTTTGTCGGTCTAATTTTGTATAGTAAAGCTGTCATTAAATGTAAACAACGAGATGTATGTGTTCTGTATTTGTTTCTTGGATTAAGAATGTGTGCCTTACTAAGATAAATGCAATATTAATTTGCATTGTTGATTTTGCCTGTCGGAGGCAGTAATCTATGACATTAATTCGTCTAGCGCTTAAATGAAGCACAGCGGTATAAAACTTTTCGTAACAAAAATTGATTAAAATAATATTATCTATCATTTCCCAAAGTTTGTCGGTCTAATTTCGGGACACCTGTGTATTACAGACCCTGTACACTGACGTACTTAAAAATGCTTTCTTCGGCTAGACCGCTACTTTCTCCATAAGGTTCCCACCTTCAAATAACCAACCCCAATCAGGGAATGAAAACAAACTAATACACTATATTATAGTCGATATTGTAACTTTTTGGTTGTGTTGAAAAGTAAAGAAGACAGATGTAGTCGAGATAAAGAAACACTTTTATTTCCGTAAACAGTAACTTGTACACTCGTTGCAACAGCAAGAAAGTCTTTTCCGATTCTCCAACAGCACGACTCCGAATTCGTAACACAAAGAACTGTCCCTTCTCCGTCGGCACGCTTCACATACGCCTCTTCTTTCCGTCGGCACGACTACTCAACCTTCACATACGTCTGACTGACTCTTCTCACACTTTACCGCTATTTATATCTCCCAGGCACTATTCTGGAAGCTTCAGGAACGTTCACTTATTGCGGCGAGATACAAAGTAGAAGACTCCAGAAGAATCTATCCTTTCTCTCTTTCGGCAAGCGCCCCAACAATGCGGCCATTCTCTGTCTCTTTCCTTCGGCTCCTTTGCGGTAGTGCCGACAATAATGCGATGGGTGACACTGCGGTTGTCGGCAATTAGATGCGGCGGGCGCGGTGACACTGCTCCCTCCTCAGAGCTGGTCGTCCCGACCAGCACTATCACTGCGGCATCCCCCTTGCGCCCCGGCGGACTATCCCATCGAACCTCTTCTCCAGGAGGCACGATCCTAGGTATCGCTGTTGGATAGTGTCCCTTGGTCTGGGTAGAACGATGTATGCCAGCCTGCTTCGAAATTCTGCAACAGTACCGCCGGTCTTGACGGTCCCTCGTCCAGTTGCCCTTCTTCCTGGTGTGTTGACGGGCCATCCTGCGCACTTGGAAACGGCTCATTGGGTACCGTGTCCGCCGACCTCTCTGGCGCACCTTCGCAGCCACCTTGCTTCCGATGGGTCCGGCAACAAACCCCACCACATCCGCGCGAGTCGCGTCCACCGCTGCACTCGTGTTCACTCGTGCTCGGCACGGCCTCTCCTGTATCCTGCCGTCCACGATGATGTCCACCATTCTTCCGTTCACGGCACTATGCGTCAGGTGATTGCATGGCTCCGACGGTCCCCCCATGTCACACACCAAGTCGGTTCTCGCGTGTTGCTCGTTTGCTTGTGCGCTTCCCTGCTGATCGTCCTCCACGTCATATCCTAGTTGGTTACGTACCCGACACACTCCTCCAGGGGATCCTCGACGGCGTCCCTGAACTGCCCCTTTGTCTTCCCCGAGACGTACACTTTCGTTATCTGAAACGGGCGCCACTGTCGCCTCGGCCACTAGGTGCTTCCTCCCCGGGTCCGCGCTATTCCGTCTGCCCTTGGCATCCAGTACTTTGACGCTCTCGTCAACTCTTACTACCAGGGCGCCAAGACGTTCCTCGTCGTCCTCCACGACGTCCACATGCTGGCAGAGGTCTTCCACCGTTTCGCCGAGTTCTTCCACGTCTTCCATCACGCCAGTCAGTTCACCGTGTTGTTCCACGTCTTCCGTCATGCCAATCAGTTCGCCGAGTTGTTCCACGTCTTCCCTCACGCCAATCAGTTCGCCGAGTTGTTCCACGTCTTCCCTCATATCATCCGAAACGGGCGCAACTGTCGCCTCGGCCACTAGGTGCTCCCTCCCCGGCTCCGCGCTATTCCGTCTGCCCCTGGCATCCAGTACTTTGACGCTCTCGTCAACTCTTACTACCAGAGCGCCAAGACGTTCCCCGTCGTCCTCCATGACGTCCACGTGCTGGCAGAGGTCTACCACCTTTTCGCCGAGTTCTTCCACGTCTTCCGTCACGCCAATCAGTTCGCCATCAATTTTCGCCGATAGCTCCGTCTTCATCTCTTTCAGCTCGGCAGCGAGGTTGTTGTTTGACGTTTCCATTTTGGCAGCGAGGTTGTCGTTTGCCGTCTTCATCTCTTTCAGCTCGGCAACGAGGTTGTCGTTTATCGTTTCGATTTTGGCAGCGAGGTTGTCGTTTAATGTTTCCATTTTGGCAGCGAGGTTGTTCCTCCTCTTCATTTCGGCAACGAGGTTGTCGTTTGTCGTCTTCATCTTGGACATTTCTGTCTTCATTTCGGCGAATAATTCTTCCATCATTGCCATCATCCTGGTTTCCGAATCTCCCTCCATCTTGGTTCTAACGTTGCAACTTCTAACGACGATGTAACGAAACTAGAAGCAATTCGACGGATCCCACTTCTGACACCAGTGTAACTTTTTGGTTGTGTTGAAAAGTAAAGAAGACAGATGTAGTCGAGATAAAGAAACACTTTTATTTCCGTAAACAGTAACTTGTACACTCGTTGCAACAGCAAGAAAGTCTTTTCCGATTCTCCCACAGCACGACTCCGAATTCGTAACACAAAGAACTGTCCCTTCTCCGTCGGCACGCTTCACATACGCCTCTTCTTTCCGTCGGCACGACTACTCAACCTTCACATACGTCTGACTGACTCTTCTCACACTTTACCGCTATTTATATCTCCCAGGCACTATTCTGGAAGCTTCAGGAACGTTCACTTATTGCGGCGAGATACAAAGTAGAAGACTCCAGAAGAATCTATCCTTTTCTCTCTTTCGGCAAGCGCCCCAACAATGCGGCCATTCTCTGTCTCTTTCCTTCGGCTCCTTTGCGGTAGTGCCGACAATAATGCGATGGGTGACACTGCGGTTGTCGGCAATTAGATGCGGCGGGCGCGGTGACAATATGAACTCGGCGGGAGTGCTTTGGCCTTTATGAATGTTTTCGTTACCATGGTACACGAAGAAAGGTTTAAGCAATGCAACATAATACGGGCTTCCAGAGGAAGTGGTGAAATCGGTGTATATTCTAGTTCTTTGTTTTCGAATGAGTTTCTGAGAAAAGAGTTGGTTAAATGATGTGTTAATTTGTGGGATTGGGGCCAGTCTGAACATAAGTAGTATAAGTTAATAAATAAAGAAGTGATACAAGATAACCGAAGGAGTATATTTTGTAACGTTCTTCTTCTTCTTACGGGAAGCTTACCTCACTGAGATCTGAGGGTACCATTTGTTGTTTGGTGTTTGTTGGTGGGGGCGTCAATCCTTCCTTGCCGGGCTAACACAGCGGTGGGTGAGGATGAACGACTCTTTCTTTTATCAGTAGTCCGGTTAAATGTTCACATCCAGGGAGTGGTAAGGGACAATACGCAGTATAATTAATTAAAGTTCAAATTTAACTTGTTGAATTAGTTTATTTTCACTCTCACACAAGAATGTACATTTCGATACTATGGATTGGCGTCATTTTTTTTTTCCTACGTACGGGGTCACCCGTCGATGCCACGGACCACGCACTTTTATATTCTCTCTAATTATTTGATTTTATCACCCGCGTCATAAACTATACTTCTCTTTTGCACAGGACGATTTCTAAATTCTTCTATACAAAACTATCTGCGTATCAAAATATTATTTCCCGATAAATTCTAATTTTATCGGGACTTGGCGTGTCACACACGACGCCAATCCAGATACAGATGAACAAACAAAACAAGACAATTGAATATATATACATAATTTCCCACTATAACAATGATTCACAACTTTAGGGGACTTTTTCTGCCACCGCTATAAACACACACTTTAAATACTTCAGGAGGCTTTTTCAAATAATATCGCCTCAATTTTCACAGTATAAATAATAATTGTCATATGCTCTTAGGCATTTAAATAAGCATTTGTTGAAGGTTAAAAGGGCTCTGAAAATAAAAATCAAAGTTTTTTGGAAGCTAAAGTTTAAAAGTATTTTAATTTGCTCTACTACGTACAGTAAGTAGAGGAAGTATTGTATTCCACCCAAAAACTCGATGTCGAGATTTCACCGGAAATACATGTTTTGAGGTACCCTTAATAAAAAACAGATTAGTAAAAGGTTCGTGGGGTGTGTGTGTGTGCGTGCGTGTGTGTGCGTGCGTGTGTGTGTGTCAGTGTAGCACTGCATCAATGGGCACCATAAGTCAGGAACGAAAAGTCGGTTACAAACCAAAGTTGGTATTCAAGATCAATATCCTTTAAGGATGCGAGACGACGATTTAGAAGAAAATTCCTCACTCCAAACTAGCCTTTGCATGGAAAATGTTTCGAAAGTTCTGATTTTCTCGAAAATGGCTCTAACGATTTTGATCAAAATGCCATGCGTGCCGTGGCAAATGCCATGCAAAATGCATATTTTGAATTTTCTGGCTATAGCCTATGTAGTCCTGTTTACTCTGGATGAATTTTGCGTAATTCGTAAACCGTAAAAGATAGACCAAATCTTAATATACAACAAATGGAGATCTTGCTAAAAAAAGTCCAATTGTGAACCATTTCGGAGATATTCTTTGTTATTTGTGTGACTTCTGGAATAACTTTCCATAAATGGAACATCGTTAGTCATTAATTTTATGTCAGCTGTGCAAAGAGAACAGAATCTTAAAACTAAAATATTTGACCATCCCTCAAAGCCTACTGTATTCCCATATTCCCGTTGTAGCTACAAGGAAATAAGCAATAAGATAACTTCTGCAAATGTTTATCTGAACTAACACGAAGAAGATATAGGAATAAGAGTTTGTAAGTGTGGCTAGTATAAAAGTAGATAAGGTTATATGAGTGCAATACATCAGATTTTAATGAGAAAACCTTAAATATTCTAAAAACTTGTCAGATTTTAGCTATGGATGCCTTTAATAAAGAAAAGCTACAAAATGAACGAGCTAGCGCCTCGCTCAAAATTAGTCACTGGAAATTTGCAATGTGATTGCCAAGCCAATCACGTGCGTGTAAAACAACTGTGTAGCGAACAACCAGCTAAAGCATTGTGCATTTGTGCATGTAAACTTGATCAATAAATGAAAAAGTGTGGATTTTGTAAAGCGGGGGAGATTTCGTAATAATTGGTTTAATTGTATGATGGACAGCTTGAATGACATTTCTCGCTGTGGAGTTTAGTTAAATTTTCGGGCACGCTAATTCACATCACAATGTATGTACAAGAGTACCGCTAAACAGCCCATACATTTTTAAGCTTCATGTTTATTGCTAAAGCTTTGTTTGTGTTGAGTAATGTTTGAAATCATTACGCCCGTAAAACGCACACAAATTACATTTTATACTTATCGCCCACATTTTTCCATTGAACAAGCAAGGAAAACACAAATAAATGTGACACAGTACTCGCACAAACTTAACAATGCATTACTGTTATACGTGCAGCCTTTAAATGCTGCTTTATTCACAATGAGTGACGATTCTCCACTGTATCGAGGACTTACATGTTCAAGTCAACATCAACTGAGGAGTAATTTAACTCTCGCAAAAACCACATATAAAGACTACGTAGTTCACATTGTTAGTTTACCTGTGTAATCCTGTCTGTATCTGTGAACATCTGCAGTTTTTGCGAGCTTCTGTGTTTTGACTACTACAAATACTAATACAGCTGAAATGTAATCGAGGATCTTCCAAGGACGCTAAGTTTGTTTATACTTGATGGAATCCCAGAAGATTCAGTTTCACTCCTACGCTGTTCATGACAGAATTGTCAACGATAGAGAATGTCAATATGACCCAGTTAGCTGCTGACGTCTTGTTATACAAAACAAAGACAGACATCTTCCAAAGAAACGTGTACGCCAAACAGTGATAATTCCGTTTCGCTAGCCGTTATGTACGTAACGGTATTCCATGCCATGTGTTAACCAAGCGTCATATACTGTCTGCCCACGAGAAGAAGGTGAGGTGGAGGAGTGTAATACGTAAACATTTTCTACCATCCCTCTAATGTTTGTGCATGCTAGTGATTCACATCAGGGTTGCCAATTAGTGTAACTCACTAAATCAAAGTAATAATTAATTTTTTAAGGGATATCCCACAATACAGTGAGTTTCCTTCATCCCAAAACGATTGGGTATTCGGTCCTCTGACATTTCAGGCGTTTTTCTTCTACAATTTCCAAAATGTTTTTGTCATCTTCCCTTATTCTATTATTCCGAACTTTATCTTTGCTGGATTTTCGTGCTGGACGTCTCCAAAAGTCCACTTCCAACACCGTTCATTTGTTTGCTTCAGTAATTCTTCTTTGAATATTAATTAAAATTTATTTGCATAATATTTAATAATTGAATAGAAAATGTCACTTCCGTAATCACAAGAAAACTAGCTCATGTTCCGGCTGTTCCTCGAGCATCTCCATAGCAAATGACGTCAAAGCTTAGACTGGGTGTGTTCACTTATATTTTACCAATTTTACGCCCAACATTTTATGAGATTTCGAACGAGTAACACGTATTTCCTAAAATCCTGATAGCATTTCTACAATACAGTATAACCATCTGCCACATTTGGAGTATTTAAACTGATTCTTTAGCTTTGACAAAAGCGTTTCTACCTCTGCACTGCTATATGGAAGAGAGAGAATTGCAATTGCAAAATTTCTCTGTTCTTTAAAGAGTTTAATGCCACTGCAGCTTGGTAACAATCTACTTATCCAGAACTCTGCTGCGCTGGAAATGTTATCTAGTTTTGTAACATTTAAGTTGCAACAGAGATTATCTATTTCACTGATTTGAGCAGGAATTCATCCTGCTGCACGTCGCCGAACCCCTAACTGACGCCGGTAAGGCCACACACAATGAGTGGCACAAAGGTGACTTCTGTATTGACTCTGGACCAGGTAGCACATCTCAGAATTCGTCCAGCTCTCGTGGTCGAGGGTAACATTTCACTGAAATGTTACTGGTATCGCGGAGTGCAATGCCGGAAAGAGGAAAACTAGGTGCGACAAGGTGCACTGACATAATGCACTGCAATTTCTTAGTTCTAACACCACTTCGTCACTGCTATGTTTCCTGCAAGCTTGTGACCTTGGATTATCACTTTCGGACCCCCCACTGGTTCCCGGCGCCTATTTTTCGAAAATCTTGCCGAAAACAATGCGCAGCTCCGGTGTTGCTTATTTATTTATAAATAGCTGCACAATTTAAGGCACTGATACAATTTTTCAAGGGCTTTGGAATGGTGATGTTTTTAATTTGTTGGCGTTAAAACTGCAGAAAATGATTAGCATGCAATGATTGCTTGGCAATAATTCAGAAATCAACATGATTTAACACCTTCTTTTGGTGTATTTGTAAATGTCGCTACAAACAACAATCCTCAAGCAAAAGAATTTCTATTTTTTTTTTTCCTTTACCTGTTACCCTGCCCTTATGTAGGACTTACACCCCCTAGGACATACAAGCCAGTGCCTAGGGTCAGACGCCTGTCGGGGAGCACAGGAACCTATGGACCGGACAGAGTGAAGACCTGGAAGCGGGTGGTCAACCAAGTACCTGATATGAGTGAGGAAGTGGATGCTGTGAAATACAGACGAAATCGATTATTAGAATGGTGATAATGGAACAATTGGTGGAATGAGTGGCGGAGAAAACCGGAGAATCGGAAGAAAAACCACCCTTACGGCGCTTCATCCACCACGAATACCGAATCCGGGTTCCTGGGATCAAACCCGGTGCGCCTAGGTGGTAGACGAACGCGCTAACCGCCTGGCCGCGGCGCCGATTTATTTTATATTTAAAAATAAAACTATTCCTCAGCTTGCAAATATATAAAGCAAGAACTCTTAATCTTTCACGATTGTCTCTAAATGTCGTCTAAAATAGTCGGAAAAAGTCACTGGTCACTATCTTCGGAATTCTAGCGCTACAAACTTCAAGACTGAGGATCTAGCGACATGTCGCCATAGTTGGCAACGCTGTCATATACAAGCATTTCGCAGTAAAGAAATCGACTATGTAAGAAGATAAACAGTTCAAGCCCCTTGTAAACCCGAACGCCTTTTTCTGGTGGTCAGACAGTACACACTGACACCAAAATACATACTAGTTGATATATCACATCCCAGATGCAAAATGGCTATTGGCTAGTGTTATTGTTACTGTATTTTAAAACCACTTAAATACGGGGTATAAATCGCTAGAACGTAATATTCGAGGCACTATAGAGGACAAGTTGTTTTACTATGTATAATGAACAATTTTGGAATGTAGACATTTTGAAAATAAGCTCGGTAATTTCGTTTGATATTTTTTAAACTTTGGACGCAATAGTTTATGTAAATATTAAATAACAAGGCCAATAAGCTGCAGTTTTATAATTTTTAAAAATGGATCATTTGACGACTAAAAATATTATACTGCATTGAAAATAGTTATGTTTAGTAACTTTTTAGAGAAAATGACAACTGATGTTGATGCGGAACCTAGTGATTTTATTTGTATATTATTTATATAATGAATAAAACACTTTAAAGACAGTTAGTTTAAAAGAAATTGAACCATTTATTGAACACAATAATATATTTATGTAGATGTCTGTACCACGTTTTGGGACAGTCCGGCACTTAATTTTTTCATTTACGACAGTACCTCGCAGAGGAGCCTACCGCGCTCCTGGAGGTTTTACTATGCGCAGTGCACGTCAGCCATAAAAGTTGCCTACCTTGCAGGGTGCATCAAGTTAACGTATAAAACATTAACAGAACACTTGCAGGAAGGTTATTCTACATGCTTTGGTTTTCGCGTCTTGAGAATATGAATAACACATTTCCTGGAAATATAGTATTAGTATTTTCCACGTGCCATGAATTCTTCAAAATGATGAATTACGATATAACTAATTTGTTCTCAGTTTCCGATTCGATATCCAGTTTTTGTAAACATATCCATAGGATCAATAAAACCAAAACATTAATAAATGAATGAATAAACGAATGAATACATAACTGAATAAACGAATGAATACATAGATGAATAAAGGAATGCATAAGCGAATAAATAAGCAAATAACTAAATAAGAAAACTACAGTAAATACATACGTAAATAAAATAAATATTCTCTATGTAACACAGAGTAAATTGTAAAATGTCTAAGGTGTTGCACTCACATGACTTACTCTACTCTTGTACTAACCGTTCTTGCAAACTCTTTTTCTCATCTTCTTTGCGTTAGTTGAAAAAAGCATTTGCAGAAATTATTTTCTTGTTGGTGCAATGGGATGACAGCGATAGTCAAATTTTTTAAAGCTTTCAAATTGCGTTCTCTTTACACGGCTAAAAAAGTGAATTATTATGTTCCATTTGACAAAAGTTTAAGTATTGCAAAACTCACAAAAATAAGACAGAAAATCTCCGAAGTTGTTCACCCCACAAAAAAAAAAAAAAAAAAAAAAAAAAAAAAAAAAAAATCATTTGGACATAAATGGTGTGTTTTAAGATCTACATTTTTGTATCGTAAGATTTGGTCTATCTTGCGGTTCACAAGTTATTCAAAATATCTCAAACAGTGTATTTTAATAAAAATCGTTAGAACCATTTTCGGAAAAATCAAAATGTTCGAAAAATTTTCCACGGAAAGGGTAGTTTATGGGGAAGCAATTTTGTTCGTGTCGCATGCTTAAAATATATTAAACTTAAATAGCCATTGTGGTTTTTAAGTGGCTTTTCGTTTTTGAGTCGCGCTGTTCAAGGCAGGCTGACACACACACACACACACGCGCGCGCGCACGCACACACACAACATACATACCCACACACACGCGGACCTTTTCCTAAAACATTTGTTTATTAGGGAGGTCAAAACATTTATTTCCAGTTAAATCTCGACATCGAAGTTTTGGGCCAAATACTTCCTCTACTTTCATACTATACGTAGTAGAGAAGGCAAAAATTGATTGTTTTATAAAAGGGCATAACGATTTTTAATATCTGTTGTTGATGTTAATGTGAGACGAATGTGCAGGTGATATTTAGCTTTTATTAATCTTCGTTGGAATAAAGTCTGAGAGCTATAAGCCTCTATTTCTGTTGTCACAGGGACTGGTATGGATCTATTTTATGGATCAAACAATCAATATTGTTTTAATGAATGTTTTGAACAGTTTATTAACACAAAATTTCACAATTAATTATTCACTTTTTAATGTATGATTATTATTTCTCGTCGGTATAGTGTTGATCAAAATCACTTCTTGCTCCTTCGTTATATCACTCATGAACAGAAGTTCTTAGTCTACACTGCCTATAATTTAGCATGGTTATTTCAGGGGATTTCTGTTTCCTCTATATTTACAATTTGAATTATTTCAGAGGGCTTACACAAAAATACTGGTTCAGGTATGACAGAATATTTAAAATTTATTAACAACAGTTATATAGACAACCAGACTAATTGGCTCGCATTCTGTAGGCCATGAATTCGATTCTCATTGCCGACCTTCCTGATCCATGAAGGATTTTCCAGGATAATCATATCCCCGAATTTTCTGCCCCCCATTTCAACCAAATTCTTATTTCACTTCTCATTTCATCTCCTTGGTTGTTTCAGGGTTCTAACAGTGGGCGAGAGTGTCGACGTGCACGGCAGGTGTTTTTTCTCTGTAAGTCGACGTCCTCGGAATCGGGGAAGGTCTTGAGTGGGCCTCAAAGGGGTAAGGGAGGCAATGTATACTCATTATGGACCCTGCCCTCGGTTGCTCTCTCTCCTCGGATCTGACTACATAAGTACAAATGATCCCATTGGTCGAGGTGCAAAGTTACCCCTCCAAACCTTGCCTATCCTATCCTATCCTATATAGACACATGTAAAATGGATAGAATCCTTTGAACAGAGTTCAGTTATAAAAACAGCATAAGATTCAATTAGAAGTTTAAGAACCAAGTGTAAAGATAAAATAATTTGATTTTAAATTAATTAAAACTGAGCTAGCTCTAGTTTAGAAGTGCTTACGTAAATATTAATTCCCTTAGAGAATGCCTACAAGGGCGTGAGGTTACGGATAGGGTTTCATACAAATTTAATGATTGAAAATTACATTTCACTCTTATGCAAGGCTTAAACGTCTGCGGTTTTATTATTTCACAATACAGCTGACATGATAATGTAATTAGAAACTAAGTGGTGTAATTGGAAATTATTCAGCTCACAATTAACTTCTAGGGTGAAGTCTTGGCTTAAGTAAAAAGCAGTGTGTTGGGAAGTTTTCCTTCTCTTCTCTCGTTCTCAGGTTAAGGGTTATTTTGCTCTACAAGTTTGCTCATTTTCATAAAACCTGTTAGGACCCTATTACTGAAGTCTTCAAGTTTTCTTTTGTCCCGCTTGCCGACTAGTAATAAGCCAATTCGAGTCTTTCACCTATAGAAACTTCTTCAATAATTCAATCTTTCTGCCAAAGAATTCATTATTTACTGCAAATTTAAAGATTTTACCAATAATAAGCTTATTCCACTTGTAGAAGACAATGGGGGAGAAGCTGCTTTTTGAGTTTCTTTATTGACCTATTTATTCGTATAATAAATAGGGGAAGTATTACATTCCATCAAAAATTCGATATACTACATGTTTTGAGACTCCGCTTTTTGGTTTTTGGCTTATGCTGTACACGCATAGAAATACTTTTCAGAGGTAGGAGGGCTACAAGGATTGAGGGTGATTAGGAGTGTAAGTGCAGATACTTATACTGGTATTTCAGGACAGTGCAATGAACAATACAACAACAAGATTTGCTTTATTTGCTGACTTACAAGACTATTAACTTTTCAGGCTGGTTATTACCTTCAAAGAGTTGTCACAGAAAACGTGACGCACAGTGGGCAGGGCGAATGCTGGAACGGGGTAATGAAGGTTGAATCGCAATTTGAGTTCGAACGACTTTTTCTGCATTTTAGGTGTGAAAGAAAAGGATAGTCTATCTAGCAGTCGTTGTCCATTTCCCTGCGTAATTACGACAATAATAAGAACATCAGGTAGTAAACACTGTGATAGATTTGTACGAAAACATATGAAGGAAAAAAAAAAAGTAGGAACACGTCGAAGTTGGTACATATTAAGGTACCATTTATAAAATATATGCTTTTTTATCCTAACACCTGTACATTTTCTAAGAAGTCTCGGTGTTGAATTTTTTGTGGAACGGAATACATTCTCACGATGTAGAGAAGGTAAAAATGTTCATGCAAAGAGTAACATGACGTCATCATGTTTTAAGATACCTCCGAATATTTCACAGTTACATATTAAATTCCACTTAGTCGTATCTGAACGCCTAAACATGATGAATTGCGGAGTATTAACATAACATATTTCTTACTTTCTACCGTTCCTCTGATCTTTGTTAACGTAAAAGTAAATTCTCCGTGAGCGGCGTGTTTTCCCTAGCACTTTTCCGCTCGAAGGATTTGGCCGGAGCTTCAATTCACTCTCCCCCTCTCACTTAAGAGGACAGACGGAGCTGTTGTTGTTTGCTTCTGAAAGCCCAACTGTCTCTTACTCAGATAATGGATTCGTAGAGAGATCAAAGTGCGAAACCTGCCGCCCAACTTCAAAAGCTTTATCATGTGTCTACGTTTGTGGAAAGTGTGTTTCAGAATTATAATTATTTCGTTTGCTTGATATTCTGTTATTAGTACATTATCTAGTGCTCTCTCTACGTTATCTTTAAGTTTTTCGTAGTTTTCACTGGTTGTTAGGCGAATGCCCAACTGTCTCTGACGCTAGGAACCGGGCATTAAGGGCACTGGGAGGTCGATTGACTTCAAAAAATCGATTTTTTTGTTTTTAATGTTAAAAAAATATATAATTCTTCAGCTTTAAAATAATATATACGAGATAGGTATAGTGTTATTTGTTATAATGATGGCTGCAGTGGTAGATTTACAGTGATGGAAAAAATGGGTATAAAAGTTAGTCAGAATATGAAGGAAGCCTGTATAAAAAAATTTATACGTCGACTCTCAGAGGCAAAAAGGGCAGTTCAGTTGCTTGAAAATAAAGCTAGAACTAAGAAAAGGAAAAGAAAAGGTGAGGAAAACTTAGGTGAGCAGGAATATGGAGCAGACATTCTGAAAATATGTGTAATTTGAAAAGAATGGTACTTCAGCTTTGATCGCAATTTCCCGAAGTCTTGATTTTTCACACTTCAGGTACACATTTCTCAAAAACTATAAGAGATATTGATATCAAATTTTTAGTGCTTATTTATCCATGTTTTTTGAGTACAGCCGGTTATAGCTTTTGTAAATTAGAGCTATAATGTGGAGAAAAAAATTTAATGCTTAAAAATATTACCATATTTTTCCTATATAGAATTAAATAATTTTTTATGTGCAAAATACAAACTACATAGGATTTGTGTTTAACCGGCGATGTTAAGCTATGTTTTATGTTGTTCAGATAAAAATTTGGTGCCTGTAGCTTCAAAATCCTACAAGAAAAGTGTACCTGAAGTATGAGGTGTAACTTTTTTTTCAGGGTACATAGTGTGCTTTATGCCCCTTTTGCATGGAATTCTGTGAATATAATTTAATTATTATGTAGCAGTTAAATGTGCAAATACTTGAACTATAATAACACCAAATTTCAATTTATTCTAATCATTATTAGCTGCTATATTTAAATTTTAAATATTGGTGTAAGTTAACCTCGTGGTGATAAAAATAACCTCCCAGTGCCCGTTACGGAACCGGGCATTAAGGAGGTACTGCCTCCAGATTCCCTGCTCATATCCTTCAAGAACACTAAAATATTCCTACGTGATCAGAACGCGCGCTCGATCAACGCGCAACAAACTTCAGACCCATCCCAAACCGCTGGTAAACTCTCTGGGCAGATATCACATAAATTGTGCTTTAGCAATATCTACATTTTTGAATAGTGAGATTTCGTCTATCTCTTACGGTTTATCAAGTCATCCTGAGTAAACAGGATTACATGGGCTGCAGCCAGAAAATTTAAAATATGCATTTCATCTGTCATAAAAATATCTTACACCTTTTAATCAAAATCGTTAGAGCCATGTTCGAGAAAATAAACAATTTCGAAGAATTTCCCATATAAAAGGTGGTTTAGGGTGGATGAATTTTCTTCAAAATCTTCGTGTCACATTCTTAGAAGATGTTAAACTTAAATACCAGCTTTGCTGTTTTAATCGAGTTTTCGTTTTTGAGTTATGCTGCCCACAGCCTAACACACGCTCCGATGTTTTTCTACACTTCCATTTATTGTGTTCAAGGTGCCTCAAAACATACATTTCCGATGAAATCTTTACATCAAATTGTTGGGAGAAATACAGTACTTCCTCTACTTACAGTTGATATTTTATGAAAATGAAGTATTAAGAAATTATGAAAGCATGCGTTGTTATAAATACTGAAATTTCAAACAGGAAAACCTACAGGAAACTAACATTTATGCACTGCATCACAACTTTGCTTATATCATTGTAACTTCAAGTATACCAGTTTTTCATAACCCATTTGTTTAATAAATGGATAGGAAATGTTTGCTACCTCAAAGGCATATAACTGTAGGGTTAAGATGTTTATGACCTAAAAAATGGAAAATATGACTGCAAATATGACCTTAAATATGACTAAATATGACCAAAAAATCCTACAATATGACCTTAAAAGAATGCATTTTCTTAAAATATTCTTAATTCAAAACTTTTAATGACATCAAATTATTACATCTGGCACATCAATTCAATCAGCCAATCACATTTTAATAATATTAAAGGTGATTTACAGTTTTATCTGTAGTATACATACTTCTAAATTTAAAGAATTTGCTTCTGTTTGTTTGTTTGACCAGCTCCAAACAATATTTTGTGGACTATGCACTTCCTTATAACATATGAACATTTGCATTAATTACAAAATTAAGTTACCTATTAATTAGGGGATAAATAGATTGAAACCCAAATCCTATTGTTGCCTACAATGTTTCTGACTTTTTGCACCGCACTGTGGTAACACGCAGGTACACAATCGTTTCTCAGTGTAGATTTGTTTGGAACTGTATGACTTGTTTATTTTTCCATAAATTTTATCTACTGGCTGTTATTAACCTTATTTAGAGGGATGTTGGCAGACAGCATCATCTCACACAGGTCCTTCAAGAAATCTGACACTTTTCTTTATGTCTAAGTGGCCGTTGCATCGTACAAAAGTCTCTTTCTCGTTTCTTGAACTGATTGTTTATGCTGTTCACATGTTTGACTGTGTCACATGCTGCTGAACATTTAATCGATTTGCAGACGTCACTTTCACTTCACACACTTTGCAGTAAAGAATTTTCCCATCAGTGCTGAAATGTTTTTCCCAAAACTTTTTAGTTTTACACTAATGGAACATTTAACTTTCGGCATGTTATTGTCCCTTCATGAAATTCCAGTTACAGTCAGTTACAATTATTAGTGACTCTTTTCCCGAAAAATGTTAAGTTGACCATTCAGTGCATTTATTGCATAATTGTATTCTTTTCGAATTCATAAGCGTGATATGACGAAATATGACAGATATAATCAAAATATGACCAAAACTATAAAAATGATCGAATTCATAAGCAAAATATGACAAAATTGACAAATATGATCAAAATATGACCAAAACCATAAAAATTACAAAAATATGACTTAATATGCAACATAAAAACTGTCTAATTAGGATTAAAAATGTGAAATTTGTGCTTAATTTGTGTTTGGGGTGAGAATGGTGTAAGGACAAAAATATAACATGTCATAAACATCCTAACCCTACATATAAGTTTCAACAACTTCTTTAACACTCCTAACGTAACAGCAAATGTCCAATAGCTTGACAAGTGAAGTGTCCCATTTAAGAGACAGTTAATGTTTTAATCGTTTTTAAGATAACTCCTGTTTGCTACTTTCTTTTACCTTTTAGATTATAAGGACTTTTGTATCTGTCCTTTAAAGCCCTGGTGTTCTGCCTCTTCTTGCAGTACAGACTTTGATTTATATCTATCTGCAACTCGGCATTCTTTTCAGCCCGAGGTGACGATTTTGTAAATATAATAATCGTTCAACGATCTCTTAAAGATGCAACGGTTGCGCTTCCTTTTCTGGGTGATCTCGTAGATGTCAGAATGCAAATCAAATCTGCACGATAGCCGTTAACGGCTGTGGCCTGACAGCTGAACTGAGCCCCTTCATATTTTATTGCCCAGAGTGACATGTAAAAGCACTACACTTTCGGAGCTGCAAGTCGATCAAACCATGAGTCTAATTCAGTAGATGAATAACAGTGTGTTCTTTATTCTAAGACTGAAGTTTTCTAAATTATTTATTTCATATAAAATGTAATTAGTAACAATACACTAGTTTCTCTGTTGCTTGCTTATGTAGTGAGTGGAAGAAGAGCTGAAATGTCCTGAAAATACTTGTTTTGAGCCTTCCTGGACGCAATATAAGCATTGTAAGGGAGACTGTGTGTGTTTGTGTGTGTGTGTTTACATGTGTGTATGTATATATACTAAAATGTTCCTCCAATTTTTATTTTGGGCGAATGAGCATGCGATCTTGAATAATAGGCCTATCTAAATTGGTTACTACTTTGTTTTCTAATAACATAAATAATTAATAATAATAATAATAATAATAATAATAATAATAATAATAATAATAATAATAATAATAATAATAATAATAATAATAATAATAATAATAATAATAATAATAATAATAATAATAATAATAATAATAATAATAATAATGATAATAATAATAATAATAATAATAATAATAATGATAATAATAATAATAATAATAATAATAATAATAATAATAATAATAATAATAATAATAATAATAATAATAAAAAGCTATCGCCTTTACGCTTTTTCTAAGGTGAACATCGAAATAATGGTATCTTCGCATAACCAATAAGCTATTTGTATTATTATCTACAAGGATTAGGCCTATTGACCTGTACCGTCTTCGAAGGCGATATCGTCTAACCATCTTATTCTTGGTCTGCCGACATTTCTATGTCCTCTTGGTTAGTAATCTAACATTTTTAGGTCGTCGGTCATCATCTATTCTTATGTGTTGGAACCAGTTCTTCTTTTGAAAATGTCTAGTTGTATATTTTCACTTCTCTGGTGATCTAAGAGAGTGACACTAGCTACAGTTCTTAGAATTTTCATTTCAGTGCTTTGTATTTTCTTTTCAGTTACTCGATTTATAGACCAGTTTTCTGGACCATAAGTTAAAAGTGGTAGGCTATTTTTTATAAAATTTTAGTTGTGTTGAAAATTGTGCTTTATTCTTTAAAGTTTTTGTTTTTCCGCAGATTTGCTAAATTTACTCATTTTATTTGTAGCATCTAGTGTATTTAGATATGACATATTGCAGTCTAAATAGCTGGAGGACAGCTGCTGTGTAATTTCTTGTCCCAAAACTATTTTACATTTTCGATGCTCCTTTAAAAGCTATTGCTTTAGCTTTATTCTTTGAAATTGTGAGTTTATATGACCATTTGTAATTGGTGAGTTACTCTGTGTGATCTTCGGATTCCACCATTAATACGCAGAAAGCATAGAGTTTAGTGTTATTAATTATTATTACTACAATAATTGTTATTATAAATATTATCATTTATATTATTATTGTTATTATTATTATTATTATTATTATTATTATTATTATTATTATTATTATTATTATTATTATTATTTATTATTATTATTATTATTATTATTATTATTATTATTATTATTATTATTATTATTATTATTATTATTATTATTATTATTATTATTATTATTATTATTATTATTATTATTCAGGAGGAGGAAGAGGAGGAGAAGGAGAAAGTTATTCTCGGTTTTGGCAAACAGTGCTTTCTTCGTTTGCTCATAGCAAAAGTTTCATTTTTAGCTAGTAGAGAAAAAGTTGCTTTTGGCAAATAAACAATTATTTCTCCGCTCTAAGTATTATTCAGCCATAGAGCATCTTTTCTTCTTGAAGAGCTTAGCTTAGTGCACCTGTTTTTTACAAGAAACCTTTGTAAGACCTCCATTTCTGGGTAAGAAAAGAATACTTGGAGATGGTTTTTAAAACAAGTAACGAGATGAAAGGTTGTAATGTAGAGGCAGAGCGCGCTTCTTGAACCAATGATGGAAAAGATCGTAAAACGAACAAAGAAAAAGCAAGTGTCGTGGCCTCGTTGCTTCTTGGCTGCGAGAAGTCCTCGAGGTGATTATTACTGACTCGTGACAAGCCTGAAGAGGGCTGTGGTCCGCGGTTTTCTGCTAACGTGTTTAAAAATTGTTCCCTTGCTGGCACAAAGAGGAAAGATCTCCACTCCAGCGAGGGGAAGGGGGCAGTGGGTGGCACCGTCTTGGGTTGGGGAACGAACGGTATTGAGTACCAACCAGACAGGACAAAAATGGGTCGCGCCAACCTCAAGCTGCATTTCATTGCAGACGTGGTCGTGACCAAGGTCGTATAAAGCTGATAGTTTAGAAATGTAATTTGAATGCAGTTATTAGATTGTGGACCGCCTCCGTAGCGCAGTTGGTAGCGCGCTTGCCTCTGGCGTGGAGGACCCGGGTTCGATCCTCGGTACCAGCATGGGGATTTTATCCCCTCTGGGAGGTCTGGCACGGGGTGCACTCAGCCTCGTTAGGTCCCGGGGGGACCAATTGTGGAGCTACTTGATGGAGAAGTAGCGGCCTCAGGCCTAGAAGACCGCATAACTGGCCGGGAGGGCTCGGGGCGCTGACCACGTCCCACCCTCCAGTACTGCACCTCACCAATGACGCCTGTAGTGGGCAGAGGTGGGAGACGCAGCGGCTGGGCGGTAGGCCTTGGCCCTTCGTGGGCTGTCGCGCCAGGGTTTAGTTAGTTATTAGATTGTGGTATAATATGGGGCTTACAGGAGATCCCTGGCTCGAGGCTACCAGTCGTGGTTTTTTCTGGTCGTAAGGTCCATGCTAGTGTGGTTTCTTATCTAAACATCTCAATCTAGTATAAAGACATCACGGAAAAAAATCAGCGAACACCTCATCGCTTACTGTTTGTAGGGTGCCTTATTACGTCATACTTTCATTTTCTTGGTTGGTACTGTTACCTTGCAGGTGCGTATCATGCCTTGTTTTCTCTATTGAACCAACTGAACATACCCATACTGGTGTTACCAACTCATTGGCGAATTACGAATAGGTGTAGCTACCTCCCTCAACTGCAAGAGAGGAAAGATAACGTGTCCCCTTTCAAACTGGTGGAGACCGATATAAGAAGACATGCCCTATAAGTGCCCTTACAGAGTATCAGAAATTCCATGTTTATTACTGTTTGTGCTCTGTGCACAACACGCTTGAAGCTACGAGTGGGCGAAAGATTATTGTGCAGTTCGGAAGTGGCACCTCTAGTTAGCCTTCTCTCAACATGTAAACATCCAGTCGCAGTAGGGGACAAATATATTTCACTGCGGGTTAAGTAGACAAATAATTGCCTAATCGTATATTACGTTTGAAATAAATTGTCATGTACAGCTTTTAACATTCCGTAATAACAATTTTTCAGGTGTGAGAACAACTTCAAACTATATTATTAATATGCATCTATGTATAATAAAAAATACATTTATTCACAGCTAAATTATGCCATATACATAAATACACATTGAAAATTAAGCCGTTTGCAGTGCATTTAAACATTAAAATGGGTGCTTATCGACTCACGTAGTACTTAGTATGTTTGACGCTCGCTAGGGGCGTGACCGGCGCTTGTCGGAACAGCGCTCTGTCCTAGCTGCGACGGTTGAGAGGTCTGTCAGCTGCAACCGTGAGGAACAGCTTAGTACGGCGCATTTCGCCTGCCAGTAATGTGTGTTGCATTCGTGGGGTCTTACTGTTTCTCTGCAAACAGAGACACGTGCTGCTGGAGCTTTCCTCTCTAGCGCACCTTCAAGATTCTCTGCAGCTGCCTGCCAGACTTGCAGAGGTTTTAGCGGACGACAAAACAGCGGTTGATAGAGGTTTTAATTTTTTAGCGGAGTGTAATATAAATCTGAGGATTTGAAATTTTAGATATTTCTTTTTATGCTTTTTGACATATTTATCACCTTTTTTATATCTCGCTATTGTCACTTTTTTTTTCTTTTTTTTTTTTTTTACTTTCATGTGTGTATTTTCTTTGTTGCTAGTAATTGTATTTTTGATTGAAATTTATATCTGACTATTGCCATGCCTTTTTAAGGGCGCTGATGACCTAGAAGTTGAACGCCCTTAAACTCACAAACCAACCGATCATTAACGCCTGCCATTACACCAATTATTTCATGCGGGCTCTCCCCATCCTTTACATTTGTCTGCGGTTGCTGAGACTCGAATCCGTGACCTGGAGCATTCAGTTGGCCAGGCCTTTCGTCTCACCATAATATCTTGGCTATTCAATTCCATTTTTGAGGCAATCCCTTATGCACAAATGACAGTCGGGTTTACGAATTAGAGGAAGCTCGGTAAAGTATTAAATCAATTTTAATCAATTACGGAGATTTGTGGGGTCCAATTTCCTACATATTAAGCGCAAAGTGTCTCAGATTCCACTTAGCACCTGAAATTGATTCTCCAGTGTCAAACGTCGGGAGATTTAGATACTGACAAGTTAGCTGAGTGAAGCTTTCTCAGCACACGTGAGCGAAGTTGCACGTGGACGTTGGCAGAGCACGATTCCCAAGCAATATCAATATCTATTTCAGAAGCACAAGCTTCCAGAAAATACTTCACGTATATTAACAGGAAGTCGCAGTAGGTAACTCTACAATTTCCGTTTAAGAATATTAACTTCCCTATTTATAAATATCTTAAATTTTTGTATACGCTTTAGTTAAAGCTTTATATTTAGTTTTAGACTTCAAAGCCCAAATATTCAACTTATTGGACATGGGAGACAACTGTGAAATTGGAAACCTGTATACAGTAGGACTTTCGGTGCCTCATGAAGTAAATACACCGATCCATTTTTACTTTCTCTGTAGTAAGTAGAAGGAGTTTCGTATTCCACCCAAAAATTCCATTTCAAGATTTCATCGAAAATATGTTTGAGGTCCCCTGCATTTTTAGAAAAACGTC
Organism: Tenodera sinensis; assembly: GCA_030765045.1. NCBI lineage: Eukaryota > Metazoa > Arthropoda > Insecta > Mantodea > Mantidae > Tenodera > Tenodera sinensis. The sequence goes on along the minus strand of CM060963.1, from coordinate 181,569,278 downwards.
AGGGCGTTTCATTTGTCATACATCTATTTTAAACATATGGCTTTTTAATCAAAATCGTTAGAGCTATTTTCAAGAAAATCAACATTGTCGAAAAATTTTCCATGTAAAGGGTAGTTTAGGGTGGGGCTATTTTCTTCAAAACCTTCTTGTCGCATCCTTGAAAGAAATTAAACTTAAATATCAACTTTGGTTTCTAATCGACTTTTCGTTTTTGAGTTATGCTGCCCACAAATTGACACACACACACACACACACACACACACACACACACACACACACACACACACACACACACACACACACACACACACACACACACACACAGAGACACAGAAGCGCGCGCATCCTCGTACCTTTTCCTAAAGTTGTTTTTTCTTTATTCAAGGGGCCTGAAAACATATTTCCGGTGAAGTCTCGACATCGAATTTTTGGATGAAATGCTGTTCGTAGTAGAGGAAGTAAAAATTACGAAACATTGAAACACTCACACCAATAACAACGGATATCTCAAAAGTGGCTGACGATAAGAAAAGTTAATTGGAATAAACTTGGAAGAGTTTATAGCTTGTGCCTATCTGCTATGGCTTAGCAATTATGTAAAATTGTGCAAATTTCCTGCCTATCGAACTCGATGCGGACTATTTCAAGAAACATTAAGTTATATATTTTTAATGAATTTTATCAGTGAACATTACAGCCATTTTAGAAAAATAAAACTTATACAATAGAGCCGCGGTTATCAGAGTCCCGATTAACCGAGTTCTGGGTTAACTGAAGTCCTGTTTTACAAAATTATTAAACGTGACGGAAAATCAAGAAATTTGCCCATAGGGCATGACCTCGGCCTTGCAGAGCTAGCTCGAAGATTAGCAGATGAAACAATCATTGAAAATGATGTAGCCGAGTGGATCAACGTGGACGAATTGAAAGTGACTGAAGAGATTATTGCAGAGGCAGTGAATGTAAACCTGAAAAATCTGTTTCTAAAAGCTGTTTTCTTTGGATTCAGCGGCTTCCAAACAGCATTGTTACTATTAATAGAGTCTTCAATACGTAGTTATTTTAGTTCTTAATGTATTATTGAAATATTTCTAAAACTTTAAAACAGGAAAGGACAAATGGGTCTCTGAGCACGGGCACATTTTCTTCCAGTACTGGTGCTGCCCTCTGGCTACGGCCCTGATTAAAATATCAAATACTCAGTAGAATACTCACAAAATATTTCGTCTGCCATTTTTGAAAGGCCCGTTGATTCCCTTTTGTGAGAATGGATCCTTCAGAAGTTCAGAAACGTAAGAAAACGATTAGGTTGGCGGAACCACAAGGAGGAGGTGATATAACCAAGGTGTTAATACCATGAGCAAGAGATGATAATCCTGCATGAGTGCAATAGTCACAGGTAATATCTTAAGACGTCTAATTAATCGACAAATTCTCAAGCGAGGCGACAGAATATGTCTGGGAAGTTCAGACGGTCGAAGAATTAATCTCAACTATTTCATAACCAAAGTATGAATTTAAATGTTATATCGCAACTATTTGGCCAGAAAATGTTGAATTCTTTAAAGAAAAGGTAATCTAAAATGTACTCATTATGATTAGTGCAGTTCGACTTACTCAGCACTGCCAATTGCGTAAAACGAAAACCATGAAATAGATGTCTTGTTATAGATAGGTCTTAGATAGGCCTTGTTATAACGAAAAAAAAAGTATAATCTCAGATAAGTTTCACTTTATTTTTAACATCAGAAAATAACCTGTCTTCTGAAAAAATGCACCAATTATAGAAATGGGGTGCTATTTTGCTGTTTAATTGACTGTAATGTGTAATACATTGTTTTTCAGCGATTTGTGGGATACAATTGGCGACACTGACTAAACAAAAGAATGACCAGGTGATAATTCGTATAGGTAATTTAACGCCTCTATTTATGAAATCCTCATAACGAGGATTCCGATATCAATTACAGGAAACTTCAAATGATACCGCAACTTGGAGTAGAAACTAAAATAAACTCGCTTCGGTTTCCAACAATATTTGCACACTTTACATCCAATTAGGAACACTTCCGAATATGCTCTTCATGTTTACTCCGCGGTTTCTTTTGCTGTTCCATATTATCGTTCCGTCGTTTTCTTGTTAGGAATTCTTCGTATTTTACTTTAGAAAAGTCTCTCATTAGTTTTTAACCAATAAATCTTGGTAATATGTTTATGCAGTTGAGAACGATTGGTTAACGTAATGCTAATTCATAGTTATTGAGCAATAGTATACGTTAAAAACATTTGTAATTTATTGAAACTCTTGAAATAGTAAGTCATAAGAAAATCTTTGTTGCACAATACTTATGGAGTATTAGATCAAAACTAGTAGAGCATCACTGCCATTGTGGTCAGATGGTTATCACGCTAGGTTCCAAATCCGGAGTTCCTGAGTTCGATTCCGGACTGGAGGACGAGAATTTATCTTCTGCCAGAATTATTCATCTTCCCTATAGCTTGGAAGCACACGTGTATGTGTGGATGTGTGTGTGCGGGTGAAAAGTGTAACTCAAAAACGAAAAGTGGGTTAAAATCCAAAGTTGGTATTTAATATATTCTATGGAAACGACACGTAAATTTTGAAGAAAATGTCTCCACCCTAAACTACTCTTTACATGGAAAATGTATTGAAAGCTCTAACGATTTTGATTAAAATGCCACGCGTTTGTTATTTTTATGGCAAAGGAAATGTACATATTAAATTTTCTGGCTATGTGGTCCTGTTTACTCTGGATGACTTTTGCTTAACTGGTAAACCGTAAGCTGTACAAAAAATGCGAATCTGTTAAAGCACACAATTTATGCCTCTGTGCATTTTATTTTGGAATGGACGATTTTGGAGATGTTCCTTGGTATTTGTGTGACTTTTGCAGAGGTTAAAACTTCTCTCAAATGGAAGATCGCTATTCACTTCGTCTATCTGTTTGACTATGCAAAAGAATGGAATTTTAAAACTTTAAAATATTTGACTAACTCTCAAAACCTACAGTATTCAACAATGGTACCAACGTGTAGCATACGAGAAAATGCAAAAAACTAAAATAATAACAATACTAAATACAGGAAAGGGCGTGATAGATGCAGCACGACATTTAAAATGTGATTTTATTAGATATAAAATGTACAACAACCCACATATTATATATCAATGGACGCCAAAAAAATTTAGATTTGGATAGTGAAAAGAAAGGAAAAAGGAGTCGATGTTTATGACCTCAGTAACTACAGTTTTTTAATGTTTATAAAGGAAATCCAACGTAAACAAACCCAAACTCGCCCACAAGTAAGCGAGTGCGATAAGCCAAAAATCCACCGATATTATCGTAGATGTTAAAATAACAAAAATAAAAATGTTCACTTGCAAACTTGGTTTAAATCTTGTACACAAATTTAAGTAGGTATTCACTCCTGTTCCTGCTCCTTCACGAAATTAGCCTCTGTGCCTTTCGTTTCACTTTCATACTGAGTCAATATTATTGCAGATTGATAGATTGTGAGGCATTATAAACAAACGTACGTTTCCGTAGCCAGAAAAACGTTACGATTCGTTAATAACTATGCGATCACTAATGACGCCTTCCTCCATCTTTGTAACCGAGTTTACCTCTATCAGTACAGCGCTGTAAAAGTCTTTATTTGAATTTCAGCTTTAAAATACATGCCTTTCAATTCCAATCCTTGCTTCTGTTAGGGGCGCACCACCCTCGAAGTTATTAACCTGTTGCTTCCCCAACTGGTAATATCAACTATTATATTCTCTTCCTGGGCTGTTATTACTACACAGGAAAAATATAAATGCAATGTTCTAAACCATCATGGTGGAAATCGTTTTTAAGTTACACATATATAGGATTTATATTTTATAGTATTTCGATAAAAAGATGAAGCATTTCCGTTTGCAGTGAACCGTTCTTTCCAAATATTCCATTCGGTTAGTTTTCTGTGAATTACATTTAGAAAATGCAAGATATTCATTCCAGTAATCGCCTTTGGAAAAAACCCTTATTATTTACCCTTTTATTTCCAGAAAATCAAGGGTAGTTGAAAAATGTAACATTTCCTCTCTGTGATGCCACGGAAAAATAAAACTCCCTCTGTTTTATTTTTGCAAACTGTTGGTTTTAATCTGTCTGTGTTTCAGTGTATCTGTAGACAGCATAACTCAAAAACGAAAGCTCGGTTAAAACAAAGTTGGTATTTAAGTTTAACTACTTTCAAGGATGCGATACGAAGATTTTGCAGAAAATTCCTCCACCGTTAGCTACTCTTTACATGGAACATTTTTCGAATTTAGCACTCCTCATAAAGTGAATTTTACTCGACAATTTTCTGGAATGTTTGTTTCATTTAAGCTAAAGGTAAAGTCAAGTGCAATTTCTCCTTTACCAAAATGTTATAGCATTAGCAAGAATTGCTAGGAAATAGGTCAGTGGAGGACTGAGCGTTTCATTAACGGGTTCGCCATTTTGGTCTTAGAACAAAAACAGGAACACGTTAGAATTAAATTATTACAGGATTCTCTTTCACTTTACGTCAGCGTGATGTCACAGCTTCCACTACGAAACAATTACATTGCCTTTAGCTCACAGTTTAGTGGAATAAAATGCTACGGTTTTGCCCTGGTTTGTCATTAAAACTAATAACACTAAAAGCATTTGTTTTGCTGGAAGAAACAAGACCATAAAGAAAACTGTCCTTTACATCTCGTGAGAGGGTCCTGAGCATTCTCTGCCACGTATCCTAATTGCAACAATTATACGTCCCTCTTTTTTTTTGACCTTAGGGTTTCATTTATATTATTGTGTAATAAAAAACTTAACGCTAACCTATATTAATGTTTTGCTGGTAATTAGGATCTATCAGTAACCAGAGCACGGCATCGTATGTACTGTTTGTGCTTCCAACGTGTCCCTGGATCGTTTAGAAAAAAAAATTATAAGAAGTAACCTAAAATATAATCATTTCGATTAGTGCAGCTCGACTTACTCAGCACTGCCAACTGAGGAAAACGAAATCCAAGAATTACATGCATTTCCATCTTCTCTTGGTGTTATAATACAAAACCAGTTTGTAAACTCAAATAAATCTCACTTTAATTAAGGAGATATTGAAGCTATTAACAGTGAAGCAGCAGAATCTAAAATAAGAACAAATTGGAAACTAAAAGCTCCACTTATCTTAGTAATATTGCAAGATTTTCCACAGCTGATATGTTTCAAGTTGTAATCCAGCTTATTTTCAAAGGAAGTTACCATAGTTACTGATGCTCGTTTTAAAACTATCCGTCACTAATCTCTGAAAACAAAAATCTATAAATACAATCTATTGGTGATATTTCAAAATTAATAAAGCGGTTCCTGTTTTTTTAAAATAAATATCTTTACCCAAACCATTAAATCTATAGGTCCATTTAATTGCTTTATTAATTTAATGAGCGTAAATGATCAATTTGTTTACCTGTATTTATTTCTAAAATGCTCATTTTATTCTGGTTTCTGGTTAGATTTACCAATATAAACCCTATCACAATCCAAACAGCTAAATTGATAAATTTCATTTTTTTTATAATTTGGAATTTTATCCTTTTTAGAAAAATTTGGTAAATTTTGTACATTAAATTTATTTTGAGGGACCAAATTTATTCCATATTCTTTAAAAATTTTGTAAATTTTTTATTCGCCCACGGATGGTAAGTAAACTTTTTAAAAATACAATTATCTTTTGTTCGTTGAGGGCAGAAACCTCTTCAACAGCCTTTTAATACTTAAATGTTTCTATGTTTTTATGTATAAAATCTGTATTAAACTCATTAAAATTAGAAATTAAATTTATAAACGCTAGATTATATACACACTTTGTGAGAAACTACAATAACAATATTATTATCCAATGTATGTTCTTGAAGTAGGAAATATAACTCCAGAACAAATACAAAGATGTAATTGGCGTGTATTAGACCTCTTCAGTCGAATACTGAAATCTGTTTCAATAACACTTCAATAAGCACAGGTTCACTGTGATGAGAATGGCAGGGAACAACATACTTTCTAATTTCCCTTTGTGTTGGAAATAGCAGGTTAATTGAGCTGTTACCAGAAAACAAAACAAACAGAGCACTTTGTCTCCAGAGAATGCAGACTGCTATTTTTCAGTGCAAAGAGCGCCCCAGCGCAGACAGACAAGCCAAGAGATATCGCAGTGTAAGAAATCTAATGCTTCTCTGGTTGTTTGTTACAGAAGATATCCGAGAGAGACAAAACAGGGCAACTGCAAGTTGCAAAACTAAACGATCTACTGTCAATGTGGATATTTCATGATACCTGTTTGTGAATTCACTGAACATTGTAAATATGTTTCGTTTTTCTGCTGCCATAAAGTAGGAAAGGGAAGAGTGAAGGAGTGTGTTGCACTCACATGACTTTCTCTACTCTTGTACAAACCATTCCTACAAACTCTTATTCCTGTATCTTCTTCGTGTCAGTTGAGATAAACATTTGGAGAAATTATCATATTATTTCCTTATAGGTGCAAGAAGAATATGGGAATGCAGTAGACTTTGGACGGTAGTCAAATCTTTTAAAGCTTGAGATTCCGTTCTCTTTGCACGGTTAACATATAAAAAATGAAAAACAATGTTCCATTTGACACAAATATAGGTTCTCCAAAACTCATACACATAACAAGGAATATCTCTGAAATGGCTCACTCGAAAAATATTTAGACATAAATTGTGTTTTAGCAAGATCTAAATTTTTTCCATAGTATCGTTGACGAGTAATAACACACTTTAAAGAGTTCAGTTATCCTAAGTACAAACACCATGGAGTGCTGACTAAGTTTACGTTTGTAAGCAAACCACCCATCACTAAAATTGTTTCTACTTCTTGTACACTATTTATCGAAACAGAACAGAAACATATTTTCTACAGATGCACATTTGAATTTCCAATATTTACCCGTTTTAGTTTGCAATAATTGCTAAAATACTACTTTTCAAACTTAGGTGTGAAACCGACGCTGGCATGCCTAAAATTCCAACATAAAAATGATTCGGAACACAGTTATTAAGAATAAGACAATAGCAAGAGCTCGAATTTATAAATATCAACGTAAAACAGTATACAAATGTTTACCATCCATAACCAAAGTAACCTCCTCTCAGGAGATGATTTTGGCTTAGTTATGCATTGGCCTCTGTAATTGTACTCAGGTTTAGCTTTTTAAGGGGGATCATGCCCCTATGTGCGTTGTGCGGAAAACTTTTTCGGTCCGTCACGTGTTGCTAGTTTCCCTAACGCACCTTCGAGACTCTGCAACAGCCTATCAGACTTGCAGAGGTTCTAGCGGACGATAAACAAGCGGTCGAAAGTTTCGAAGTTTTTAGCAATGGTAAAAATGAACTTAAGGATTTAGAAACTTACATATAAAAATTTCGCACCTTTTTCTCTCTAGTTTTTTATAGTTTTGTTTTAATTTTGGCTTTCGTCTCTTTGGTATTTTTATATATTTCGTTTTACTACTAATCTTATTTTATGTTGAAATTTATCTCTGACTTTTGTCATGATCCATTTTGTAAGGGCGCTAGTGCCAAGTAGTTGATCGCCCTTGAAAATTACATTACAATCATAATTAAATATAACATATTGGTAACCAGTTAAAACGGTAAATTTTGTTGCAGAACTCGTTTTGATTTGGTAGATATATTCGTGAGGTGGTGGTTATGCATATAAGGATAGCAGAGCCATATTGTCTATCTCTCTTGGTGGCTCAAAAGACTGCACATTGTAGCGAATCAGTTGGTTTCAGTCGAGCAACAATTAATATAAGTGATAGAGCCAATTTTTCACTTGGTCCCAGGGTAATACCAATCATTTATTGAGTAGGTTATGACTTTCATGACCGATACTCCTGATCTCGTGAAGGAACGCTGATCCATCGATAAAACTCCCACAACTCCTATTCTAATCATCATAAGTGATGTGCTACTGATGGGTTACTTTCCACAAGGGAGAGATCACTCACATAGCAGAACATTAACGCTTCGCTTTTGAAATCCACATTAAATTTCTGATTGGAAAACATGACATTCTGTCGTAACAGCAGTCCCCATTGTTTGAATTGTTTACATTTCCGTTGATTTATGCAAAGATAAACAATATAACAAACACGTGTAATTAATGTATACAAACATCAAAGTTCGTTGGGGATTAAAGCTTTACTGCCATTAACCTGGTTCACGAAAAATGACTGGACAAAGTCACAATACTTTCCTGATGTGAGCAGTTTTAAAGTTTAACGTCAAATTGGTAATACGTATATAAAACACTATTTTCCATTTTCTGACTTGCTAAATTCTAAGAACTTTCCAATTTTCAAACTTTTTGTCAATCTGAGCCCTGGAAGCTCCTGAATCTTGAACATAACGTTTTTTTTTTTTTTTCTCTCCACTGCATTACCTTAACTATTTACATTTCCTTAACACGGATCTCTCTAATGACCCCCTCAAGTCTGACGAATGTTGTAATTATTGCTTATCTACTCCATTATGGATTGGTATCAACATACTGAAATTATAAGCTGAAATTATTCAGTTTCATGAATTGTTAATTGTAATGAAACAGTATTGTCCAGACAATTGATGTTCAGTGGAGAAAACCCGACATTCCCTCCGAAATATAGAGCATCTCTGAATTTGACAGCTCCTGGAGTGCTATTAAACAGACGTGACCTTGATGGAAATTATGATTTCAAAGAGCTAACAGATTTCCATCGACAGCGATTTCGTTGCCCCATAGCAACGCTTTTGAAAGATTTTTTATTTTCGGAATAAAAACTAAAATTTGCCATTAGATACAGTAAATGGGAAAATTCTGTCGTCTCACTTTGTTAAAGACTGTGCTGGTTCTGAAGGCATTTAAATCGAGTACGTGAGAGTAGCACGAGGTCATTGGAGCTACAGAGCGCGTTTTTTTGTAGCGTTTAACGCCCGCTTTTACTACATACGGCACCGTAGGCGGTGACACCGATGATATATGGAATAAAGATGAAGCACCGGTGGAATTAGATGACGGGGGAAACCGGAAAACCCGGAGGAAGCCCGCCCCACATATCCCACATGCGGTTGCCTGGGCAACAGGTTCTTCGAAGACCGAGATATTAGTGATGTCAAAAGGTGTCACAATGGTGTCATTAATGTTTTATATATTACTTAGTTTAATTCTAGGAATTAAACTAAGTAATACAGATAACGTACACTAGCGCTCAAAAGTATTTTGTAGTCGAGGTTTTATGTTGTCAGGGTTGTGTGCTGGCAGTCATAACAGAGCGACGCAATTAACCATATATGACTCCGTCAAGAGATTCACGTTAGCGTGTTTTTCTATTTAGTAAACAAACATGTTCCTACAGCGTTAACGTAAATATGTATTCCTTTAGATCAAAAGTACATATTGTTACTTAGGCATTAGACAGTGTGTTTGTAGAGACAACTAGAAGCATGCCAAAACAAAAATAATACTTTAAGTGAGTCAAGCTGTTTTGCCTGCTTTGCGCAAGGGAAAGTCACAGTCATATCACAACAAATAATTGTGTGGATTCGACGGCAAAAACAGGAAAAAGCAGTAGCCAATAAGCCAAGGGTAAGTCTTCCTCAAAAAACCACAAGGAAGGAGGACAGAGTGATTTGTAAGCAGTCGGCTAATGATCCAGGAAATTCGGGTCGAGAAATTAGGGATCATTTGGAACGGTATTATGGACTGAACCTGCAATATTCGCCTGACAAGCAGGTGATTTAAATGGAAGAGGTCCACAAGTAAACTATTCATAAGTTAAAAAATAGGAAGGCCAGGATAGAGTTCACAAAGAAGCACTCTAGGGATTGGTCTACAGTTTTATGGAATGATGAAAATAAATTTAATCTTTCTTCTGATGGTGTGCATTGTATACGTCGATCAAAAATTCAAAGGGACTACAAAACGTACCAGGTACCGACCATTAAACGATGGCGGCAGCATGATTGTGTGAGGATGTTATTGTAGAAGTGAGCTTAATTCTCTAGATGGGAAAATAATATGGTTCCTCAAGGGAGAAGAAATATGCCACGCAATTGGATTTTTCAGCAGGACAATGATTCAAAACACACCCCCACTCACATAAAAATAGCCTACGATAACAAAAAACTTCTATCGTGCCCAAGACAAATCTAAATTGAATTGAGCATATTTTGTGGGATGAATTGGATCGACGTGTCGTTAAGGCTACTCAAACAAGAATAAACTAGCTGTGGGCTTATTGGACGAATGGTCAAAACTCCTATTACAAACGCCTGTGGATTCAATGCGAAATAGATGTGAAACTGCGATAAAAATCATGGGTATTGATTTGTTCTTCAGATTCCAAAATATGTCTGCTGTAGTCTTACATGCTTAGACTTACAAATTACTTGAGAGCGAGAAGAATTATTTATATTTGTATATAAGATACCTTTGTCTAAATTAAATGTATCGAGGCACTATATTGATTATAATTACATATTTTTCATGTATTTGCTGTCGTTGTTTTCTATCACACACCTACCTTCATGTAATTGTAACTAATGATTTCTACAAAATAGTTTTGCAACTAAATTGTGTGGATTTATGAAATAAAGCTTTGTAATATCTATAGCAGAATCGAGCAAAGTGTAGCTAATTTCTGTCCGAACGTTCAACTGTCATAGAGTCATTTCACGTTTGACGTACGCTGATGCAAAAGCTAAAAGTGCTCATACCTGTGGCTTTCAAAGAGGATCAATCATCTGTTTCACGATGCAGGAAGTAATTTCACGCTTGTCTGATATGAACGTATAACCTTTGCAGTAGAGGGCAGCACGTTTTATTATTACGACTTTTTCATTTCCAGCAGCAACCGTACAGAAAAATAGCTATTTAAATAATTTCCCTCTAAACTTCCGAAAGATTGCAACTGCTGACAAGATTAACACGTTTAATTTATCTTGCTTAGTTCACAGATTTGGACAGTTAGTGCAATTATTCAATATAAAGCAACTATGGGTCATGAAAGGTACAATATTAATACACATCTAGTTAAAAAAAACTGCGCTTAAAGGGCGAGATATTCAATTCAGAACTACAGCACAGGGTGTAATATTACACTCGCGGGCTACTAAAGCTCTTCCATATCAAAACACTTCCCATCGTCTTAGGTTGCATAGCATATTTCATTTATCTAACTTTATTGTAAACTTTAATCCCTCTGCTACTGCAACTATTTTGATAACTTGCAATTTAAATTTCATTTGCCATCCACAGATCTTCGAGTATATACAATAACTACTTAAATTCCAGTTTCTTAATTAGCAGAAACTGTAGACAAGTGAACACTGTTACTTATGGGCAATTTTTCCAAAGTCAAAATCGGTATTACATCGTTAACTCCTAAAATGGTATATATATAGAAGAGTATAACATTAGGAAAACGCCAATATAACTAAAATACTACCCCAACCAACAGTAATGTTTTTTCTGTGGTTAATTTTTATTCAAATGATAAGGAATAGTCGATTAACAGTCAATACAATAATTCACAAACACTATTTATGATTACTGCGTATATGCGATCTGCTTCATAGATATATGTATATTACCACATTCAAAATCACTGCAAATGTTCACTGGGACCAACGAATACTACATGCTAAACGAAATGTTTACCTCTCACCTTACTGGGTATCTCAGTCGGAACGAGTGCCCGGTTTGTGAGTAATGCGTCTGGGGTAAATGTGGTTCAACTCCCCTGCATGTGCTATTTTTTTACCGTGTAATATTCACAAATAACATTGGCTGAACAATTTTTACGTTAAAAGCTGTTATGGTTTTAATTTGTAATTGTTTTATTTCCATTTTATAGTATTGTCTATTAGGATATCTCTCTCGGTATAGATGCTGAGTTGCTTTGTACATTGGCTCTTGCTTCTCCGTAGAGCAAAACATCAATGTGCTCGTCTGTCGAGTACATGGTGAAGAATGGTACAAAATATACAACAGCTTACGCGTGGAGAATGGAGTCGCATTCATAATAACACGCTACATCATGCCATTCCAATAGGGCATTCTATTACAAAATGCAGACAACCAAAAACGACTTAAGTTCTATCTTAAACCCTCAGGAGATTTATAATCAGATTATTGGGAACTCGATTTCCAAGTTTTGATGAGTGTAAAATAATTGTGCAATACCGAGACGCGAACTCATCTCCCACGGTTTAGCGCACAGGATAGTCATATTTCTTTTCAGCTATTTCCAGACTTCAATCAAAGCACACTCCGAATTTAGTAGTACCACTTGTATAACAGGCGCTATGTCATTGCCACTTCGCGAGTTTTCGTGTTTAATTTAGTCTTTTAAAACAGTTTTAATCATTTTCTGGTAGTTTTAATATAATTGCTTCAATGGCAAAAGCTATTATGCATGTTGAGATGTACGAGACGTACTGTACGCAAAAATTAAAAAAAAAAAAATTATTTAATATTATGTGCTCTTTTGATGAACGAGGCGTGTCCTAATTTTTTATTTTGACCCAACTTCTGCTCTAGGTACAAGAATCTGCCTCATATGATAGATCCATTTTTTCAGAGGTGTTTACTAAATTGATTTGCTATGTACAGTCTAATAAAAAGTTTGTAAAATCGGCTGGAAACTGGAATTCGCTCTCGGCAAACGAGTTCTATGTTTTTGAGGTGTACTTTAGCGAAGAGACGTTCTGTCCCTTGAACCGCTGTTCCTCTGAATTTTGCGCATTCCTTTCTCTAAGAACGTCAAGCAATACTTTTTAGTAAAAGCAAAACTGGACTAAAGCGCACATGCCGTTTGATGGGTGGCCTACCTTCCAAAAAATAAGGGACAGCTGACTCACCTGGCATAACCGCCTGTTGCCGATAGAATTTTTCCTCTTTAGGTACAATATAAGATTTCATAAATTGTGTAGTAAGATTTAGTCCCTTCTTACACAAAACACTTTAAATCTCATTAAAAGAAACGGTTTAGTATGTCAAATGTGTTAAACCATTTAAGAGATATTTCCCATTATTTGTTTGACATTTCCAATACTTATACCTGTCTCAAATAGGAATAGTATTCATTTAATTTCTTGTCCATGCAAAAAGAAGGGAACTTCAAAGGTATCAGATTAGTGGTCACCTCTTTAAATATTTGACTAGCTTAAAGCCTGCTATAGGAAATAGAAAAATTGCGAGAAAATTGGAAGTTGGATGTCTGCAAATATTTATTCTGATTAAAATGACAAGGCGAATAATCGTTTGTGAGAATAGTTCGAACCAGAGTAGAGAAAGTCATGTGAGTACAGATTTTTAAATTCACTTTAATGGTTCTCTTAAACGTATTTTGGAATAGAAATATCAAAAGCCTCAAGTTTCAATCTTTGTTTTCACTTACGAAGCACATGTGCACCCGACATTCAATTTCTGCAGCATCATGGTGAAAGAAGCCAACCTTTTTCTCAAATAGAAGAATCTGTCAACTTCAGAATGCCACGAATATTACATTGGCTTTACTTTCGGTTACCAATGACATTTCTTATAGAAAGATTTAGATATCAGCTCAGTGCGAGTTACGTCATAGATTGAAATCTTCAAACCTGTTCCATAAACATCCGATTTGCGTTAACCACCTTTCAAAGAAATCTGAATTGTGGAACCTGAACTAAATCCCGAGCGCAACAGCCCATGAAGGGCCAAGGCTTGCCACCAGCCGCTGCGTCCACCACCTCTGCCCACTATAGGCGTCATTGGTGGAATGCAGTACTGGAGGGTGGGACGTGATCGACACACTTTTTTTAAGCATTCTAAGACTACACATTCACATAAGCCACTGGCTGTTCGGTCATAAGTTACATCAGTGAAGTGTAGAAATCGTTCTTTGCAATTGTCTTCATCATCAACGTAGCGTAGAATAGTGCATAATTAACTTTTATTTGTGGAATCAGTTGTTTCATCGAACATGGATCCAATAAAAATAGCCATAGCAGTTGTGGCATTGAACTTTTAAGTTCCAGTTCTACCTCTCAAACTTTGCCCACACACGGCTTGTGTGTTTAAAAACACCAACAGTAAGTTTGTTGGCATAAATAAATAATAATTACCATCTGAAGATTATTTAATCCTGGGATATAAAGTACTTACAATAGTAAGTCACCATTGGGGTAATTTGTCTCTGATGTGAGACTGCCTTTGTGGTTTACCAGGAGAAATACGAACTGGTTTGAGAATTTAATGCAATTCTGGCAGTTTGTCACAATAGCTGCTCAGTGGTTAGAGCAGCCGCCCGGTAAGCGGAAGGTCTGTGGTTCAAATCCCAGTTGTGGCATTGAATTTTTAAGTTTCGGTTCTACCTTTCAAACTTTGCCCACACAAGGCTTATGTGTTTAAAAACACCAACAGTAAGTTTGTTGGCATAAATAAATCATAATTAGCCATATCAATATTTGACTGAATCTTAACTCCAACAACACTGGCCAGAGCATCAATTAGATAATTCTGGATGAGAGTCGAGGCGCCTTAGAAAGTGTTGCTATCTTTAAATACATCTAGCCAATACCTTTATATTTTCTTCAGCCAATTCATTATGCAAACGGTCAGCATTTTTTATCTGATGATTCAGTCAATGAATCTGTCCGCTGATTGTCGAAAGTTTGTGATGCTATAACAGATTGTTGATCTGTTATGTTTATCAAAACCACTCGTATTTCAGGACGTTTCCTCAATTGCAAACAACAAGCATGGCGAACTTTATTTAATCCGCATGAACCAGTCAGCCACGCATACTTATTATAAGCATTTATATTAAACACCTTTTGTAAGGATTCTTATTTCTTTTGCTTCTGCTCACACTGCAAATGCGGAACAGCTGGAGTAGGCCTTCTGTGTTTTAATATCACTAATTATTCTTGTTTAAATCCTTGATTTACTCCCACCAATTGTGTAATTGTAATGCTTGTTGCCAGATATTAGCACGTATCAACGAAGATATTGCTTATGAACAATATTTGTTTTGAGGAGAAGAGAGGATAGAGATATCTGAATGTGCAGAAATGCTGTACTAACACTGTCATTATGCCCAGTGACTGAGATTTGAATTTATATGTTTAGCGATAACGAAAATGTTCACGCAGTGGAAAGGAAACGCATATTAGCAGTTACCGATATCCAGTTCATATTGAAATTCGATGATTACAAATGGAGATCAAACTTCGTTACTGCAATTTTGACACGCATATTGCTTCTGCAGGTTGAAAACAGCAGCTCTACAGGAATAATACAAATGAACAATAATGGCCCACCTTATACAATGCAGTTCAGAAATAAGACTGCTAACGTCTAACCCTGAACTAATCTGGATTTAGTGATATCGTTCGATTGCAAATGTCACAGCGTTCTGAACGGACTCGGGCCAAGTCCTCGGGCCAAAATTCAAAAATAGTTGTCGGGCTCGGGCCAGGCATGGGCTTGAAAGTTAAAAGAAGCAAAATAATATGCAAGAAATATGATGGCTTACTTCTGTTGCTCACTACTGGTGGATAACACACGCATAAGAGGCGTAAAAAATGCCCAAAAATTTAGGTACGTATGCATTCCATAGTTTTGTCTTGATATATTATCACTTTCACACCAAATCGTACTATTTAGAAAAAAATCTGATTTTTTTTTGTACTCACATGACTTGCTCCACTGTTGTATGAACTATTCTTATAACTAAGTTATAAAAAATTGAATAACGACCTTCCATTTGAAGAAATTTTAAATATTGTAAAACTCACAAATAACAAGGAATATCTCCGTAATGATTCACTCCACAAAAAATGCATTTGAACACAACTTGTGAGAGAAAGATTTAGTCTATCTCTTACTTTTTACCAATTATGCCTAAGTCATCAAGAGTAAACAGGACTACATAAGCCATAACCAGAAAATTCAAAATATACATTTAATTTGTCACTAAAATATCTTAAACATATGGCATTTTAATCAAAATCGTTAGAGCCATTTTTGAGAAAATAAAAATTTTCGGAAAATGTTCCATGTAAAGAGCAGTTTAGGGTGGAGCAATTTTCCCCAAAATCTTTGTGTCGCATCCTTGAAAGGTATTAAACTTAAATACCAACTTTGATTATTAATTGACTGAATTTTCGTTTTTGAATTATGCTGTTCATAGGCACAGAAGAGCGCGCGCGCACACACACACACACACACACACACACACACACAAACGGACCTTTCATGATTTTTTTATTCAGGGGGCTCAAAACATATATTTGGGGTAAAATCTCGACATCGAATTTTTTGATAGGATACAATACTTCTACTTACTAGTAGAGAAAGTAATAAAATGTTCTCTTTATAGAAAACACGGCACTTAAAACTAATCGAAAAAGCACGACGTCCATAATAACACCCTAATAGTGGCACAATCCTTGAATCTGTGTGTTTCTCTTCTGCCAGTTTTCCTCTATTTCTATCCATTTTTATTTGCTCCACATGTCTGCATGTTATATAAACGACAAAAGCAATTCAAGCTTTAAGTCGCCCGCAGGTTTCTCAGCTTTGTTCATTTCATAATCACCTGCCACATAATACAGTCTCTTTATTTGTTGTGGAGAAATATTCGTTTATAAAAAGTTATTTTAGTTTTTCATGAAACATTTAATTTTCTTTCTTCGTGGTTGAATAACACGCCCACTTAATGCTGTTTCTAAGAAACCTTTTTCCGAGTGTGGGAGCTACGTTTCACTTAATGTTTTCATTATTATTCTCACTTTACCAAACCATTCTCCCCATTTAACCTGATTTATAATTAGTAATGTTGTTTAGATGGTAATGAAAAACAAGTTGCAGTTCAGTAGTTCTGTTTCTTCTGTCAGGTGCAATTTTCAGTCGTCACTTGTTCGTGAGGAAATAATTTGACAGTCATAACGTAGATGTCATCTATACGTGCTAAATAGGAAATCATGACAAACATTTTATTTTTTCAAAACCTGTTCATATGTTGAACTCTCAGGACTGTGTAGATTAGAGGTGCCCTGCAAACAAAGAAGTAGCCAAATGTAAGTGTATTATTTGATTTTGTACATTCATTATGGCGTAAACATTTTGTGTTTGTGTTTTTGTATTATGCATTTCTTTTGTCTTTGTTTCTCAGATGTCAGTGCTGTTACCTTTTTGCCATCCTTTGTTCCCTGTTCTAACTCAGTCGATTCCCAACGAAATCTCCTATCTGCAAACGTTGGCGACGGAGAAACTATTATTATAGGTATTATAACAAATAATAGGGATTAGTATTTTTATTTTCTTACCGAAATTTACAATGATTCTTGACGTTGTACTTGACATATTAAAATTTATTTTCGCCTCCAAGGCATTTTGTGTTCTTCTCTCGTGTGGATTTTTGTTACACTATCGGGTTTTTTCTCACTTTTTCGAAGCGTTTTTTTATTGTTCCAGGTCATATCGGTGGCCTTTCCTGTGAAACATTTGCCGATAAGCAATGGTAGTACTTCCTTAATAGTGTCAACAGTGGATTTTTGGTCTTTAGGGATTTTTAAACATTAAAAACACACACACACACATACACACATATACACATACACACATGCATTCACACATGCATTCACACTCTATTCATACTTCCAGGACGAGAAGCAATATTCTTGGCTGGAGAAAAATTCCTACTCCCTGCCGGGGCCCCTTGCATTGCTCCACCGACTGAGCCACGGGTCAGCAGATTATTATTTTTTTCTTTTGTCCTCAATACGTGGCTGTCATTTTCCAAATCCTCTTATATTTTAGTATTCTTTTGTTTTTAAATCCTTTCTTATATTTAACGCGAATAAATTTTATAATAAAACATTTGTAAACAATTGTATAATAGTTATTGTGTTCTCCGTATAACTTTAAACATTTGTATCAACAATTCTTGACACAATAACATGGTAGCACTTTCAAGCTTAGGTTATTTTTGTCTGTTTGAGGGCTTACAAAGAATACTTGTGTCAGGAACGAGCTCTGAGAGTGAACTGTTATTGACTTTTTACTTGTGTATAACATAATTAGAATACAATAGTTTATTGCTATTATTATTATTATTATTATTATTATTATTATTATTATTATTATTATTATTATTATTATTATTATTATTATTATTATTATTATTATTAGAAGAAGAAGAAGAAGAAGAAGAAGAAGAAGAAGAAGAAGAAGAAGAAGAAGAAGAAGAAGAAGAAGAAGAAGAAGAAGTACTTACTGATCAATCAGAGGATGCCCTACAAATGAAGGTACATATACTAAGTAAAATATTAGAATCTCGCAATTTAAAAATATCTGGAAATAAAACCAGAGATCCAGCATGAGCCTGTTAGAAGCAAGATTGTAATAATTAGGGAAACTAAATAGCAGGTGGGAATATTTAACTACTTGGGACCAGAATTAAGCGTTGTATTAGAAGAGAAAAATGTTGTCAAGAAATTAAAAACATTTAGTTCTATGGGCGGCACGGTAAAAAGAACTCTTAGAAAGAGAACTAGAAGAGAAGCGCAAATTAAATTTTATAAGACAATTTCAGTCACTGTAAAACTGTATTCAAGTCAAACATGGCCATTAAACTAAAACAGAAAATAAACGTCGAATCAGCAGAAATGAGATTTTTAAGTGGCTGAAGAGTGCTAGATTACAAAACAAACGAAGAACTAACAGAAAAGTTGAACATATTGTAACAAAGGTGACAAACATACAACGTCCGTTTACTTTTGTAATAGTTGATTTTCCTCTAAATATTACTTCAAATACTCTATTTCCTTCCCGTTGCTAACACAGTTTATAACCGTCTCTACCAGCAGAATTCACAATTGTTGTTCCGATAATGTTTCTCAGTCTTTCAATGTCTATTTCCAGTCTCCCTGTCTTTTATGTGTTTACTATTACGACACAATCACTCGACGACACATAAGTACTCGCTGACAGACTGGCCGATTCACTCTCGTAACTAAAACTAATTCTACACGACAACTCGCTCAATCTCTGACACCAAAAACCAAACCCTAACACTATAAACTCCCTGAATTGCTCATTGCCTGTCCTATTTATATAGACGTAACCTCCTTTTAGTGCTTTCCATGCGCACGTGTGCATGACTCAGCAAAGAAGCTTCTAGGGCTTGCTCGACACTACGGTGTTATCACGGTGTTCGATCTCACACACGCAGGCACTAGTTGACCTGTAGTCTTGAACCTCCTTTATGTTTTGCAGTCATTATTGCGGTCACGCACATACACAGCCGCTCGCCGTTTCCAAGGTTACCCGGCCTCGTCTTGTCTGTATATTGTTGAACGACCCAATGTCACAATATTGAACTTAATAGAAAGGATGAGACAAATAAAGGAAATTGGAGACGACAGATACAGAGGATGAACAAGGACAGACTCCCTAGAATGGTGAGCGACTGCGTTCCAATCGATAACAGAGACATCGGAAAACAGAGGAGGCCGAACCTTGAATGATGATGAGATAATGATGATGATGATGATTGTGATTATGATTATGATGATAATAACCATGTCAACCATGAAGCTATTTTCTTTTGATTTAAGCCTCTAAGTATTTTCAGTCAAAAAAATAAAATGACTTGAAACCTCAGGTGCATTTTTATTGTTATGCTTGTGAATAAAGCAAGAATCTATAATACGTTACAAAATGACAGAGTGAGAGTAGTAGTCATCCCGAAGAACATCAAAGTGGGACCAACTGTAGTGAACTATGGTGCCTCGAGCATCGTTTTTCATATGGTGTTGCTGCAAAGAATCTTTGGAATCACTGACTGCGGTTCTGAGGATGAAAGTCCTGCCTCAGGCACGAGTGGACTAGATGCACTTGTCATTATTTCAACACGCTCAGTTTAAAACACGGAATATCGGAATAAAAACCCATAGTTAGTGGAACTCGTATCTCGGTACTTTACTATTTGATTCAGAGACACTTTCTAGCGGAGCCACTGTATATGGGACATACTCGTAGATGGAGAGCATTGCATAGTGCATTGATGTGGCAAACATCAATGAACGAGTTTGCAACTGATTGGAAATAAGTAATATTAATAGCCTTGATTATAGCATAGTAAATTCTATAAAACTCCCAGAGCATACCCACATACAATGCGAGACATCTCTGTTGGAACGGCGGCTCAGGTTAGCTTGTTTGCTTGGGTTGGCGAACTAATGTGGTACACTTGTTGAATAGTCTTAAAATTCTTGGGCAGGATGCGCTCTTCGTCTCGAAACACTCCTGGCTCGTTTAAGATCTGCTATTCGGTGGTTTAGCAATGGTGTTAATTGTTATTTCAGTTGCTTCATTGACACAGGCATGACTTGTGAGCAGGTTTTAGTGGAGTTTTCGAAGGGAAACGGAGGTATAATAGGGCCAGAGGTCTGTTGGAGACCAGACGAACCTATGGACCGGAAAGAGTGAAAGGGTGGTCAGCCCAGCATCATGAGAATGAGGAAGAGAATGACATGAAATGTGGGCGAAATTGATGAATGGAAAGGTGATGATCGAGAAGTTGGTGGAATTAGTGAAGGGGATACCGGAGAACCCGGAGAAAATCCACACAGACGCCGCTTCATCCACCATGAATACCACATGCGGGTCTCTGGGATCGCGCCCACTTGGTGACAGGCGAATGGTCTAACCGTTCGGTCTCGGTGCCACGGTGCTGCATCATCAATCACTGTGAAGACTTCTTTGTATAACTGTTAAGAGTGAATCACTTAATAAACTCCCCTTGAGCAATGTTATTTATTTGTCAAAATTATTGGTTCTAACTGGAATGAGAATTGTGTCTCCATATTTGCGATAACTATCCTTTTCTTTGCATAACGACGCACTTATATAGCATTTCCACTTCCATTCTGTTTCAGAATCATTGGCTAGAAGTCTCCACGGTTCCAAAATATCAGGCCGTCAGATTAATAACTAATTCATGTTGATACTGTCCACGCCACGCTTGTGCATGGTACTGAAATAGAAGAGGCATGTTCCTTTCTCGGACAAGAGCTCCGAAAGACTTTTTTGTCTAACCCAACGGCACAACTAAACTGTCATGTTGGCTACCCCGTGTAACATTCGGGTATTCCGCAACTAAAAGGCCGTCTTTTTTTGCCTTTAATTTAGGATTGGTTGCATGTATCTCCTTAGACTAAACCCATCCATATATAATGATAGAGGTCACATTCTCCTGCTCTTTAAATTATTGTCTATCTTTTGATATGCGGCAACGATCTATAGCACGCGTTGTGTAACTGTCTATTTAGATTTATTAGTTTGTTGACAGATTCAGGCAATACAATGTAACAACACAGCAAAATCCAAAGTCCACTTACTTTTCTATCGCTTTATTATCCTGTTTATTTTACTACAAATGCGCAATGTCCTTCGTGTTGTTAACACAGTTTATTGTTTTTTCTGTTATTACTAAAGACCCCAGAGATGTGCGCTCGCATATGATACAGGTTATACCATGTCTCAGCCTAGTTCAGTCCTGCTGTAAACAACAAGGCGGAGCTGACTCAACTCGCCACGTGTTAGACGTACAGGCACGCACAAAAGTTTTGCAACACTAGCAACACTTCAGTTAGCAGCGCTAACTTCTAGACAATAAATAGAGTTGGGTTACACATTAATTTATTAAATCTATGAGTTGGAATATTAATAGAATCATGCAGTAACATAATGGTTACCTTTAATCGGATTCCTTCCTCTCTGTCCACTATAACTGTTTTCCGCCTCGCTTTTGAAACTTCAGTCCAATATCTATCAGCAAACGGTGGAGAGTAGTTCGTAAAAAATTCGGCAAGTCCGTGTCAGAATTTACCGTATGCAAAATTTTGTTTACAGTCGGCGGTTCATTTCTGAAAAAATAACCATGAACTTTACTGCGTATAGCACTTTTCGTAAAATCGTCGTATTTCTCCACGCGCTGTTTGCATTTACGTGATTTTTCCGGTGTTCTTAGTGTTCCGGATGCTTGCTGTTCCATTCTAACACTGTGTACACCACTTGCGGAAACACCAAGGAGATCACCAGTTTCTTTCTCAATGTTTTTTATAGACGATTCCGGGTTTCTTTAAGTAATGCGAAACAATGTGTAATCATTCGCCTCTCACCACTTTTTAAAGGTTTGCCTCGATTGTGTTTCATTTCGGCTGAAGCACCAGTCTGCTCCATGATGAAAAGCTTACTGATTTTAAATTGCATATACATAAGTGTCCTTGGCCTTGTGAGGTCCGCGAGATGTACCGGAAACACAGTGTTAAATATCAGAAGCAACTCCACACTATAAACAAAAGCATCTTAATCAGCATTCAACTCGTTGCGAGAGAGTTGCCTGGTATAGGAATGCAAAAATATTATATAACAGCAGTGTCCTTTAGTAATTCTTAAGTAAAATTCAGCTTAGTTTAACATAATACGTTAATAGTGTGTATAATTTCACCTGTCTTCTGTCTAATCTTTATATAGTATACCATTATGTATATATTCCCTTCAGAACTCACGAGCCGAGAACACATCTATGTGGAATGTGAAACAGAAAGACAAAATGTGGGCCTATTTACGTTTATAAGAATCGAAACGTTTGCATACTTTTCTGTGTCCGAAATGAGCTCGCGCAGAGCAGTGATCGGAGAACTACTTACGTACAATATTGTACTTCAAGGAGGGGTTAATCGTACGTACGCAAATAAAAGAAAACGCCTATTATCTTCGCCAAACCAATCAACAGCTTAACCGTTTTCTGTCCCAATATCTCTGTCTCTGTCTCTCTTCCCGCCCAGATGTTTACAACAGGATGGAACTAAAGCGCGTTCCACCCTTAAAAGACAGTACACGTTAAATGGAGCGCAGTGTTGCAACATGTACTAGTTGCGAATCTTTCTCCGCGCGCGACTCGAGGTGGCCGGAGTCCTGCACTTAGTCCTTCAATTGCTGCTTTAAGAGACGGGCACTCTTAACTTTGGTATCCCTCCACGCCTTTGTTACTGTATGACCTAAATTTACAAATGACTCGTCTGTATAAACAATTGATTTCCCCTGGTCCCTAAACCTTTTTATGTTTTTTTAGATATTTATGTCGCCATCTGATGATATCGATATCGTCTCTTTCTATTAATATGCACTTGTTACCCTTTCTTTCATATTCGAACCCCAAATCAGAGTGGCCCTTGAGAAATTTGGTAGGGTCTCATCACTGTTGAACTGTGACAAAATTATATTCAGCGTGGGTGGAATATTTGCAAACTGTAAAGAATGAACAATTCGCCGCACTCCACATTGCACTATTCAATCATATTGCGTTAACCTAGCGATTTGTGTAGTCCCGCCCTTTTTGCTTTCTTTTTCGATGGCGTTCTTAGAGGTCCTTTCATTAGTTCCTTTTTAATCATACACACTACTGCTTCTGAACACCCGATAGCCTTAGCTGTTTCTTTTACCGCCTTACTGACACGCATTTTACTTCAAAAATAATCTAACACATTCATAATTATTTGGCGTTCCTTGCTTCTTAATTTACCAACATATCGTCTCTTCCTAGCTTCCCCTCCACAACTACCAATATTTACAAAAATATTAAACAAATAACGCAATAACAGCTCACAGTTGCACACACGGCTTCTTTCGAACTAATGTTAGTGCTGCTCCTTATACTATCTTCTGTGTCAGGCCTGACGCTGAATAGATGAATACCTTTTGTTTGCCTTACTGGATAAAAGAAAGAGGTTACTGCCTTTTGGTTTATTTTAAAAACTTTCTCCAACCTTCCTCAACAGTTGTTCTCGCTGGTTCCCTGATGTAAACTCAATAACAAAAAAGTTTCACACTGCGTAACTTTTGTAGTGCACATATATAAAATTTTCCGAAAACATTTAA
Source organism: Tenodera sinensis (assembly GCA_030765045.1). NCBI lineage: Eukaryota > Metazoa > Arthropoda > Insecta > Mantodea > Mantidae > Tenodera > Tenodera sinensis. The sequence goes on along the minus strand of CM060963.1, from coordinate 181,545,249 downwards.
TTTAAAAAATTATAACACTTAACTGAGTAAACATAGAGAATTCAAAGTGGGCAGGTAGTAGCACTATAGTTTACTCTACATAAGAAAAAAATATAGATGCATTCTAGCAGTTAGTTTGTTAGTTAGTGTGTGATGAGTATAGAAACAGCAAATATCGGACTTCTATTGAAAAAAAACGTTTTCTGAAGAAATTTGAGCCTATAGAAATGTATAATGACTCTGAAATGGATATAACCTGATAGAGAAAAAAATTCTGCATAGATGTGTTCAAATCTGAAATTTATAACAAATGAATATTTATACCATGCTATTAGGAACATGGCAACAGTGCGAGGGTAGAAAAGGACGCGGCTAATGGCAACTTGTATGCGCTAGATAGAGACAGATATATCCCATTTAGCTCCATACTGTCTTCTAAGAGTGGAACGCTATATAGGTTGAGACATATTATAGCTGGAAGCAGAGTATAAATGACGTCAGAAGTACAGCACGGCCATGAAATGTGCAAACAACTGCCACTATAGAAGCAAGAGTCGAAAACAACATACCGTGGTACTCTGCGAACTAGTGAAGCATTGCCTCGCAAGTGTATGCAGACGCCAATAATTACAAAATGGGCTACTTGGATAGAGGCCTTCACGTATTATGCGGTACATTACAATGAAATTATAAATGATATTAGCGCTCTATGTGATGGAGATTCATCTGCTATTATAACTGCAAAGTCTCTGATATCGCATGAACTATGTGAAAATCTTCACTTCATATCCAACAATTTTGCAGAGTTGCCCAAAACTATTAAGAAAAATCGGGTTTGGAAATGTCCAAGATCATAACCATATTAGAAGGCTTAGCTAATTCAATTAATAGGATACTCGGTGACGATATTATAGTTAATAAATATCAGTCTGTACAAGCGTTTAAGTGCAATTCCAGAATTAATAGTTTATGATGCTTCTAGGTTTAGCTGCAGTGGGGCGGTACCTACCTGCAGTTGTTTACATGCGCGAGCAATAACACTGCAGTCCATGTGCGGTGTACCTATGGAAAAATGCACATGCCTCCGGCCTTTAGTTATTACAATACACAATTGTTATCTTTCAATGTCTTTCTCCAGTTTCTCTGTCTCTTTTATATCTTGACTATTACGATACATTCACTCAACGACATAGACGTACTCACTGACAGGCTGGCCGGCTCACTCTTGTAACTAAAAACTTACTGCACACGACGACTTACATAACTAAACTCACAAAAGCTCCAACTAGCCTCAATTAAACTACTCAAAACTCTAATAATCACTGTTGTTCATGAAAAACACCATAAGGTGGCAAATATATATCAGAATGCTGATCATATCTTTCAGAGTGATGGAGACAGGGAATAGAGAGTTCTAGAGTTGTACGTGTTGGAGTTTTGACTCTAACCATGATTACTTGGCGTACTTCAATTCTTCCTCTTCGATTGTTACACCTTATAGAAATTTCTGAATGGAAAACCTAAAGCATAAAGTTCCCACACTGACAGTACACTCATTGTACAACAGAGATTCGAAACCCCAAACCAAGGTTTTAATAGAATTTCTGATCTCTGCTCCGAAGAGTCTCCCAGACCTGGTGCAGTTATCTCTGGAGGATATGTGATAGACAAGGCTTACGTGCCACCAATATCAAAGCTTCTAGAGATTGTGCACTTGCTCTGGGGATTGCGATAGATAGAAATACTAGAGCTACTGTGTGGGATGAAAAGTCTCTATGTGGCGTGTAGCAGCTACAAAGAAACTCCAAGCTAAGTGCACTGTAAAATAAAATATGAATTCCTTTCTGTTCTATGTATAACGTCATATATGTTTCTTCGATTGTAAGATACGTGAGCAAGAAGAACCTTAAAATTCCTCATGTCTCTCCTCTGTCACAGACGTCATATTGCTTTAATGAAAAATATGTATGTTTCACATCTTTAAAAGAGTAAGGAGAGACATACAATTCGTTTTGTTTTCTTTGTCACCTGCCTGAGGTAGGCAAATGGAGTATGGTGTTTTAAGCACACTTTGAAGTGCAATTTAAAAACTCTGATGTGTTGCACTCGCACGACTTTCTCTACTCTTGTACTTACCATTCTTAAAAACTACTATTTCCATATATTCTTCCTGTTAGTTGAGATACATATTTGTACACACTGTCTTCTTGCTTATTTCCTTGTAAGTGCAAGGGGAAAATTAGAATACAGTAGGCTTAGAGCGATAGTCAAATCTTTTAAGCTTTGAGATTCCGTTCTCTTTGCACACTTAACATATAAAAAGAATGAACAACTATGTTCCATTTCACGACAGTTGTAAGTTTTCCGAAACTGACACAAATAACAAGGAATATCTCTGAAATGGTTCACTCTACAAAAACATTTATTTGGACATAAATTATGTTTTAGCAAGATCTACATTTTTGTAGAGTAAGATTTTGTCTATCTCTTACAGTTTACGAGTTATTATAAAATCATCTAGAGTAAACAGGACTACATAGGCTATAACCAGAAAGTTCTAAATATACATTTCATTTGACATAAAAATGTTTTAAACATATGGCATTTTATGCAAAATTGTTATATCTGTTTCCGAGAAAATAAAAATTTTCTTCAAAATCTTCGTGTCGCACTCTTAAAAGACATTAAACTTAAATACCAACTTTGATTTTCAACCGACTTTTCGTTTTTAAGTTATGCTCCCCACAGACATACTGGCACACACACATGCGCGCCTGCGGACCTTTTTCTAAAAATGATTTTTTTTGATTGTTTTAGGGAGCCCCAAAACATATTTCCGGTGAAATCCCAACATAGAGTTTTTGGGTGGAATGCAATACTTATATTTACTATACGTAGTAGAGAAAGTAAAATTCGTCTTAGCACATGTAGGTCAAATTTATATAATATTAAGACTCCGGCCGCCGACCAGAATCTCAATGTTAGCTACCTCACAACCCTGCTGGTTGATACGGAAATTCATTTGACACCGGCGGTTGAAGTACACTCATTTGACAACGGCACCTTTTAAACTTACTTGGCGGTTGGCTCGAGGGAAGACCAGGTCAACAATTAATGTGTGTTGCGTAAAAGCTAAAGTTTCTGTGTTAACCAACGGTGGGCATGCCTCCATTGATGTCATTGAGTTATATAATTATTAAAACTCACACAATTATCAGCTCCTGTGTCTTCTTCTTGCCAGCCCATGCATACCCTGAGGATAAAGTTCATTAGCTCTACATTTTAGCAGCCGTGGTAAAGATGCGGAAAGAACTCCGACAGTCGACCAATGCAGGAAAGGAGAGCAGAGTTTTCCAGAAGCGTCGAAGAAAATAGCAGCATCAACTAGGCGTCGAATAATACAGCATCAAATTGGCGCCCACAACGGGGGACTATTTAATTCTGCATCATGGTAAACCCGCGGTCGCTAATAGTGAAGTGGCAGAGCAAAGGCCCACAGGTCTGGAATCTAATCGTGTGCTTGTTTACGAGAAGTTTCGAGAAAGATTGGATTTCGAAAAAAATCGGTACTAGGCCATTTTGGACTATATAAGCGAGCCAGTGCTGGGAGAAGTAAGTTTTTAACGTGTTGGGCCAGTGAGTAGGTGCAGCGGTTTTTAGTTAGTGTATCGTCGGAGCCAGTTATTTGTGAGACAGAGAGAATAGAACTTTAGCAATTTTAAAAGCAAAATCCACTTCCATAATCAGAAGAAAATTAGCTTATTTTCCAGCTTCTCATCTGGAACCACAGCAGCAAATGATGTTGAAGGTTGCACTGGATATGCCGAGAGCCACATGGTACCTTTTGTGGGATTTCGAATGAGCAACACGTATTTCGTAAAATCCTAACGGCGTTTCTGACCTACAGCTAACCCAGGTGCCACTGTTGGTGCATTTAAGCTGGTTGTTTGGTTTTGATAACGTTCAACAGACTAAAAGTCCTTTCTACCGCACCGCTGGAATGCGATAGATTGCGAAATCTACGTATACCTTAAACCGCTTTGTTATCCCCGAACATTTTGTAGCGATCCACTCGTAGTATCAGATGCCCACTGCGCTAGAAATGCTTAGGCGTTTTATAACACTAAGTTACGCAAGGATTCTCTATTCACTCATTTGAGAAGGAATTCAATCGCAGCCCTTCTCAAAGAAATAATTATTACAATGAATTTGTTTTATTTCGCCCATAAAACCCCAGTTATTTTTCTACTAGCAAAACTAATTCCTCCAGAATTGTTTTTAAATGCCACTTAAATTCACCAGAAAAGTTACTAGTCGCTTCAAAACACCCAGATCTAGCGACAAATCGCCAGATTTGGCAGCACTGGGAAGGACAGTAGCTTGAGCAATCTTTCCTGAACAGTGAAATATTTGAAAGCTTTGATATGAATCACTTGTTTGCCGTCGGTAGCACTGTTACCACATTGTGATATCAGCCCCTCAAGTATCACTGGACTGTTCATTTCACACGGGTTATTCGAAGGGGGGGGGGGGCAGACTATTCACGCAGCATATAGCAGCAAGCAATACGAGAGATAAGCTCGCTTAATGCAGGTGTTATGAGAGAGATAGGGGTAGGGGGGAATCCCGACTCACTAACTCTCCTCTGGGTGAAGGTCAGAGTTCAAAAACTAATGTGCAAGCTGTTTACCTGAGGCCACCGTGTGTTTGGAACAGAGGCCAGGGGAGGTCAAATGCAATAATCGTGGTTGAGTCATAGATTCCTACTGTGCATCCTTCCCTCAAATGAAGTGAGCGAAAGCTTAAGCGCATAGGATTTTTAGAGTGAATTTGAAGCCATATTCACATTATGAACTGACGCGAATATCGTGGAGGAAGAAATTAGAAAGGAAGAAAATCAATAGGAGTAATATTATGTAAGACAAATACAATGAACGAATGTTGACAGACTATGTTTCTTAAATATCACTGCTGATAAGACATGTTTATTTTCCTCCAATTCAAAATTACACTAAAATCTGTCCACCAGCTCATGGTTTCTGGCAAGAGTGCAACAAGTCAGGATAGATGTAGTTTTAGACGTGCCACTAAATTTAGCTGTACTGCACCAATGTGCTTGTTTTTTCATCTGAGAAGAGAGCTGTAAAAGAAAGCTGTGTCTGCCCTCAGATGCATTATCCTTACCTACCTTAAAGGTGTATTTGTACAATTTTCTAGAAGTTTTTAGGAAACTAAGTGTCCTATATGCTTCAAGTAAAGGATAATGATACGCTCAACAGCTTTATTAAATAAATAGTTGCGTTTCTAATCTAAGCATTTATTTGCAGGAGAAAGATTGAATTGAACTCATAATTTTGTTCCAATTCTGTATGATTTGTCTTTTGTTCTAGCAGGTGAAGCTGTGACATATGAGCGCTGCCTGGTCTTTGTTTGGATTGCCAGGTGGCTTCTGGATCTCACACCAAGGTATTAAAGGACTTATTCTCCCGGACCTGAGTGCTCCTTGGTGAGTTATTTGTAAATACATATACTTCTTCTTAGAGAAAATGCTGCAAATTTTAATTTTCGGTGTTGCTCCCTCTAAATTACTTAATATTTCACGAGTCACAGGTGTTAAACTTGGTATTTTGTGTTAATTTTGTTGTGGTTTTTGGTATTATATGTTAAGTGTTATAGATTTCTAATGTGTTTCGTTATTCTGATTGATGCTATTTTGCTCCTTAATCGTGTAGCGTCCTTTTTAAGTTTGTTATTTAATGCATTGGCCTTTTAACATGCTTTTGAAAATTGATTACGAATAGCAAAATTAACAACTGCGTATTCTGCTACTGTACGAGATTTATTAAGAAAGTGAGTTGTATTAACCTATGCCATTATACTGGGTGCATCACAGAGAAAAGTTAAACATTTTTAGAGTGAGAATCATTAAAATCAGTTCGTTGTGTAACACATTTAACCAATTGTTGTATTCACTACTTTTTAAAATAATTATATGAACAGTTACGTAGTGAAATGTTGGTTATGTATCAGGAAGTTAGCTTTGTGGGCTTCTGGGAGTCTCTCAGAATTCACACTTATCCAGTGTCAAAACAAACAGTGAATAAGTAAATAAAATGCGCCACAGTGAAGTTTGTAATACATCAGATTTATAGAAAAATATCAAGTCAGTCGTCAGTGTGCGAGTATGTTATATGTGTTAAATATCCTGTTCCAGTCTGATACCAACTAGGATGCATGAGGAAGACGCCGAAGAAATTCTCACACTCCATACAACTCTTCAGAAGAAATTTTTGTTTTTTCTTATTTCTTTTTATTGTAAATCACTGGCGATTTTGATTGAAGTATATCTCTATACTTCAAATTTTCGATTGATGAATAAGCCACATATCTTGAATTTTCTATAAAGAACCCTGAAAGCCATCCTGCTTCAGATTCTTTTGTACACCCTGTTAACACTTGTTTGGGTTTAATGGTAATTCTAATAGTTATAGGAGAGCTGTCGACTGTTAGTAATTGAAATTGTTGTACTTCAAGCCTTCAGATCACTGAAATATTTGGGTGTATTGATTAAATACATACTTCATAATCATTATCGTTGTTAAAATATAACCATCTTGATCTTCTTTATCTGATTATTCTTCCCCTAGGGTAATCAGACTTACACCCCCTAGGACTTAAAAGCCAGTGCCTAGGGTCAGACGCCTGTCGGGGAGCAAGGGAGCCTATGGACCGGGCAGAGTGAACACCTGGAGGCCGGTGGTCAGCCAAGCATCCCGCTTCGTCCACCACGAACCCTGGGATCAAACCCGGGTCGCCTAGGTGGTAGGCGATCGGTCTAACCACTCGGCCACGGTGCCACCATATAATAACAATCCAGTGATATAAATAGAGAATAACTTAACAGGGCTTTGCGCCTTATTCATTGATTTAAATATATGGTGTGCGAAAGAAATATATTTGTAAGTTCTACTCTTAAATAATTGAGTTACTTTGAGTTGCCGCGCGTCACATAATACTAAATGATTACTTTTATTCTTATACTGTGTACAAAGTCCCTTATTAACATGTAATAAAGTTACCTATGCATGTGATACCTTGCTGCAATTCACAAATTTACTTACTAAATACTTACCGTTTTAAAATCTCCTAACATAGATTATCTTCAAATCTCAATAACACGAAACATTCACAAACTTTAATTAACTCCAACACATTTGACCATTTTGAGGTGAATCAATAATACTCATCATGTGAAATCATGGCAGAAATCACCGAATTACATTTTCAACCGCAGCGTTAATAATATATTAGTGATTTCTGTTGGAACTATATCGCTCTGATTATTTAATTCTAGGGGTGACCTGGGAAAACACCTGATTAAAGTGGAAGGTCAAGGCTAAAATTTAATATTTTTCAGCTTTTCGTTGTTTGTCTTTTCTGCTTTGTTTCTACGCATTATAGGTTCGTAAAACAGGTAAGTAAACATAACCCTTCTGGTCGTACTCGTATAAACGCTTAATCTGATATTGAGAATGAATAGTGTAGCTAGGTGAAAGAAAACGAAACCTTATTGATTAATTGTAATTGATTGAATCACTTTCTATTAGCTTTGATACCATCTTGCTTAGTTTCCTTTCTGCCCGGCGGCAGCGCATCAAAGCGAGCCAAGGTCAAGCTGCTTGACATCACTGCTTGAGCATGAGCGAAGAGCAAAGGAGTTTCCGGAAAGTTCGCGAAGCTTCGACTTTCGGCAGTTTCTGAGACAAAAGGGGAGAGTAGTAGTTGTATGTGATAGAATCGTGAGTGTTGATGAGACGGTTGTTAACGGTTTATGTGAGAGAGCAGTGTGTCGACAGCCTTTTTGGGACATTGATACGTCGCGTCGGAGTTGTTATTATGAGAAACAGTTTTAGTGGTATGGGGAACGAAGCTGCAGGCTTACTTGCAAAGAAAGGCACAACAATAAAACAAAAGTCTAAATTCAATTTCTCATATTCCTCAATAAAACGCTTGATCATTAAAATTTTTTCTCATTCATACCTACAAGAAATACAAACAAGTGCCAAAGATAAAAAATGGAGTACACTACTTTCCAACCCAGATATAATCCCCCAGAGACCAAGGAAAACAGCGGTTGCAGCCTTCCGACTATTGACAAATCACGACTGCTTAGCAAGTCATCTCTACAGAATAGGTATCTCAGCCTCACCAATATGTGTCCTGTGTAATGATCCAGCAGAAATGAACGAAGACCACTTGAAGACCTGTGAAGCATTAAGATCAGAAGAAACTACAGTTCAAAAGTATTGGAAAGCACGAATGCTAATGGCTTCATTGCCAGATGCAAGGCACTAGAAAACAACAACAACAACAGTTTTAGTGGTATGATTGCCAAATCCAATAATTTGCTAGACAGAGAGAACTGAAAGATAGGAAAGTATGTACGTCAAGGTTACGAGAGGACTGAATCACTCGCATTTGTATACGTAGTAATAAATACAAGTACGAGTGGTGATTCAACACGGAGCCTCTTTGTGTGTCTGACAGACGATAATACGTGGAACAGAGACTATCAATAAACTCAGTTGTATGTTGGAAATATCAGCTTGTGAAAACCACTCTGGAACGCGACGTATGACTTCGAAATATTCTGCTTTCCCAATGTGCTCAGTCATTTTTTCCATGGCTGTATAAGCGTTCTTTTTGAGCATATTCCATTTCAAACATGTTAATCCAAAATATTATTCTGCACGTTTTATCTATACTAAATATATATCTTTTTCGAGACTCGCTGAGAACTCATTGAGAACGTAAACATAATTTCATACTCATTAACTAGAAATGATATCATCCTCAATTAACGATAAATGAACCAAATGTTGTACATAAAGCACGTGTAACTTATATCCAATAATCAATAAACTCTACAGATTAACAAACTGATCTGCTAAAGTTTGGTGACAGTTGCGGTAAAATGTAAATTAATATAGAGTACGTATATTACTGCGCATGTCAGTTTTTAAGCTTTTCAAATAGGGGAAATAATTTCTAATATCCTTTGCAATGTCTTGTATTGTGACGTCAGGCTCGGCCCTCAATAAAGGACGAACGAGGCCAAGCTACTTCACACCTCGTGCCGTGCCGGCGAGTGGGCTGCCTCGCCGTACATGACCATTAACAATCGGTAAAAACAAAAGGGGAGGCTTCTTATCCATTTCCGGATGGTGTGTGTGTATAACTCGAAAAGGGTTCTATGATATCATCCCAAGTATTTTAGAAGACCAGAGGAGTGAGTTTTCAGAGTTGAGTTAGTAACAGGAATCGGTCAGTATGTCAGTGAGTGCAAGACAGCTGTGCGTCGTGAGAAGATTCAATGAGCGTCGCGAGTGACTACATTCGCAATTAGTGCACGAGAGACAGAGGAACTGAAGGAAAACACTAAAAGGACTGAACAAGGTTATTAGAAGTATGAATTTCGAAGAATTTGTAATTTGTGGTAAAATTTTAGAAGATAATAAAGTGATAGAAAAGGAGCTGGACTGAATGTTTGCCATTTTGTCACAGCATATATTAAGACTTACGCATTATGTGAAAGTTATATAACTTTTGTGTTAGGAAATAACTACGGAACCAGGGCCTTATGCAATTACATAAAACATTACTCAGTCGTTCTGATCGATGATTGTTCAAACAAAAAAGGGTAACTATACACCATGCAGAGTTTCCATAACTTGTAAGACTGTTGCCGAGATTTCCAGCTTTAAGGTTTCAAAAAATCTATATATTTAAGAATATGTAATTGGATGCAGCAATCGTTTAAGTGTATTTTTCAAAAAGAATTATTTAAATATCCACATTAGCTTCAGAGTAATGATTTCAAGGGTAAGATGCTGCAGATGTTGTAGTAGTTGAAAAGGCACCCCAAATTTAACCTCATTTCTGACAAAGTACATTTTTATAAATCTTAATCTTGACAATTGAAGAAACTACTGAAATGTGCTTGCTGTTGTATAAGCAATGAATCATGCTCCTCTGATAGTTTTTCTGAAAAAAAAAAAAATAAATAAATAAATAAATACAAAAATTGACTTGCTAATTTGAAAATAAATCCATAATATTATTTAGGCAGATGCAAGTCTTCTTCTGATCATTTCCCTAAAACAAAGCTGTTTTAAAATAACAATAACAGAATTGAAATATTTTTAAAATGGAGTTTAGAGAATATATTGGGCAGGGGGTGATGTGTTGCATACCCTGCCAGTTTTCCTTAGTTAACTTTTCCTTTATCTATTATATATTATCTTACCCTATTATCTATTCAGAGAGCATACCCAAGTCCACACAACACGCTACGCCACTGATACTGGAGAAGGACCTGGTTCCAGCATATCAACATTTTGAATAATACATTAGACATTTAAGTTGATTATGTGAAATTGAAATTAGGATCACGAAAAAGATATTACGTTTTAAGACTTCAATATCACTTGGTGTGGTTGGTACAAAGGAGTTAATTATTGCATTTTTCAATTCTTTTGCATGGACATCAGGAGTTTTCATCCACTAACCGGGCAGCACGAAACTACAATTATAAGGGATAAAGAGAGAAAATAATTCTATAGATCAGGCGTGACAAACAGTACTAACCAGGTGTGAGGATATTCCCCTTCGTGATAATCAAAGCGGAAAGCTGGAGTAAGTCAAGGCGAAAATCTGTTGTACCTAACGCGTGCTACTGCAGCTATGGAGGCCTGCTATAGAATGCAAAGATAAATGATACTAATTAAATTTTAATTTGGGTTCAAAAAATCAAACGCACGTGGATAGGCGAAATAGTTCTAAATAAAGAAAATTTAAATGGAGTCCCTATTCCTCGTTTAAAGACCAGTTTACATATATGGAATGGGAATATATAGTTAAATGAAATGCAGAACCTGGCTATGTATGAAGTTATAAGGATGTTTTCCACCAAATACATTTCTGTAACCGGTATATAGTCTTTCTCTTCGTGAGCGTAGAGAGAAATCAGAAAATTAAAACAAAGGAATATGGAGGAGCGAGAAAACGTGAAAGAACTGGCAATTCAATGAATGATTTGAACCAAAGGAGCTTCCAATCTGCACCACTGGAGTGTATGAATTATAGATTGGCTGCTCAATTGAATTGACGCACAGAATGTCTTCACTCTAAAACTGCCTGGAAGAAGAATCTCTATTAAATGTCTGCAATTCCAGTTAGTATAAATTCCTTGTGATTTGCCCTTCGTGTCTAAAAGGTGCAGCTGAGTTTTAGTATTTTATATTTCTGCTGCTTGTCTGAGAAAGGAATTATAGAAATCAAGGTAGTTCAGAATGTAATTTCTGGAGTTATTAAATTATATCTTTTTATGAAGACGAGTTTCCTAGGAATACCTTGTACATATTATTCACTTCAGAGTAGTAATTTTATTCAACACCTCACCGAACACTGTAAAAAACTACACTCTCAAAAGAATATTTTTAATTGTTTGGTTACAGTAGTTTCCTTTGATCTATATGATCATAGTAAGGACATTGACCTGGCACTTCAGGTCACGATTATCATTAGAGGCTACGGTTGACTATACATGCCTGCATGCAAAAGTTAGCTTTGTCCAGATGCTCAGGCGAACCCAGAAGAATTGAGTTCTATGCAAGCCAAAAACTGACGCTGGTTCCTTTTTCCTCTTGACTCCTTTCAAACCTTCACTCATAGTCGCTGATGCCATGTTACAACATACTTTCTAGTGTTCTCCTGATTTTCGCCTAGCTCTGTCTATAAAATTCTCAGAAATCTTCGAAATTATCAGCTCTAAGCGGCTAATGCATCTGGTAATCTGATTTTACTTTGCTAATTACTCGCCTCTGGCTACTCAGTCAATTCTACGGACTGGCCTGTGGAATCCAGCCCTGTCCTACTGAACTACTCATAGTTAACCGTCTGGTAAGCATAAACTAATTCTCCTGCGTGACAAACTTCATATATTCTAACGTTGTATAATATATTCCTCTGACGTTAGTATTTAAAGTGAGTATACATTTGGTTTCCCTATCAATCCTGTATCGATAATTAATTATTAATATAATTACTTCGCTTATTAATTCCATTTTAAATCGATTATTCTCTCAACGCATAATTTCGGTATCAGCAGCTAAGAAGGGCTGGCGAAAGGGCTTGGATCGTGTATGGGCTAAATAATGGTGTGGCTGGATGAAAATCGCAGTGGTGCTGGTAGAATGGTGTTTATCTGTGCTGCGTTCAGGTTGTTGTGATGGCGTGCAATTTGAAGGTGCTAAGCATTAAGGGGCTGTGCTGCAGGTGGTGCGTGCCTTGGACTGAAACAGGGTGAATGTTACTATAGTGGTACACAGATGTGGAGTAAGTGACAAGAGGTTAGAGATGCTGGTTTAAGAGACGTAAGGTGGTAACTGTCCACTTCTGGTTACGCTTTTGTTTGCAACATTACAAATATTTTATCCACGACTCAGTTATGTATGACGCCTGTCAAATAGGACAAATGATCCAAAAATTTACTTAATTTTATTACCTTAAACAGAATTTAATTTGCACATTTGAGATACTTCCGTCCTTATCAGGCGCTTTCGAAGCATGAATTCAATTTCTGCATGACATTGTAGGCGAGTTGTTGGAATATATAGATATCTAGCTAATTATTAGTAGTGAACACAAACTGTCAGTCAATAAAAAGCCTCTGGCTCTCTAAAGCCGTGAGAACTTCGTGCGCTTGTAGCACAGGTCAATAAATCTGCATAACTGTTAACGGCTTGATTTCATATTGCTTACTGCTCATCGAATTAGGGATGCCATACCGCGCTTCCCACCGTTCTTAAGTTAATCCTTTCCATTCTGTTTCACGCCTTTATGATTATAGCTTTTGCTTTAAATAATCACTAAATTGTGCAATACAGAGACAGATAAGCAAGTTCCCTGGTGCGACGCAGTAACCAGTATATTGGTCCTCTATGAATCTGCTACCAAGTGCCCCAATGGCGAATTTTCGAAAAATTTTGCAGGTACAGGGTACTTTAGGGTGAAGCAATTTTCTTCAAAATCTTCGTGTCGCATCCTTGAAAGACATTGAACTTAATTACCCACACACACAAACACACACACACACATACGCACACACACACACGGGCATTTTCTAATAGTGCATTTTTTTGATTTAGGGCCGTAAAACATATATTTATGCTGAAATCTGGACATCAAATTGTTGGGTGTAATACAACACTTCCTCTTCTTTACGTAGTAGAGAAAGTAATAATATGAGTAATGTGACGCCGGACGTGGCTCAAAACAAAGGACTGTCAGAGCCAGGCTGCTTCACATCACATGTCAGGTCGGTGAGAGGGCAAAGACGTGCAAGGTTGGGCTGACTCGCGTAACTGTTTGTGTGTACGTTAAAACGGCTACACAAAAGAGGCTTTCTCCAGAACTTGGAAGAAAGGTCTCGCCTGTGGGTGTAGAAATCTAGAAAGGTCCGTCTGACGTCATCCCCTCTATATAAGGAGGCGTGGACCAGCAGAGGTGTTAGTTGATTGTGACGGACATGAGACGGCCAGGGTGTCAGAGTGCGAGACAGCTGTGCGTGTGTGTCGGCGCAAAAGATACTTTGGTCGTCGTGAAGAAGATTCTAACGGGCTTCAAGTAATTGCACCGTGGTAGTAAGTGTATGAGACACAGAGAAAGGGAAGAAAGACACTGAAAGGACTGAGCAAGGCACGTAAGTAAAATTAGTACGAAAGACTGTAGACTGTCTTAACGACGAGAAGAAAGTTGTGTATTTGTGATACAATTTTAGAATACAAGTGACAGTAAAGTAACCGAATTGGGTTTTTGTGATTTTGCTGCACTAGTGCCAGGAAGTGTATTCGTCGAATTGTCATTTTGTCGCGGTAATATATACCGCAATGGAATCTTTAGCAAGTGGTGTTTTAATACTTAAGCGCACCTCTGATCCCAACAGTATTATGATTTTGTACACAAACACACGCACACGCACTTCAGCAGTTGAACTATAGCAGCCTTGTTTTCTGCTTGGATTTTCCGAATTGGCCCTGTTAATTTTACAAGCTGTATGATCAGCGTTTGAAAGAATCCCATAGTGTAGTTTTATACTCGAGCTCTATTCATAATTTGATCCCATTGCTATGAACAACCTAAACGAATAATCGTACATTAGCTGCCATTTTTCCCTATTATCGGCGCTAGTTAGTCGAAGACAACACCGATTTGACATGTAGAACGTGTTCACTCAAGCACAGAATTCAGTAAATAATTAATTAAGCATGAACCTGTCACTGCCATCCCTCAGGGAATAGCATGAAGGGCAAACTCCCCTGACCAGGACACCCAACCCCGTAGACAACATTAACTGCGATTAAAAGCCTTAGTCGAATATATTCTACGGTAAAAGTCACATTTTCAAATCGTAAGCAGTTACAAACCTTACAAATGCTTATTATTTTACTGATTGCACCTTCTTCTTCTTCTTCTTCTTCTTCTTCTTCTTCTTCTTCTTCTTCTTCTTCTTCCTCTTCCTAATAAGTCTTAGACCATTTTCACCTGTTCCGAGGCTAAATGAACAGATCAATCCATCTTAAAATGAATAGGTAAATAAATAAAAATAAGATATAGCAAGTTTAATGTAACCTGTAGGTTTGGGTGGCGGAATATTTTATTTACGAAGTAGTTTACATAAATATTACCCCACTCGAGGAGGGTTAGACTGTCGAATGATACGCTATATCGTAAAGATTTTCTCAGAAAATGTTAAAAATAGCCTAAAATTTAATCATTACTCAGCACTGCCAAGTGAGGAAGACGAAATCCAAGAATCAAATGTATTTTGATCTTCTCTTGTTATAAAAGGAAAACAGTTTATAATGTCAAATAAATCTCACTTTATTTTCGACATAATCTTTCTTTTGGGGAAATACATTGATTATTAAAAGAGCAACTGTTAGTAACAGAAGTGTCATTGAAACGGAGTGCTATTTTGATATTTAACCCACTGTAATATGTAATAACTTGTTTTTCACCGATTTCTAGGATACAGTTGGCGACACTGATCAAACAAATGAATCACTTA